>OY787620.1:10730040-11330040 GCA_963678935.1 Umbilicus rupestris | reverse complement strand
TGCCCACCACCAGCACCCCCGCAGCAGGTATCAAGTATCCATTTTCACAATATAAGACTGCAGGGAACTCAACTCACATTGGCGTGCCTAGTGGTTACGGGCCTTATAACTCATCTTCAGCGCCTGGAAATCAAAACAATAATGAGGATTTACCAGATACGCATATCAAAGAAGGAAATACTTTCATTACAGGACAGCAGGTGATGTTTCATATTCTTATTTGTTCATTCATCAACCATAGTATAGTTAAACTTGAATTTAGGAGAGTCTTCTATTATTTTATTTCTGTATTTGAAGATTTTTTTTCTTTGAAACTGTAGAGTGAAGCCTCGGCTGTATGGGTTACCGGCCCTGGTTCTGACATGTCTAATCTGCCAGCTAATTCCTTTTACAACCTCCCACCACATCCTCAAGGCCAGCACATAGCTTTTACCCCAGCACAAACCGGTCATGGGGCGTATGCTAATTTATATCACCACCCAGGTCAAGCAGTATCTGGGGCGGCTATGCATCCACATTTACAACAATCACAGACAATGGCTGTTCCAGATATGGTCGGATCTACAGGCAATATGTATCAGCAATCTCCCCATCCACAAGCAAACTGGCTAAACAATTACTAATGGATATTCTTACCTTCCCTTTTCACCCACCCACAATAGCCATGGTTGTTCCAAGTTCAGAAGCTTCTGCGTGATCTCGGGGTCTGATCAGAAGATGACATTATTGTGGTTAGAATGTAATTCCTAGAGGGCAGAGGCCAGAATCTCCGCTGCCGGTACCTTCTGGTTTCTTGGGTTGGGTTTATGCATGGGTGAATACAACATGTGACAGATATTGAACTTTATTTAGTCAATCAAGTTAGGCTTGTGCAAATCATCTTCTCCTTGTTTTTGTTTTTTTGTGTCTCCGATTCACAGCTTCTTTCAGACCTTTCTCATAGGACTCTTTTCCAAGTTTTGAGGTGGGGATTTTTGTCATTTCTAATGTATTGTCTGTAAAGTGAATTTTCCATAACCTGACAAGCCCCTCCCTATGGTTGAAGTGTTGTAACTGAGATAAGACAAAATGTGGAGGAGGATTCATTTAGCCTTTCCAATATTTCAGGTACACTCATCTCACATTTTGTTATATATTCGAGCTATTTCTTTCTTAATCATAAAGTTTTAGCTAAACAACATTCAACAGCATACAGTCCCTTCAGGCCCTAACACTAAACACAACTGGTCAGCTCCCAACAAGTCCGGGCAGGAGCTGCATGCAGTGCCTAAACTGAACCGGTCAGCACCTGAAGAGTCCGGGCAGGAGCTGCGTACAGTGCCATCAGCCCCTAACCCGCTACACCATTGATGAGCCCCAGAGAACAAATATATATGACTAATATCTTTTACCTTTTGCCAAACTAACACTATTTTTACTACACAAGCAAATCAATAAAACTTGTGTTTTCCGTGACATCATTACAAAAATTTATATAGTTACGATTCAACCCTAATCCAACACTAAGTATCCCTGTATGAAACCCTAAATTCAGAGATAAAATGAAAGTCAAGTTTTTGTTAGAAAAATATAATTGTATGATTAATTTAGGATGATCGACTGGACACCACTAAAAATCGAGTTGAGTTCCATAATTGTTCTAACTGAGCCGATTTTGGAGCAAGCACACTCCCTAACAAAAAAGTACGTCCCATCATAAGCCAACTAATTCAAGCTATAAACTATAGATTTAGAACGCTTTTGTAATAAAAAATGTAATTAATAGATCTACTCACAAATTTAATTTTATTAAAATTGGAAAAAGAAAAGATTATTTATTACGTGGCTAGTAGCCAGCCTCACCAAACCGGATCAGCTGCTGGCTGGCTCGAGACGTCGGGCGCGACTCGGTGCGATGATGCGAGAGAGCAAATCGAGAGAGAAGCGGGAGGACGAGGCAGCAGCGGAAGGCGACGAGGAAGAGGAAGAATCAGCCCCGACGGAGGATGAGATTGTACGGAGCCGGAAAAAGGAATCCCTAATTCACAAATTGGCGCGGAAGGTGATCGAATCGGGAGATCTTGTTGAGGAATCCGTGCTCAGACCAGCTCCAACGTCTCCAGGACCAGCTCTAGCTCCAGCTCCTCCAGGCGAAGCGTCGCGCGTCTCTATTCCATCAGATCCAGATTAGATCCTAATTCCAATTCAGGGTCAAATTGTACAGTCATAAAATGTCTGGGTCTTTATTGTAATTATAGAAACTAGAGGGATTTCACTCAGAGTTGTAATTTTGGAGGTTCGTTTAATTAACGAACTTACCTCCATCCAGATCAATTCAATCTTTCTGATTTCCCCAATTCTCTTCGTTTCTTTGTTCTGCCGGAATCCGGCGATTTCCGATCACATTCACCGGTGGTGGTTTCTACAGATCTGGACACCAGATTAACTGCCGCAAGAGCCATCAGGAAGGGCGTTAGGAGCTCTCCGTCTCACTCTTCTTCTTGCTCTCCTTAATCTCGCTGTTCTGAGATGAAAGGTTAGTTTGAGCTATCAGTTTTCATCTTTGGATCGTAAGCTTTTGTTGATACCAGGACTCTGGTAATTTTGTCTTCAGAAAGTACCTATTTTTGTTTGAGGCTCACAGATGGTGGCAACATTAGATCGACAAATTACAGTTACACTTGCTAACATATTAATGCTATTACTCATGACCTAGATGCCAAATGTGGCCGGATGCCTTCATTGTTTTGTGTGACAAGTAGATAAGTGTGAAGAAGTTAGGTCGTTTAGTTGTGATTTTTAACCGATCGATAACAAGAGCGGTTAGTTGGAAAATTTATATGGCCAGTTTGAATAAGAATTTGAAGATTTATGAGGACATTTTGTAATTGTTAATTATACATATTGTACAGATTGGATATTGCCGACATTGATCAGTCTGAACTCATCGGCCGTTCGATCCTTATACAACAACGTACACATCGATCCGAAGAAGTTTGAAACGATCGGGTTAGTAATCACAGTTTAGAAGACGAATTTATTCAATATGTAATTATTTGTGATTCATAATGTAATTTTTAGTTTTGAATCATTCCAGGCTGGTAAAGTTTTAAAGATGGTACATTTGAAGGATGCGGATATGGACCATCGTATTGTCCCGTACATAGTTAGAACAGGATTTCTACCATGGACGCAAGTCCAAAATATAGAAGCTGACTGGACTTTGCTGACGGCGTTGGTTGAGCGGTGGAGGCAGGAGAGCCACACATTCCATCTAAGGACCGGAGAGGCTATTATTAGCCTCCAGGATGTGGGACTCCTTATTGGGTTGCGCATTGAGGCAATGTGGTCACGGGTAAGGAGTACGAGGATTGGAAGGAATTAAGCATAAGATATTGGGCGCATACTCGAAGTGTCTGAGGTCGCTTTCATTGGCCAAGAGGAGATGGTTTGTCGAAAATATGAGTTGGATACCAGTTGACGCATCGAATGAAGTAGTGAAGATGCATGCCAGAGCATACATATTGTGCATGATAGGGTCATCCCTGATGCCCGGTATATCAGGGGATATGATTTCTCTGCACTACCTTCTATTGCTTGCCGACCTTGACACAATCGGCTCATATAGTTGGGGGTGCTTGCATATTTTGTACAGACAGATGTGCAGCGCGGCACGCGATGGGCACAAACAGATGGGCGGCTGCATAATTTTGTTGCAACTGTAGAGCTAGGAAAGAATCCCCATAAGTCGTCCTAAAGGATTCAGTCGGACTTTGCAACCGATTAATGGGGACATGGATCCGTATTTGCGAGGAGCGTGGTCCTACACGTAAGTGCAAGTGATTATGTTAATATATGTTGAACTACTTATGATGTAGATTAAAATTGTTTCCTGTTTGATGCGCAGGAAATGGTATGGACCGAAGTCGTATATGGAGACACCACATGAGTCGTTGATTTTCTAGCGGGACAATTGAACCAAATGAGCCAAAGTGATTTTTGTTGGACTCCATACGACGAAGAGGTATTACCATTACTTAACCTGAATTGTATTGAAGGCAATTTGAGTTGGTGGTCGGAGGTATCATTGGTATGCTTTAATATAGTAGAGTGGCATCATCCGTCGAGAGTGATGCGTCAATTTAGTATGAAACAAGCAATTCCTCCATAACCACGGGCAGCATCCGACCCAAAACACATGTTGACAAAGCAGGAAAAAAAAAGTCTGGGCATTGGAAATGAAGGAATGTATCGACATGTGGATAACACGATCGGAGCACGTCGTCCTTGGGGTTGTAAATTCTGACGTGGCGGAAGAGCCTAACCATGATTATCAAACCTGTACTCAACCACTACTCGCCGCTTCATCCAGCCAAGATTCGACCAGTCACAATCATACAGGCCTAACGCCCTAGAGCGTACCGGCACTGTAAGTAAAATTCAGAATTATACATATTTCATAATACACATACTGTGCGTGATCTAACCATATTGTCAAATAAGTACGGACATTGGTGATCCACGCTAGGACAGCTGCAGAAATGTTTGTTCACTCTATATGTCATGATGACATTTGTAGACTGCAAGCAATGAAGTTGAATATGCGGTGAGAACTCAACCTCAGGTCATCATGACACATAGGGTGAACGAATATTTCTGCAGCTGTCCTAGCGTGGAGCACCAATGTCCGGACCTATTTGACAACATCGTTAATACGCACAATACGTGTAATATGAAATATGTATAATTTTGAATTTTACTTACAGTGCTAGTACGCTCTAGGGCATTAGGCCTGTATGGTTGTGACTGGTCGAATATGAAGCCTCGAGTAGTGGTTGAGTACCAGGTCTGATAATAATAGTTAGGCTCTTTCGTCACGTCGGAATTTACAACCCCAGTGACGACGTGCAATCCATAGGTCGATATATTCCTTCATTTCATTTGCCGAGTATTTTCTTGTCACCAAATGTTTTGGGTCGGATGCTACCCGTGGTTGTGGAGGAATGACTTGTTTCATACTAAATTGACGCATCACTCCGACGGATGATGCCACTCTACTATGTTAAAGCAGACCACCAACTCAATCTCTCTTCAATACAACTTGGATTAAGTAATGGTAATACCTCTTCATCATATGGAATCCAACAAAAATCATTTTAGCTCGTTCGGTCCAATTGGTTCCAATAGAAAATCAACGACCCATGTGGTGTCTCCATATACGACTTCGGTCCATACCATTTCCTGCGCATCAAATAAGAGACAATTTTAATATACATCAGAAGTAGTTCAACATATATTAACATAATCACTTGCACTTACGTGTAGGACCACGCTCCTGGCAAATACAGATTCATGTCCGCGTTTGTAAAGTCCGACCGAATCCTTTAGAACGGCCTATGGGGATTCTTTCTCAGCTGCAACAAAATTATGCAGCCGCCCATCTGTTTGTGCCCTTCGCGTGCTGCGCTGCACATCAATGTATAAATACGCAAGCACTGTGTTCCCCCAACTATATGAGCTGATTGTGTCGAGGTCGGCAAACAGTGGAAGGTAGTGCAGGGAAATCCTGTCCCCTAATAGATCGGGCATCAGGGATGACCCTATCATGCACAATATGTATGCTTTGGCATGCATCTTCACTACTTCCTCTGGTGCGTCAACTGGTATCCGACTCATATTTTCGATAAAACATCTCCCTTGGCTAATGAAGGCGACATCAGACATTTCGGGTATGTGTCAAATAATCTTATGCTTAATTCCTTGCAATCCTTGTCCACATACCCGTGACCACATTGCCTTCAATGGACAATCCAAAAAGGAGTCCCAAATCCTAGAGGCTAATAGTAGCCTCTCCGATCCTTAAATTGAATGTGTAGCTCTCTTGCCTCCACCACTCAACCAACGCCGTCAGCAAAGCCTAGTCAGCCTCCATATTTTGGATTTGCGTCCATGGTAGAAATCCTGCTCTAACTATGTACGGTAGAATACGATGATCCATCTCCCACATTCTTCGATGAACGATCTTTAAAACTTTACCAGCCTGGAATGATTCAAAATAAATATTACATTAAGAATTACATATTGAATAAATTCGTCTTCTAAACTATGATGACTAACCCGATCGTTCCAACTTCTTGGTGTACGTTCTTGTGTAAGGATCGATGGGTCCAAATTGATCAATGTCGTAAATATCCACATGTACAATATGTATAATTAATAATTGTAAAATATTTCCATTAATCTTCAAATTCATACAATGTGGCAGTCGAATCAGAACAAATCATATTCAAATTGTGAATCCAAACCCTAAACAATAACAACATATATATAATCTCTCCTTCGATAATTCTAATCCAAACGTACAACAAAAATAACCTATAACAACAGTTCTAATCATACAACAATAACCCTAAAACTAAACCTATCCTAAATTAATACAACATAATATACACATTTCACCAAATATAACAAAATGCACATCAAATAAAACATAATCTACAACAAAAATTATCCTAAGAATATAACAAAATGCACATCAAATACAACATAATCTACAACAAAAACTATCCTAATAATACAACAAAATGCCCCTCATAATCTGTCCTTAATTAATCAAATACACATTTCATCAAACTACACATAATCTGCATTTCACCAAATACACATAACCCTAAAACTAAACATAATCTCCATTTCTATCCTAATCTATACATAATCCTAATCCTAAAATGAAATTAATCTACAGATAATCTACCATAACCCCAAACCAAATGCGCCTCAATATACAACATAGGGAATAGTCGGTCCAACCAAAATCCCTAAAATCCTTTCACAAAAATACGAACAGCTCCAAATTGGATGATTAAATCCTACCCTAAACCCTAAAATCCTTTCGCAGAAATACGCCTCACTTCTTACCTCCAAATTGGATGATTAAACTGTTGAAGATTGGGAAGGAACCTTGCGACTGCTGGCACCGCTCGTCTGGACGAAATTCAAAGAAGAGGAGATAGAAGGAAGAGTAAGGGAGGAGAAGAACTGTCGCGGATTTTGTTATCAACAAGCGGCCGATCTTAATAAGACCGACCGTTAAAAAATCAAATCGGCCGCTCTTTTAAAAAACCGACCGATTCGAAACCTAAACTAAACGACCTAATTTCAATTATATTTGTAACCGACCATTTTTGTTAAGACCGACCGTTTAAAAAACAGAACAAATCAAAAACGTTTTCTAAAAGTGCCGTATATCAAAAACTTATGATGCGAAACAAGGCAGTTCTAAAAAAATTTTCGAAAATATAAAGCTTAGGTTTGATAGGGTCATTCTTGAAGGCATGCCTCCAGAATCACACGGTTTTAAGATATTCTGGAATTGCTTCGGGACTCGCGTTGGCTTCTCAGCTGCAGGAAGCTTTATGCTCAAGTTTATGAGATTTGGCTTCTTCTTCTTCTTTTTTGCTGTGGTCAACATATATTTTCACCAGTTGCACAAGGACAGGAGCCTGGCTGGTTGATTCAAACAGTTGAAGAAATGTTTTGAGCTGTAGAATTTGAAGCTAAACTTCTTCAATGCCTGAACAAAGGGACACTTATTTCTCGCCTCAAAAATGGAGCAAATGGGAATTTGCAAAACTGGGTGCCTAGTTAAAAACATCACAAAGACAGATGTACATTTACACAAACATCTGTGTTCACTTCTTGGCAGCCTTCCATTTTCTGACGGGAATAAGAGTCACTTTTCTGTTAGGACTGTGAGGTCTTCCTTCTGTTTGCCCTAGTATTGGTATGGGGACCTGGGTCGGCTTACTGCTTGTATTCTCATCATCCGGAAGTGATTTCACTTCAAATGCGCCTCTAGTGAAGCCTCTGGCAACCTGGTGGTAGATAGTAACTAGATGTTAAGTCGTCTAAATTTTCAAGACTTGATAGTGTAAAGAATGTAGCAGCTGTTCGTAAGTGGGCAAAATGTTCAATAGATGGGCTCACCTTTAATAGAATCCAAACTTTGAGAGAGCTACTCAGGATCGCAAGCCTTGTTCTTTTTCCTGAGGTTAAATAGTTACACATGAAGCGATCAACCATGAGCATGAACTTTGGCCATGACTTGGGATTTCCAGAACCCCCTGTACGCTTCTTAGAAGCCTGTTATTATAAGAGAGAAAAGTTAAATGGTCAAATAACTAAATTGCAAGAGAAGCCTTGAATATTCGACAAGTTCATAATCGAAGTAGGAAAAAGAAATTCAAACTAACAAGCTGTCGACATATTTCTTGCTCAATCTTCGCAAATGAGGTCTCCAGAGCTTCCACTCTTCCAGTTGCATGACAACAACCACATGGTTCACTAATCATAAAGGTTACACTAGGGCGAACCTGCAAAGGCCAAATTTGAAGATCAGATAATCTACACTTCCGGCTTCTGTCAAAACCAAGGAAAATTTACCATAAGAGCACTATTCCACACATCATCAAATATAAGAGAATCTTAACAGACCCTATTTTTCTGGCAACCTCAATAGTTTTTTAACCAAGCAAAGAGTGCCCATAGCAGAAGATTAGCATGTAGTGGGAAAGGCACCAAAATGAGGACAATTAAAGAAATGTAACAAATAATTTGATGTCACGTACCCGCTTTCTGGTAATTTCCATAAGCCCATGCCTAGAAAGTTCAGAAACTTTCACCATGGACCTGTCCTTTTCTACAGCTTTTTTCACCTCTTCATATACAAGTCTCTTATGAGCTGAGAAATTCCGATGAGTCAGAAAGGATTTACCATTGCAGTGGTTAATGACCGACAGCATTAAAGAAAAACGTAACATGAAAATAATCATTTAGTGCATTTTCCAAAGCTATGAGATAGGTCAGCATACCTTCATCTTCCATATCAATAAAATCAATCACTATAATTCCACCAATGTCCCTCAGCCTTAACTCCCTCGCAATCTGAAACAGTGACAAGTTTCAGTGGTTAATGACTGACAGCGTAAAGAAATAATTTTAACCGGAAGTATGCTTACTTCGTTAATAGATTCTGAATGAAGGATTAAGACATATGGATTGGGATGTAAACATAAAGCCAACCAATAAAATTTTGACATTTAAAATCAGATTACTTTGACTAATCTCTTGTCCATGGTCTGGGCAGATAATATACTGATGAGAATGCACATATTGTACCTGTTTTGCCGCTACCAAGTTAACCTCAAGAATGGCCTTCTCTTGTGATGTTCCCTGACCGAGCATTCCGTGCCCCCCATTAACATCAATAGATACTAGCGCTTCTGTTTGTTCAATTACAAGGGAGCCTCCATTAACCAATGGGACCCTACACCAAGAATGTGATGACATGAAGCCAAACTTGTTGGATGGAATTTATTACTTTTTAGAAGCCGCATTCTAACTGAATAAAAATACTAAGTGGACAGAAAAGTGAATGCTAAGATGGCCAAAGATGACAAACGATAAAAGATGTTGGCTGCCATTAACCATCCATAAAAGGGACCTTTTTATGACAACAGTTTGCTTACTGCCATAAATGGCAATCAATCAAGCGTGAATCACGAGGCAACTGTTCCTTGAAAATGTTACCAGAAAAAGTTTCTAGCCACTAAAAAAATCTAAAAACAAATAGAAGATGAAAGTACCTAAAAGGATGTGGAACTTATGCTGCTAATACGTCACAATACGAAACAGAAAACTAACAAGCAAAAGTGATGGACGAGAAATGTAAGCTCAAAATTAAAAGTGAAGGCAAATTCCTAACATGACAAAATGCGAAGTAATGATATAAGTTTCTAGTAACTATGTTACGTGAAATAAAGGAGTTGTGATGTGCTCTTTTATTGCTTATTGCTCATGTAACGCCAATGTCAGTAAAGTACACCAACACATTTAGATAAAAAAACCATTAGTATTCCCAATTTTAATTGAGTATTGATTTCTTTACCTTTTGCTTAGGATGTTGTTCATCTCTTCCTCAATTTTGAATTCATCAAAAAGTGGCACTCTTTTGTCGTATAATTCTACGCGATCGCAAAGGTCAGGGGCAATATCCTGAAGGTAATTGGTAACCTGAACATAACACGACATGGACACGCTGTTGTTAGAAATACTTCCAGCTGTTGGTACAAAAAGAAGAATAAGTCAAACTTTGGATCATGACTCTACGCAAAAAAAAATTATAACAATGATCTATCAGATATCAGAACATTGAGCAATTGAATGTTGTTTTACAAGATATGCATAACAAATCATTGACTGTCAGTACCATCATACTTTCATCTATAAGAAAAATATTGTTTAAATGTTTTATATATGATCCTCCAAATGCATCTAATGCTAATACAAAGGTTCCATCTTACCTCATGATACGTACGTGGAGAATCAAGCACTAGCTTCTCAACCTGCAAAACTAAGAATATCAGATAAATTTTCGATGATGTTGCAGCATTCAACTTTTTATCGAAAAAGTGATTGAAGTGTTCACCTTATCATTGAAGTAATCCTGCACAACAGATAGTGTTTGACCCATTGCTTTGTGCAATATCATAGGGACAGCACCATCAACGCCTTCATCTGCTGCAAGGGCAGCTGATTTTGCATGTTCCATTATACTTTTCCAAGTAGAAACCAATCCTTCCAGGTCCTTTTGTAAATCTAAAAGGGAATGTCCAGCAGCAACAGTCCTTACGGTCAACCCAAACCCCTTCGGCTGCAATGTTTTCGCAATGACTTTCAAACGAGTACGCTCGATTCCAGAGATCTTCTTCGAAACCCCAATTCTATCACAGCGACAGTGTAATATCTGCAACCATGACACTTGAGTAAGAGACGCATGAAGCAGGGAACAGCCGTTTGCTCGTGCTACAGCATTAAGATGTCAAAGTACTTGGGTCAAGTTACAATATTGATAAGATAACTAAAGCACATTAATGAAGCCGTGGAGGTGACTCAAATATAAAGACAAATGAGTAACACATCAAATACAAACCCAATGGGGAAGGAATGACAAAATTACCCAGAATCGACTCCTTAATTTTGGATAAGCTGTAAGTGTAGGGCCCTTCGTGCCTAATCCTTCTTTGACAACTTGTACAATGATTTTAGTTCCTTTCTGGACTTGAGACCACTTATTGATACTAGTGGATATAGTTTTAACATCTGGCGTCTCTCGCAAATCAGTCTTAGAAAGGTCAGGACCATTTACTTTGAAAGGAAGAAGAGCATTTACACCGTCACCCTCCAGTCCATTCGCATAGCCAGCAAATTCAGAATCCACATCACCTGGAATGGTACCATTAATATTTTCCTTGACAGCCTCAGGAATGTCAAATTCATCGTCTACCTCGTGCTCATCATAATCGTCATGAACAAACTGTGTCTGATCGTCTTGGAATCCATTCATTACAATATCATTGGGGATCGTGCTTTCCATCTCAATGTTTTCAGCCTTGTCTTTTGTTGTATGACGAAATGGGAGTAATATATATGGTTCCCTGTAATTCTTAATATCCATAAGAGAAGGCCTTGAGATCCCAATATCGACAAATGCGCCACCCATATGAGGAACATGCTTCATAACCACCCCTAAATATACACTTTCACTCTGCACGTCACTTTTCACCGGCTCAAGCAGTAACTCCACCAGTTTGCCATCTTCCATTACGGCAATTCTTTGCATGGTACATACAGAGGAGTTGATCAGAATAACAGTGGACACAGGATCCTCAATGGACACCATCTTATATTCATCTTCAGGAATTGTCATTTGAGCTAGCTGTTGATCTGTATGCACATCCAACTCAATCAAATCATCTTTTACAGCAGCCCCATTTTTGCGGACATGAACATCAACTTTATTTTGATGAAAATGACTGGAGTATGAGTACAGCCAGGGTTCTTCAACTGGCTGGTATCTTTCCGAAAATGCTTTGTCATCTTCTATGTCTTCTGATAGAACACGAGCTATATCCTCAATAATTGGTATAGAAATATCCTTTAACGAGAAGCCATTTATCACTGGTTTTGTTCCACGTAACTTTCTTTCCAGACATGTTGCATTCTGGAGTGCATCTGTCAAACCACTGGAAGCATTTAAGCTTTCAGAAACTTAACAAGTCTGGTTCTATAGGTAACAGATACTATGACCAACAGTTACCTGATGTAGAAGTTGATGCCAATGATTGTGCAGGGTAGTATAAATCATCCATCCACAAACTCCACAAGTGGGACGCTGAGAGTTTCAAACTGGGCCTCGTCCACAAATCTCTAACCAAAAGTTCTCTGTTCTCTGCAGGAGGTAGTGATACAGATAGAGAGAATTGAGGCCCGGGTCGCCAGACAATGTCACACGCAGACCACACATCTCTTTTTATAAAATAATTGTACTTCAAATTGATACCAAAAGGTACCTGCAAAGAGCATAAAAAATCTTATCTCTGTGAATACCTCCAGATGTATATGATGTTAGAATATACTCAACAGCTTGGATAAGTTAGATGACTGTCAGTATGTAATTAGATCATAGATTGTTAATCTAATCTTTGCAACTCACATTCCACAATAACGGATTGGGAACATAGAAATAGATATTGCTTTTTTATCATACATACATATTTCTAAAAAGAAGGGCGCCGCATGAGTTATTGAAATCTTGGTCGCCAAACAGTACCAATGTACTAATATACTTTATTGTTCATCGGCTATAGCTGCAAGAGCAATTTTTCGTAGTCCATAAAAACAGGTCAGTCCACATGAGGGGACAAGCAAAGCTGGATTAACTTTCAATTCGACCTCATCAGAAAAAATCCATAACTAAAGATGACTTCGCACTACCTCTGCTTCTGCCTTCCATATGTTTGTGTCTTCAGTGGACTCCATCAAAATGGCCATTTCTGTGTTCCAGGAGCCCAAGCCAGTTATGTCCCCAGTTACATACAAAAGCTGATCATCATTCAGTTCAGCTTCTACAGTCCACATAATCTTGCACAATCCCTCCACTGTAGAAGTTGAACTGCCTACGAAAGGAAGTTTGGTAAGCCCATAATTTATTGTAATTTATTTGTAAGTGTTATCACGATGCAAGCATATGTCGAATAATCTTAACAAAACCTATTGAAATATAATCAAGGATTAAGGTTTCAGAACTTGAAACTAAATATTGAAGCAATTGGAATAATCAGGGTTCGTCAACGCCTTTTGTTAAATACGAAAATATGTTTCATGTGCAGCCATAGAGCGATGCTGGTTTAATGTTTCCCAGCAGCAAACATCTAGCAAGGTTTTCCGAAAAATACCCAGCCAGCATAATCGCATGATGACTAACTAACTAAAGAAGTTTACCTGTATTCATCGACATCATAGGTGACACCAGCCGAGATTTGTGTCTCTTCAGAAAAAGAGAAAACTCAAACAGGCGTTTCAAGGGTATGTAATGACATAAGTACCTGCTACACACATTGGCAGAAGTAGGAGCTTGAGAATCTCAAAGCAATGGAGAGTGCATATCTTACAAAATATATATAGCAAGCAAACAAACAATCAAACTTGGAAAAGTTAACAGCTCATCATCAGTTTCAACATTCAAGCCTTCAGTCGATGAGACATAACTTGACACACCCAATAAACTCTAAATCATTCTTCCAATAATAACAAAATTGATTAAGTAAGGGTTTCATTTTCTGCATTCTATGTACATGGAACAACAGGCATAGCATAAACATCGAAGTTTTTTTTTTCATTTGTGTAATGTTGGATTACTCCCGTTAAACCTAGAGAGACAATTAGATGAACTCACAATTCAAGAGTTACAAAGCTTAAACAAATCAACAATCCAGCAGTTAGCTTGTAAACCAACCAAATAAAACATCAAAACTTGGTCAGAACAGCAGAAACGTAAACATATATATGAAATAAGAAATCTCACTGAGAAGGAGGCGAGCGGCATGGAATGGTTGAGAAGCAACGAGGACGAGGTGGTGCTCCAGAAACAGCCATGGAGAAATGGTAATTGGAGGGAGGAGCACAGTGAACTAAAGACGGCATGAGAGCGAGAAGAGGCGGTGAACGGAGTGTTGCGGAGAATTCGGGAGGAGCAGAGAGATGACGAATTCGGTCATCGTCCGGAGAAATTGCGGAGTTGAGAAGTCCAGAGCGGAAGAAGATCGATAAGATAAAGTGATGCTAGAGCTAGACGTGTGGTCCTTGAACGACGTCGTTTCAGAGAGAAATTCAAAATTTACATTATATTATAAAACACGAATAAAATTCACATTATGACATTTGGTTAATTACGTACAATGTAGGAATGAAGTTATATATAAATTCAAGAAATTGGTGTGGGAGTGAAAGAGGCAGTATAGGTTATTACATATTCGTTAAATTATTTGGTTGCGAAGCATTCTGACGATGAGGGGTTGGGGGTTTTGAAGGTGGATCTCACAATCGATTTTAATATAGTCAGCAGAGAGGGTTTCATGGAAGCACTGCGGCGTCATTTTCCATCGCTGAGCGCTTGGGTTGAGTATTATTATGGATCTCAAGCGTTGCTCTTTGATGGAAAGTCGGTCATTTTTAGTTGTCGTGGTGGGCAACAAGGCGATCTATTAGGGCTCTTACTTTTTGCCATCGCTATGCAGCCTTTGCTCCGTCTGATTGGAGAGCTATGTCCTCTCTTGATGCTCAAGCTTGGTACCTTGACGATGGTTTATTCGGGGCCCCGACTTGGGTTAGTTCTGAACCATAGAATATCCTTATGGTGGTGGCCAGGAGGAGGCAGGGATTGGCTTCCTGAGGTGCCAGACGGGATTGTTGTGTCAGGTTCTTCGGCTATATCTGTCTTAGGTAACCCGGTTTCGGCGGATGAGAGAGGGCCGATGGGGTGGTGGGGCAGAGAGCTCTTGGTATTCAGATCGTTCTAATCGAGTTATCTAAATTGGATTATCCGCAGTTGGAGTTATTACTTTTGCGGGCGTGCGTAGGCATGCCAAAGATGATGTATAACTTGCTGAGTTCACCTCCCAATTGGATTGAGGGATCAATTTGTTCTTTTGGCGCGGCGGCATTAGAGTTTGGTGCATAACTAAAATACGGGTTTCACGATTGAGCAAAGGAGGTTTGTGGATTTGCCTCTAAAGTTCGGAGGGCTAGGAATTCCGATGAAGAACGATGTGGGTGGCTCTCTTGGCTGCAGTGGCTTCCTTGGTGCAGAAAGAGGATTTATGGGAGATGCTTACAAATGATTCATTCTCTTTTTCAAAGTCCAGAGTTTTGCTGAATGAGTGCAATTTGAGGTTTCGTCCTACCTCCCCAGTTGGATTGGTGGAGTTTAGGTAGAAGGCTAAGCCGCAACAGTGGCGTACCTGTTTGGTCGCGGAGGTCATCAGGGAAGAGATCAAGGGATGAGGAGGAGCCCGGCTAAATAATCTGATGAATGTTGTTTCTACGCCGGGGACTTTATTTAGACTACAGCGATATCTACGTCTTTCTCTGGGCTTCGTATGAACCTGGAGGCGTATCGCTTGTCCCTCAAGTACCGTACCGGGCACAACGTATTTGCGATTTCTCGTGCTTGTACGACATGTCGACGCAGCTAGTGATCACGATTCCCATTATCCGGGGGTGGGAGGAGGATTCGGAGGCATAACGCGGTTAGGGATGTATTATTCACTTTTTTTAGGGAGGCTAATCTTGGGCCTAGACTAGAGGTGGCTGACCTTCTCGCTGGAGGGGAGAAGCCAACGGACATTTAGTACCTACATGAGATGCAGGTAGAGATCTTTGTGTGGATGTGTCCATTGTCTCTCCTTTTGTGAAAGAGGGAGCATTATTGGAATCTGGGGAGGCAGCTAGGAAAGCAGAGGAGAGGAAGATTGCTAAGGATGTGATTGGTTGTTCAGCCAATGAGCTTATGTTTGTGTCTTTCATCATAGAATCTTTAGGACGTTTTGGGGTGGAACGGATCAGCTGATTTGGACAGTGGCGGCAAGGTGGACTAAGGCCAAGGGTAAAGAGCCACCGACAGTACTCTCTATTTTGAGGCAGAAGGCTTTGACAGACGGATTTTTATTAAGAAACGACTACAATTAGCCCGTCATTACCCTTGTTGTTTGGGTTCTTCATTTGTAATTGTCTCATATTGAGTTATAAGAATGAATATATATGTGGGAGAATGATTGAGTCATTTCATTACGTTCATCTTTTCCTTCCACAGTCTGAAATTACAATAATTTTAATTCAACTTTGAGCATTGATTTCTCTTTCGATAATCGTTGGATTTTGATATTTTAAAAGTCGATTTCATACTCATGACAAGAAAATTTTCGTTCATTTTCATCTACTCATCTGAGATGTCTTAAACACTCAAATTTTTGTCACGAAATGGAACGCATCCCATTTTCTTCACACATTTATCCTCATAATTCTAACAAAAGAAAACCCTAATTTCTTTTTACTTCCTCTACCTTTTCTCCTGAGCTTTCCTCTGAATCCCGTCGTCTCCCGAACCATGCAACACCTTCAGCTGTTAAATAGGTAATTTCCATTCGTTACTTCGGGTTTTGGGTTAGATATGACTTTCGATTTTTGGGATTTTTTGGCATATGAAATTAGGATTTCTAAGTTTGAATGAAATTACATGGTTCACACAAGTATGATCCAACTTAGGCCCTATTTTTTGGACCTTAAATTTGCAGCACTTAAGTTAAATTAAATTAAATTAAATTCAGTTAAATTAAGTACATTAAATTATTATTTTTATTAGTGGTGTGTTATTTTTTTTAGTAGTGGATTGTTGTGGTTTTGGAAGTGGAGAAGTAATGTAGTGGTGTGGCGGTAATAGTATTGTGGTGCTGGTTGTGTAGTAGTGGTGTGGTGGTGATGTAGTAGTGGTGTGGTGGTGTGGCGTGGTGGTAGGGTGAGTGGTGGTAGTGGGTTGTTGTGGTGGTGGTGGATTGGTGTTGTGGTAGTGGGATGTTGTGGTGATGGTGGTAGATTGTTGTGGTGGGGTGGTTATGATGATGGTAGATTGTTGTTTTGGTGGTAGTGTTGTGGTGGTGTGGTAATGGGGTGGTATTGTGTGGATGTGTTGTTTTGGGGTGGTGGTGTGGTAGTGGTGTAGATGTATTGTTATGAGGTGGTGGTGATGAGTTGTAGTGATTGTAATTTAAGTACTTAAGTTAAGTTAAGATAATTTCAGTTAAGTTAAATTAATTTCAATTAAATTAAAATAAATTAAATATAAATATAAATTCAGTTCTAAAGAACATACATACGCTTAGCCCAGGTTTTTGAAAAAAATTGACAAATGGTCACAAATATCAAATAAATTTGGCGGGAAAAGCAATGATTTTGATTGAAAAGGCTAATTTGATAAAACTAATCTACATTTTTCTTTTTATTTATTTGATTATTTTCGGAATTACAAAAAAAATGTTGACCGTTATTATATTTTCAAATCACTCGAGAATCAAATCAACAAGGAACCAAAGCAGATGCTCAAAACGACCATCACCAACCCGACGCCGCCTCTGAATCCTCCGCTCCCGTTATCGCTCGGCTCTCCGTCAGGCGAATCCGCATCTCCATCATCCGACTTCGGTGCCGGTGAAGCAACCGGATCGAAAATCTCATCCGGCTGCAGAAACTTATCAATCTTGTAAATCGCTAGAGGATATTCTGCGACAATCGTCCCTGTGATATTCGACGTCGAAAACTTTGTCTCCAGATTGATCACCTCTCCGTCGTTTTGTACTGTGAATTGGTACCTGTTGTTCCCGTCGGTGGCCAGCGTGTTGACTTTTCCGTTGTTCGATTTCAGCGTCTGCAGGGTTTGGAAGAGCGGCACGCCGTGAAAGAGGAGCAAGGCCTCTTTCTGAGCCGATGTAAGATTGTTGTACTTTGGCATGAATCCTTTTACAACGGTGTCTGTTGGACAGAAGACTGTTAGTCCTCCGTCGACGTTGTCGTTGAAGTAGCTTTCGGTTTTGGTGGCGATTAGCAGATCTGCGAAGGCTTTGCATTCCTTATTCATTGCTGCGGTGAGATTCACGCTGGGAGCAGATGCGGGTGCCTCCGCTTGGTTAGAGTTGAGGAGCTGGCTGATCTGTTGCACTGAGATGTTGTACGGCATTTCGTATACTGACTTGACAAAGAAGGCGTTGAGGTTTCCGTCTTCTGTTCCGAATCCGACCTTTCCGGCTTTGAGATCGGTGATGTTGACGAATCCGGAGGTGCCAGGAGCCGAGCCAGTGGCTTGGAAAATGGAAGCCGTTAAGGTTGATCCGCCAGTGATATGATGGAGCTTTTGGGCCCCAAAGAAGTCAACAAGGACGTGAAGGGAGAGGACGTTTTTGATTGTCTGGATCGAAAGTTGCTTTGACAAAAGAACAGACATGGCAGAGTTATCAACAACAAGGACGGTGATGGTCTGGCGGCGGTTGATCTCAGTGGCCAGATGGGTGACAGTGAGGTAATGGTTAAAGGTGGTGAGTGATGGATGGCCAGAGAGAATGTGAGTGATGTTGTGCGCATTGATGGTGTAAAAGGACAAGGCTAGCAGGATGAAGGATGCCAGTAGCGAAGCCATTATCGGAAAAGCTTGGCTTAAGCTAAACTGGCTTTGTACATATGAGGAAATGCAGAGCGGATGATTTGATTATATACAAAAATGCCGGCTCTCTTGGACTTGGTGGTGCTCAAGTCTTCAACCCTTTGGGTTAGTTGGTACGTTTACATCTATTTAACTTGATTCCAATTTTTACAAATGTTTTCTTATATATATTCTCCTAACTCATTGTTCATAGTTAAGTATCATCAGAGTTATGATAATGTGTTGGCTAACTCATTGTTCATAGTTAAGTATCATCAGAGTTATGATAATGTGTTGGCTAACTGTTAGAATAATTTATACCTGTTGAGTTGATTATCATAGGCAGAAAAGGAGGAGGATTCAACTGATAGGAGAACCTAGCAAACATATGTTATGAGCATGTTGTGTTGGGCGGTTATATGTTATATTTAGCTATTGGGTATGGGTTGGATTTGTGTCGGTGAGAATAGACCAGAGTGGATTGAGAGTCAGGAAGCCACTAGATGCCATATTTTACCAGCTACAGACTGTCCAAATATTTTACATGATTATGATCAGAGGAGTATATATATAATTGTAGAAGCGGAAATAATGGGTATGATGATTTCTATTGTGCTTTCAACATACAGCTTGCAAAATCGAGATGGTTAAGTCAACTGCAATTTAGATTATAATAAGCCTTTGGTATAATGTATCACATGTTTGTCTGTTTTTTGGAAAAGGATGCGATATTGATATCCATCATTGATCAAAAAAAGGAAGCCTGTACAATTCAAAGCCTGAAAAACAGCCACAAAGGTTGACAACAACAAGACCAAACAACACCACTCATGCCACTAGCAGCTCCAACATTCACGTGGGTATAGCAAAGAAACCAAACTAAGCAAACAACAGAAGGCTGCAGAAAGAGCAACCCACACCAGGAAAACCAAACTAGCTAAAGACATTGGCTCATCAGAGTTTAGGCCTTTAGAGTGAATGCATCACACATGTTATTTGTAAAGTGCCTCCCAGGTAAGAACTTGGTTGGTTTTACTGTGCACAAATATTTGACTTTACAAGAAGTTCATTTATCTATAAATCATTCGAGGACTGGTTTGTTTTGATGAGGGGTCTTGAGGTTTACGGAAGCTGAAGAGTGGAATGAAATTTGATTGAACTTTTGTATTGATGGTAGTGCTGCATGCTGCTGCTTTTGATTGTTGAGGCGACTATGTTGGGCTGGGAGTGGTGTTGTGGAAGGCAAAAGATTTCAGTTATACTACGTTCATCAATTTGATATTTCATTTTTCAGTTTCTTACAAGTCATTATATGGCTGATATGTCTGTGCTACTATTTTTATTTTGACAGTATGAGAAGTTTATCTCCGCTGCATTCCTTATGGAAAATTGCTTCATTAAATTATCGGAATGGGGCTCCGATTCTAGCCATTTATCAAGAAAATTACATGGCTTATTCTTCGTTTGTATATCTGTTGAAAAAATTATAATGATAATTGATACGCCACCAACCCTTGCATTTTTCTTTGGCAAAATTTGTTTTTTTTTATATATAGGAAATCCCATGTATTGTTTCAGATGTGATCAGCAAGTTGTGCAGCTTGACTTTGATCATGTTGTGCAGTTTAATTGGGAAAGCCACTGAAGGCTCTATTGTGAATTTTGGTCACATTGAAGGAAGGGAGTTAGGGTTATTATCAGGAACATATTGATGTTACAATGGATTAGTATGCAATTTTCCTAGGAGGAGAATTATCCAATTGAATTAAGAAGAGAAAAGCTCCTTCACAATGCTCCTGCACCAAATCATTTACCAGTTTCCAATCATATCCATCTCTTCATCAACACCACCAACTCACCAACAACCAAAATACAACCAAACCCTAAAAGAAACTTACACTTACACAATTCTCTCTCTCTCTCTCTCTCTCTATCTTTGATTTCGATTCTGATGCTGCTGCTGATGCCCACCCATTATCATCATCCCTCCAACCCCACCATACATCCCTCCACCACCAAATCCTCCTCCACTACTGCTACTTCCACCACCACCGCCGCCATCTTTCTCTCCCTGCCGTCCACCGGCACTCTTCTCTCCCTCCATCTCTCTAAACTTCTGCAAATACACCTTCAGCGGCTCCACATACTCCTCAAACCCTAAAGTCGTCATCGCCCATAGCAAATCATCCCCATTGATCGTCTTCCTCTTCTCCCTCTGACACTTATCCGAAGCCTCCCCAGTTATGAAACTTATAAACTCCGAAACACACTCCTGCACCGTCTCCTTCGCGTCCTTGGATATCTTCGCATTCGCCGGCAACGCCTTCTTCATTATCCTACTCACATTCGCTATCGGCAGCAGCCTGTCCTGCTCCCTCGCCGACAGCTCCCCACACCCTCCTCCGTTCCCGTTCCCGCCCGAGTCATTGTCCGAGTCCGCCATCTCAGCTGCTGCTGGTTTAGAGAGAGAAAGAGAGATCGACTGCGTCTGCTCGTCAGTTAGGGTTTTGTAGTTGAGAGGAAAATGGATAGGGTTGGGTGTCGTTCGTGGTGGTGTGGTGGCCTTTGTTTGCCGATAAGGGTGTGAGAAAAGTGTAACGTTATCTGACGTAGGATCGATTTTTAGGGTTTTTGATGGTGTTAGATTTGGCCACGATGAAATAAAAAGGAACATCCGACTCTTGGAGTTTGGGAGGGCTGCCTGCTGACGTGGTCATTTTCTTGTCACTGGTTCTTCTTCTATTCCAAAATAAACATATCTGGACCACTCCCAAACTAAATAAATATTTAATTTAAACTAATTTACACTCATTAAAACGATATGAATTAAATTGTACTGAACCAAATTAAACTATTATAATTTTAAATTCAAAAAAATAAGCTTTAGAGTTAATCCACTCGTATTGGGCATAAATGAGAGAGCAAATTGATCTATTATCTTTTTCAGGAAAATTAGGTGTTAGCTTTCGGAAGGAATCGGTCCCATTCAAATACAATTAATTATGATGCGCTATTCGTTTATATTTTTGGATTTATAAGTTTTAACTTTTTCTTTAAAATATAAAAAAAATTACGTATTTATAATATATATAATTACTGGACTGTATTTGAATCAATTTCGAAATATTTAGGAAGTTTTGGAGTCGGAGCGAATCAGTTGGTGGGCTAAGACCAAAGTTATTGTCTCTATTTTAATACAAAAATTATCTTTTGTGTCGCAGAAGGCTTTGATGAATGAATTTTTATTAAGAAACGACTACAATTAGCTCTTGTCGCAAATTGAAGCCGGCTACTAGTCCATCATTTTCTCTTATATTTGGAATCTTTATTAGTAATGGTTTTAAAAATGTATATATATTTGAATAATAGTAATAAGAGTTATTTGATACTACTTGAAATAATTTAAATTTATAAAATTAATATTATTTCGTATAACTGAATATGAGATTACAAATGAAAGATTATCAAAAAATTATTACAAATTTAATACACTGTAGAAATTTAATATAATCATCCGTTAATAAGAATTCGTGAATTAGAACCTTATTCGAAATAAAATACAATTTATATCCAAAATAGAGAGAGCTGGCCTACGCTCCAATGAAATTTTCTTTATCCTTAACCTTCAATAATAATAATAAAAAACAGTGCTACTCGGAAACGAAAACCGCGGCGCGTTGTCAGCGAAACTCGGAAGCTTGCTTACCTGATTGGGGGGCTGAATCCGGCGTCACGTGCTGTCCCCGACCGTTCTTATTCAATTCAATTTTGTAGTTGTGATCCCAATTCATTGGATTCAGTGTGTGTTTCTGGGTTTTACTGATTTAGGGCACTGTCAGTTATTGGACCTGGTTTGGTTGAGAGAATTTGGCTGATGTAGGGATAAGGGTTTCAGAGAATTTCATCTCTAGGGTTTGAGAATTTTGTTGGGGCATTTTAGGCGTTGATAAGCCTTTGGAGGATTCACTTGAGAGGATAGTTGGAGAATCTATATCTCGCTTTTTTAGGTTTACTTTCATTCTGGTTCAAGGAAGGTGCATTAGGTATCTGCCGGAATATTATCACTTGCAGCTTTCATGTGCTACGTGTATAGTAGCTTTTGGTACTGCGGCATTATTGGGTTTGCTTTTCATTTAGGGCCAGCAGATTCTTGTTTGGTTGGTTAGTTTGGGAATTGTGGCCTCACTTGAGCTAATTTCCATGAGATTTATGCTAAATGGATTACAGGCTGATGACCCCGCTACTGGGTACCTTTAGTATGATATGTCTTGGTGCCTGTTGCATAGTTCATACTTATGGGTGGAGTTGAGTGAAGAGACCGAGTACTGAGAAAACCTTGAAAGGGGCTCCGGAGTTTGGTGTGGGAGATGTCGTCAAAGTCCAACAGGACAAACTGCTCCAGGAGTAGTGTTGGAAATAAGGTGTGAAGAAAATGGGGTGCGCCTCATTTGTGACTAAGTTTTGAGGGTGGAGAACACCTCGGATCAATTTGATGTAAACTAGGAAAATACTCCTTGTTGAATGTAGTACAAAATTGATCAAAGAAATGTCAAATTCGGATATGTTTTGAATAAGATACGAGTGCTCAAAGTTATGAGTATAAATCTGCAAATCCATTGACCAGAGATTGACCGAATCAATCTGAGTGATTCGGTCAGCCATAAAGTGATTCGTGAGAATCACTTATGCAGTGCAGTTCGTAGTAAACAAGTCAAGATAGATTCATGCTCGGGCTGGGTCAACCGAAGATGACGGAACCTCAAAACGAAGTCAGTCAAAGGATGATGCGGTTACCTGATATCGCGTAATATGGGCTGCGGAAATGGAGGAAACCGACTCCTCCATCATCTCTGCATTTCATCCTATAAAAGGAGACGAAATGCACAGAGAATATAATCATCGAATACACTGAAACAAGTCCCCTGCTTTCTGAGTTTAGTGCGTGTGAGTCGTGGTGTTCGCTGAGATCAACTAAGCTCGCTTCAGCTAGGTCCTGTGCAACCAGAGATAGCTGGAAAGGGTTGTTTTATCCTGGGAAGCTAAGCTGCCATAGAAGTCCGACGAAGTGGACGGCAATTTCGCTTCAAGGAAAGCGTCGAACGTGACTCAACCGAGAACACTCACTACGGTTAAACTCAAACTATTGTGATTTGTATTCATTATCTAGCTAACTCACATGTGTGCAGAGAAAACGCAGAAAGGGCAGCAACAGTCTTGAAGCGAAATTCTGGATTTGCTGAGGTTCTGCGCGAACCTGCAAACTTGATTCGGGAAGACAGTGTTTGATTCGTCCGAATCAACTGTCTAGCAGAGAGCATTTGATTCGTTCGAATCAATTCTGACTCGAGTGGAGTCTGAGTTTGATTCGCCCGAATCAAAGCTGAAGCAGAGTCTGATTTGATTGGACCGAATCAAAAACAGTCCAGATTGGATTCACCCGTATCCAGATCTGATTCGCCCGAATCCAGATTGGATTCACCCGTATCCAAATTTGATTCGCCCGAATCCAGATTGGATTCACCCGTATCCAAATTTGATTCGCCCGAATCCAGATTGGATTCACCCGTATCCAAATTGATTCGCCCGAATCCAAATTGATTCGGTCAGACCAGAATTGATTCGCCCGAATCACAATCAATTCGGTCAGACCAGATTTGATTCGCCCGAATCAAAATCAACTCGAGCAGATTGGTTTATTCGCCCGAATTAGAGAATTGACTCGTGCAGAAGTGTGATTCGACCGAATCAAGTTTTATTCGTGCACTTGAAAGTTAATTCGCCCGAATCAGATTTGATTCGAGCAGTTGTTTACTGCATTGTAATCTGAATTATTTTATCTGATTACTGATACATCTGCCTCGTGTGTGTAGATAATGAATCCTGCAAACAACGAAGCTGTAAATATGGAGGTGGAAGTCGAGCAGTCCGTTACTGTGGGCAGTTCTACCTCAGTTCCTCCTCGGGGTGCGACATCCAGCACTTGGATGCGATCACCAGCTAGGGCTCCGGCCGGGAATGGGCCTGCGGGTCTGTTTCCAAACCCTCCAGTGGCACGAGTGCCAACTGCTTTAGTTCCTGGTGAGAAGCCAGAGAAGTTTGCTGGAGCCAACTTCAAGCTGTGGCAGCAAAAGATGAGGTTCTACTTGACCACCTTGGGTCTGGCCCGGTTCATCACTGATGATGCACCGATTGTATCTGAGGATGCAGATACACGTGTGCGGTATGCGTACAGTGCCTGGAAAGACTCAGACTATCTGTGCCGCAACTATCTCCTGAATGGCTTGACTGATTCATTGTATAATGTATATTATACAAAGAACTCAGCCAAGGAGGTTTGGGAGTCGTTGGACCGGAAGTACCGGACTGAGGATGCTGGGTCCAAGAAGCATATTGTGGGCCGCTTCCTTAAGTTCCAGATGGTGGATTCAAGGACGGTAGCTTCTCAAGTACAAGAGCTGCAGCTGATCATACATGAGATCCATGCTGAGGGAATGCAGATAAGCGAGTCATTCCAGGTTGCAGCGGTGATTGAGAAGCTTCCCCCGGGCTGGATAACCTTCAAGAGCTACTTGAAGCACAAGCGAAAGGAGATGTCCTTTGAAGACTTGGTGGTCCGCCTGAAGATTGAGGAGGATAATAAGGGATTTGATAAAAGTTTCAGAATCCAGGGTGAGAAGGCTAATGTTGTGGAGCATGGTGGTAGCCCCAACAAGCACAGTAAGAAGCTGGCTCCGAAGGGTAAGTCCTTCAAGAAGAAAGCACAGACCAAGTTTACTGGGAAGTGCTTCAACTGTGACAAAGAGGGTCACAGGTCAGCTGAGTGCAAGAAGCCGAAGAAGAAGAAGAATGTGAACCTCGCTGAGGTAGAGGAGTTGGTGGCTGTGGTCACAGAGCTCAATCTTGTGGACCAGAATCCTCATGCATGGTGGCTGGATACTGGAGCAACTCGCCACATATGTGCGGAGAAGAGTGCTTTTTCAGAGCTGCAGCTGAGTGAAGCTGGAGAGAAAGTCTACATGGGCAACTCCGCCACATCGCAAGTCAAGGGGAAGGGCACTGTGATCCTGAAGATGACATCAGGAAAAGAGCTGAAGCTGACAAATGTCGCTTATGTGCCTGATATCAGGAAAAATTTGGTTTCTGGTACTTTACTTGATAATCATGGGTTTAGGATGGTTTTTGAGTCCCAAAAAGTTGTACTTACTAAGAATGGTATGTATGTGGGACGTGGGTATGTGAAAGATGGCATGTGGAAATTAAATGTAAATGCCATCAAACCTAAACTTATCAATAAAGTGAATTCTTCTGCTTACTTGCTTGAATCTTCTTCTTTATGGCATGGTAGATTAGGCCATGTGAATTATGAGTCAATAAGGAATCTAATGAAATTGGACTGTATACCCAAGTCTCAAATTGATTCCAGATACAAGTGTGAATCTTGTGTTGAAGCAAAATTGACAAGAACATCTTTTCATAATGTTGAAAGAGATACTGAACCCCTTGACATAATACATAGTGATCTATGTGACTTAAAATTCATGCCATCAAGAGGTGGGAACAAATACTTTGTGACTTTCATTGATGATAGTACAAGATATTGTTCAATCTATTTGCTAAGAAGCAAAGATGAGGCTATAGAGAAGTTTATCTTGTATAAGTCGGAAATTGAAAACCAACTAAATACAAAGATTAAAAGGCTTCGCAGTGATCGTGGAGGTGAATATGTAGAACCTTTTGGAACATTCTGTGCACAAAATGGGATCGTACATGAAGTCACTCCACCTTACTCGCCTCAATCAAACGGTATAGCTGAACGCAAGAACCGCACCATCAAAGAAATGATGAATGTAATGTTGCTTAGTTCAGGACTACCTCAAGGAATGTGGGGGGAGGCTGTTTTATCAGCCAATTATCTTTTGAATAGGATACCCCGGAAAAGAAAGGATAAATCTCCTTACTAGTTATTTAAGGGGAGAAAACCTAGTTATAAGCACTTGCGAGTGTGGGGGTGCTTAGCAAAGGTACTAGCTCCTGGTCCTAAAAGAATGAGGATAGGACCGAAGACAGTTGACTGTATTTTCATTGGCTATGCACAAAATAGTAGTGCATATAGGTTTATTGTGTATGAGTCAAAGAATCCTGACATACACAAAAATACTATTATGGAATCGAAGAATGCGTCATTCTTTGAACATATATTTCCTAAGAAGTCCAATGAAATAATACTAAGTTCACCGGGTGAACGAGGCGGAGACGAGGATGAAATGCCTCTGCCGCAAGAGGAAGTATCCGAGGAGGATACAAGCCAAGAGGAATTCAGACGAAGTAAAAGAGCCAGGATTGAAAAAATCTTTTGGTCCTGATTTCCTAACGTTTATGCTTGAGGCTGAACCCCACACGTATAGGGAAGCTATAAGCTCCGTGGAAGGACCTTTATGGAGAGAAGCCATAAAGAGTGAACTAGACTCCATTATGCAAAATCATACTTGGGAGTTAGTCGATCTTCCAGGTGGAAACAAACCACTCAGTTCCAGGTGGGTTTTTTCCAGGAAAATGAAAGTAGATGGTACTATTGATAAGTACAAGGCGAGACTTGTGGTCAAAGGATACAGACAGAAGGAGGGTCTGGACTACTTTGACACATACTCACCCGTGACAAGAATCACTTCCATTAGAATGATAATTGCCATCGCAGCACTGCGCAATTTAGAGATTCATCAAATGGATGTGAAAACTGCTTTCCTTAATGGAGATCTTGATGAAGAGATATACATGGAACAACCTGAGGGTTACTCAGTGCCAGGACAGGAGACGAAAGTGTGTAAACTTGTGAAGTCTCTCTATGGCCTGAAACAAGCGCCAAAACAGTGGCATGAAAAATTTGACCGTGTTATACTGTCAAATGGTTTCAAAATCAACGAGTGTGACAAATGTGTATACATTAAGAACACTAATCATGGGTATGTGATTTTGTGCTTATATGTTGATGATATGCTCATTGTGGGAAGCAATGAACAGATGATTAAGTCCACGAAAACCATATTGAATTCGAAATTTGATATGAAAGATTTGGGACGAGCTGATGTAATTTTAGGGATTAAAATTACAAGAACGGCCGATGGATATATCCTGGATCAGTCACACTACGTTGATAAAATTCTAGACAAGTACGGAAAAGATAATTTAGGAGTATGCAGAACTCCTATAGAAATGAATCAACACTTGTCTAAGAATAAAGGGGAAGGAATCTCCCAAATTGAATATGCAAGAGTAATAGGCAGTCTCATGTACTTGATGAACTGTACTAGACCTGATATTGCATATACGGTAAGTAGACTTGCTAGATACACGAGTAATCCTGGAGCTGAACATTGGAAAGCTATCGTGAGAATACTGAAGTATCTACGATTTACTCGTGACTACAGTCTACATTATACCAGATATCCTGAAGTCATTGAAGGATACACTGATGCTAGCTGGATATCTGATATACAAGACTCTAAAGCCACTAGTGGATATGTATTCACTTTAGGTGGTGGAGCTGTGTCCTGGAAATCCTCTAAACAAACAATAATTACTCGTTCCACGATGGAAGCTGAGTTCGTTGCACTAGATAAATGTGGCGAAGAAGCAGAGTGGTTAAGAAACTTTGTAGAGGATATTCCCCAATGGACAACACCTATGCCGGCAATATGTGTATATTGTGATAACCAATCAACGATTGGGAGAGCACAGAATGTCATGTATAATGGTAAGTCAAGACATTTACGTCGAAGACATAATACCATTAGACAACTTCTCTCATCTGGAGTCATAAGTATTGACTACGTGAGATCCAAAGAGAATATAGCGGATCCATTAACCAAAGGGTTAAACAGAGACCAGGTAGAGAAGATGACTAAGGGAATGGGACTAAAGTCCTTAAAGAAATAAAGTCGAAGCGAAGGAAAACCCTACCATGATGACTGGAGATCCCAAGAACTTGGTTCAAAGGGACAACCTACTTGCTAAGGCTGTGTAAAGTCACTGTGGGGGTAACACCTCGGTTCCATTCCTTGACTTAACAGTGACTCCCGTATGAGGTTAAGCTTGAAGCTTTTAATGATTATGAAAGTTTCAAACGGATAACGCGGGATTATCTTAAAATAATCACCTATGTGAGAGAGAAGTTTGGCCGCTTCAAAGGATGATTAATAGGACTTAATCATTTAGAAACTCTTGCAGAACCAGGAAGGGGAACCATGGCCGAAATGGACCCACCAGTAAGAGCTGATGTTGATCAGGAAGATATCTGTGAGAACTTGGTTTTATTTACAGTAGAAGACGAACAGTTCAAAGACATTATGTCTACTGAATAGTCAGTAAAAGAATCAGGTTTTCTCAAGAGAAGGTTCAAGGGCTTTGCCTACCTATCTTATGCAGATATCGACCGTAGAAGCTATCACCACAAAGAGTCGAGTTGTTTTGAATTTTCTTTATTACTTGATTTTCTTCATGTGGGGGATTGTTGGAAATAAGGTGTGAAGAAAATGGGGTGCGCCTCATTTGTGACTAAGTTTTGAGGGTGGAGAACACCTCGGATCAATTTGATGTAAACTAGGAAAATACTCCTTGTTGAATGTAGTACAAAATTGATCAAAGAAATGTCAAATTCGGATATGTTTTGAATAAGATACGAGTGCTCAAAGTTATGAGTATAAATCTGCAAATCCATTGACCAGAGATTGACCGAATCAATCTGAGTGATTCGGTCAGCCATAAAGTGATTCGTGCGAATCACTTATGCAGTGCAGTTCGTAGTAAACAAGTCAAGATAGATTCATGCTCGGGCTGGGTCAACCGAAGATGACGGAACCTCAAAACGAAGTCAGTCAAAGGATGATGCGGTTACCTGATATCGCGTAATATGGGCTGCGGAAATGGAGGAAACCGACTCCTCCATCATCTCTGCATTTCATCCTATAAAAGGAGACGAAATGCACAGAGAATATAATCATCGAATACACTGAAACAAGTCCCCTGCTTTCTGAGTTTAGTGCGTGTGAGTCGTGGTGTTCGCTGAGATCAACTAAGCTCGCTTCAGCTAGGTCCTGTGCAACCAGAGATAGCTGGAAAGGGTTGTTTTATCCTGGGAAGCTAAGCTGCCATAGAAGTCCGACGAAGTGGACGGCAATTTCGCTTCAAGGAAAGCGTCGAACGTGACTCAACCGAGAACACTCACTACGGTTAAACTCAAACTATTGTGATTTGTATTCATTATCTAGCTAACTCACATGTGTGCAGAGAAAACGCAGAAAGGGCAGCAACAAGTAGTTCAGCTCAATCCAAGCGTGATGCTCGTATAGTTGCGCAAACACCTATAGATGCAAAACTTCATGTGGAATTTGAGGGATCTGAGCGTCAGTTTGATTATACCACTTCCATTGACATTAATGCATCGACTTCCACAGGAATGGTGTCTTCCTCCACTATATCCGTCTACCTTCAAAAGATGCAAAGAGGAAGCCTTATTCAACCGTTTGGCTGTCTAATTGCTGTAGATGAGCACAACTTTACCATCCTGGCTCACAGTGAAAACGCTCCAGAAATGCTTGAATTAACTCCTCATTCAGTTCCAAGCATAGGACAGAAGGAAGTTTTAACGATGGGAATTGATGTTAGAACATTGTTTTTGTCCTCTGGTGCCAATGCTTTACAAAAAGCAGCTAGCTATGGAGAAGTTAATCTCATGAATCCCGTGCTGCTTCAATGTCGAAACTCGGGTAAGCCCTTTTATGCCATTCTGCACCGAATAGATGTTGGTTTAGTGATAGATTTGGAACCCGTTGACCCTGCTGACCTGCCTGTGACTGCTGCTGGGGCACTGAAATCATATAAGCTTGCAGCCAAAGCAATATCAAAATTACAATCTTTACCCAGTGGAAATTTGCGGTTGCTATGCAATGTGTTGGTAAAGGAGGTGAGCGAGTTGACCGGTTATGATAGGGTAATGGTCTATATGTTTCACGAAGATGATCATGGGGAAGTTATTGCTGAGAACCACCGGCCTGGCTTGGAACCGTACCTCGGCTTGCACTACCCTGCTACAGATATACCACAAGCCTCAAGATTTCTCTTCATGAAGAACAAAGTTAGGATGATTTGTGATTGCTTAGCTCCACCTGTCAAAGTAGTCCAAGATAAGAGATTAATGCTGCCATTGTGCCTAGCTGGATCGGAATTGAGAGCTCCTCATGGGTGTCATGTGCAATACATGGAGAGTATGGGTTCTATTGCGTCTCTTGTAATGTCTGTCATGATCAACGAAGGAAGTGATGACATGGATACCAATCACCAAAGCACAAGTCAATTATGGGGCTTGGTGGTCTGCCACCATACAAAGCCTAGATTCATTCCATTCCCTTTGAGATATGCATGTGAGTTTCTAATTCAAGTGTTCAGCGTACAGATCAACAAAGAAGTGGAAGTGGCTGCTCAAATGAAAGAGAAGCACATTTTGCAGACACAAACAGTGCTTTGTGACATGCTTCTCAGAGATGCCCCTATTGGAATAGTTACTCAGACACCTAATATAATGGATCTCGTCAGGAGTGATGGAGCAGCACTCTACTACAAAAATCAATGTTGGTTGCTTGGAGTCACCCCCACAGAGGAACAAATTAGAGATTTGGTTAATTGGATTCTTGATTACCATAATAGCAGTTCCGGCCTCAATACAGATAATCTTATAGAAGCTGGCTATCCAGGTGCCTCAGCTCTTGGAGAGGCAGTCTGTGGAATGGCATCTATTAAAATTACATCATCGAAAGATTTCCTCTTTTGGTTTCGGTCACAAACATCTAAGGAGGTCAAGTGGGGTGGTGCAAAGCACGATCCTGGTGACAGAGATGATGGAAGAAAAATGCATCCCAGGTCATCGTTTAAGGCTTTTCTTGAGGTGGTTAAGAACCGAAGCTTGCCTTGGGAGGATGTGGAAATGGATGCCATCCATTCCTTACAGCTGATTTTAAGAGGATCCTTGCAAGATAAGGATGAAAATAAATCCAAGATGATCGTCAGTCTCCCATCAGTTGATGATCAGCTAAGAAACGTAGATGAACTGCGTATAGTCGCAAATGAAATGGTCAGGCTGATAGAGACAGCTGTAGTCCCCATTTTTGCGGTGGATGCCACTTGTACTATAAATGGGTGGAACAACAAAGCCACTGAGCTTACAGGGTTGCCTATGCAGCAAGCAATTGGTATGTCTTTAATCGACCTTGTTGGAACCGATTCAGTAGATGCTGTGCAGAAAATGCTTCAGTCTGCTTTACAAGGTATTCTGTTAAGCTTTTAGCTTTTGATTCATGGAAAAACATGTGTATTACAATTGGATATCTTTGTGATAGTCATTAAAATTTAAGAATCTACAGTTAAACCTGAAAACTAATTATCAATGAGTTGGGTTACTTTTCAGCCCCAAATTAGGGGTAAGGATGGCCGCTGATGCATCACTCTTCTCTTCCCTCATAGTAAAGTTTCTGTAAGCTCTATCGTACGGTGTGAAGCTAGTGTAACACTTTTCTGGAACTATCCTTTTTTTGTTCCTGCATTAATTAAGCAGGAGTCCATCTGATGCTGTGTTTTTTTTTTTTGTAGGTATAGAAGAAAAAAGTGTTGAACTTAAACTTAAAACGTTTGGTACTCAGGAGAAAAGTGATCCGATAATCTTAATTGTTAATGCATGTTGCAGTCGTGATACAAATGAAAAAGTAGTAGGAGTTTGCTTTGTTGGGAACAATGTTACTAAGCAGAAAATGATCATGGACAAATATACGCGTATCCAAGGTGACTTTGTTGGAATTATGAAGAGCCCGTCGCCACTTCTTCCTCCAATATTCATGACAGACGAAACTGGGAAGTGTGTGGAGTGGAATGATGCAATATGTGAATTAACGGGTCTGAAAAGAGAAGATGCCATAGGTCGGATGCTTCTTGGGGAGGTATTTACCGTCAGTGATTTTGGATGCCATCTTAAAAATCATGACTCAGTAATAAAGCTTCGGATAGCGCTCAACAGTATAATCGCAGGCCAAGATACAGCCAAGGTGCTATTTGGGTTTTCCACTCAAAGTGGTAAATATGTGGAGGCACTACTTTCTGGAAACAAAAGGACGAATGCTGAAGGAAATATCACTGGGGTATTGTGCTTCCTGCATGTTCCAAGTGCAGAATTTCAGTATGCGCTGCAAGTACAAAAGTTATCAGAACAGGCTGCAGGTAAAAGCCTCAATAAATTAGCTTATATTCGGCATGAAGTCAAGAAGCCTTTGGAAGGAATTCTTTTCAGCCAGAACTTGATGAACTCCACAGAATTGAGCAGAGATCAGAAACAACTTCTGAACAGGTGTACATTGTGCCAAGAACAGTTGGCCAAGATTGTCAACGACAATGATATTAAAGGTATCGAGGGAAGGTATGTTCACTATACTGGCTTCAGTCAAATACTTGTAACAATTGACTTGATCATTTAAATCGAGAAGTACACCACATTGCCCATTAATGCGTCTGTGAGTTTGAAATGTTGTGCAATGTGCATGGTTTTCAAATGCAAGATTTCATTCAGACACGGGCTTGTGTCCTTCGGAATACTGTTCATATTATGTTATTGTAGCATAAAAAAGACCAATTCATATAGAATTCTTCTTGCCGTTGTTTAAAAAAGAGTTCCTCACACAGATGTTATGCAAGCATACTTCTGCTTAAATGTAAATAAGGCTGCTTCAGCTTTCCAGTCTTTCATATTAGGAAAAAAAAAAACTGTATCATTCGGTAGGTAACTTTAACATTCAACTCCATTATAATTAGCTGAATTGTTTATGTCCATGGCAGCTATATTGAAGCAAGTTCTGTGAAATTCAACCTAGGTGAAACTTTGGAGGTGGTCATGAACCAAGTTATGATTCTTAGCCGTGAGCGGCGGGTACAGGTCACTCATGACGCTTCTCGTGAAGTGAAATCTATGAACCTTATTGGGGACAACTTGAGGCTGCAGCAAGTTCTTTCAGATTTCTTGTCAAATGCCATTTCTTTTTCTCCAACATTTGAAGGGTCGTCTGTTGCTCTCAGGGTAACATCAAGAAAAGAGCAGATTGGCAAAAGAATACAACTAATCCATCTTGAGTTTCGGTAAATCTGGCTTTGTAGAATTTTTTTTTTTTTTTTGTTTGTCTTTCGTTTTCCCTAGTGAACACGTCGAATCATTTTTTAGGGTGTGTAGCACCATACCAATGTGTTTACATTCTCATAGGCTGCTCTGATTTGTCATCTGAATGATTCTGGTGATTTCTGATGTTACAGAATAACACATCCGGCACCTGGGATCCCCGAACAGTTAATCCGGGAGATGTTCCACCAAACTCCCGGTGCGTCAAGGGAAGGTCTTGGCCTTTATATCAGCCAAAAGCTTGTGAAAATCATGAACGGGACTGTCCAATATCTCAGAGAGGCAGACAGAGCTTCCTTCATCGTCCTGTTAGAGTTCCCATTAGCTCATCCAATCAATCCCTCCTAATCTCATCTGTTGAGTTCCGCTCCTCGCATCCTGGTAAAAAAAGCCACTTGGCTCGAGGTATTAATCCACCTGCTGTTGCTGTGATGAGTCCTGTGCATGTATCCAGGTTTTTAGAGTTCATGTTCCAGCCAAAATGTTAATAGTTGTACCCTTGGGTGTTGCCACGTTCAGTGAGCATTATCTTCGTTGTGCTTGTCGGCATATGCAGACTTAACATGATTGTAAGTCTGCATATGCCGCTAATTTAAATATTTGTTTCCTGTTTGCTATTTTTCTGAAGTTTGTTTTCGAATTTCAGTAACGATTTGTGGAAATAATAACATATCCGTGGTGACAGAAAAATTAACGTATTATCAAAATGATGATATTTCTGAAATAAATTTGAAAAAGGTTGCAAGTAAAAAAATTTAAATTCATGCGAGTCACACAAATTTTTCCATGTTAGACAAGTTTGATATTGGCGCGAGAGAGATAATATGAACAAGCAGCAGCCAAAGTCAATCTTCCTGCTACGCTCGCTCCACCGCGCCAATGCTCAAGTCCACTCTCAAATCCATCCGCACCCGTCCTCCACCGGACCCCATTTCGTGGAGGTCTCTAACCGTTGCGTCAGTGCAGTTACTGGAGGCTGTCGATTCCCAAGCCCAAACCCCCAATCACAGCATCAATCGCTACCCTCATCTTCCGCTGACGCCTTTCCAGAGCTTGCTTACTCCTCCAGGATCACGTCCCCAACAAGTCAGCTTCCTGTCGGATGAAAACATGTTCGACCAATCGCATGGTGCGCTTGAGAAATATGATTCTTTTGTTCGCCAAGCTCAATTCTTTCGCCGTCCGCAGGATGCCCAGAGGCTTCATTTGGACATTCTGAAACTCGGGTTGCTGCCGGACTTGTTTTTGTGCAATACTCTTATTAATATTTATGTCAGGGTTGGGGAATTGGTATCTGCACGTAACCTGTTTGATGAAATTACTGAGAAGAATTCGGTTACTTGGGCTTGTTTGATCACCGGGTATTCGCATAATAATATGCCAGAGGAAGCTTGTGAGCTTTTCAAGGGGATGGTCTCGTCGGGCGTCGCACCAAATCAGTATGCCTTTGGCAGTGCTCTTCGTGCCTGCCAGCATGTTGGACCTGCTAGGATTTATTTGGGTTTGCAAATTCATGGCCTGATTTTAAAAGCTGGACATTTAGCCGACACTATAACGGCTAATGTGCTGATTTCTATGTATGGCGTGTGTGCTGATTCTACTGATTATGCACAACGAGTTTTTGAGGAGATGGAGGATAAGGATTTGACTGCTTGGAATGCCATCATTTCCGTATGTACGCAAAGGGGAGATGCAGCTTCCGCGTTTGAAATGTTCTCACGTATGCAAGAGGAGGATGACGGATCTCAACTTAGGCCTAATGAGTACACATTTGGCAGTCTAGTGACTGCTGTGTGCTCATTGGCTGATTGCGGCTCGGTTTTGCTGAACCAGATGCTCACAGCCGTTACTAAATCCGGGTACCTTCAAGACTTATATGTGGGCAGTGCTTTGGTTGGTGGGTTAGCGAGATTTGGTTCAGTTGATTATGCCGTGAGAATTTTTGAGCAGATGAGTTCTAGAAATGCAGTCTCCATGAACGGATTAATGGTAGGACTAGTTAGGCAGGCACATGGGGAAAGAGCAGCTAAGGTTTTCATGGAGATGAAAGACTCCGTCGGGCTGAACACCGACTCATATGTGATTCTCTTGAGTGCAATTGCAGATTTTCGTCTTTCTGAAGAAAGGAAGAAAAAGGGCCAGGAAGTGCATGCTTGTGTGATTAGGAAGGGCTTGTTTCATTACTACATTCCAATTGGGAATGGTCTCATTAATATGTACTCGAAATGTGAACTTATACAGCACGCCGGCTCAGTTTTCAGACTCATGGTCAATAAAGATGCAATCTCATGGAACTCAATAATCTCAGGTCTTGACCAAAATGAGTCTTTTGAAGAGGCTCTCGAAACATTTTGTCTGATGGGTAAAACTGGATTGATGCCTTCAAATTTTACCTTGATTAGTGCCTTGAGTTCCTGTGCGAGCTTGGGCATAATCTCTATGGGTACGCAGATTCACTGCAAAGGGCTTAAACTTGGGTTGGACAAAGATGTATCCGTATCAAATGCTCTTCTTGCTGCGTATGCTGAAACCGGGCATTCTACAGATTGCAGACGGGTGTTTTTCTTGATGCCAGAGTACGACCGGGTTTCTTGGAATACAATAATTGGAGCGATACCTGAGTCTAATACTTCAGCTGCAGAGGCTGTCCATTATTTCACGGATATGATGCAAGCTGGGTGGGTACCCAATCGAGTAACTTTCATAAATTTTCTTGCAGCAATCTCATCACTTTCAAATAGTAATGTTACTCGTCAAATTCATGCTTTGGTGCTTCAACACTGCGTTGCAAGTGATGTTCTTATCGAGAATGCATTGATATCTTGCTACGGAAAGTATGGTAAAATGGATGTATGTGAAAAGATATTTGCACAGATGACCGATAGAAGGGATCAGGCCAGTTGGAATTCCATGATTTCTGGATACATACATAATGAGCATCTATCGAAAGCAATGGATTTAGTATGGTTCATGATGCAAAGGGGTCAGGAATTAGACTGTTTCATCTTCGCCACTGTTCTCAGTGCCTGTGCATCCATCGCAACCTTGGAGCGTGGAATGGAAGTTCATGCTTGTGCAATAAGAAGTAACTTAGAATCTGATGTGGTAGTCGGTAGCACACTTATAGACATGTATTCAAAGTGTGGAAGAGTAGACTATGCGTCCAAATTCTTCACATTGATGCCTGAGAGGAATGTATATTCATGGAATTCGATGATATCAGGTTATGCACGACATGGGCAAGGTATCAAAGCCTTGCAGGTTTTTGAACAAATGAAGCAAAGTGCTCAGCAACCAGATCATGTTTCTTTTGTGGGTGTCTTGTCAGCATGTAGCCATGTGGGACTGGCTGAAGAAGGATTTCAGCATTTTGAATCCATGTCCAAAGTATACGGACTGACACCTCGTATAGAGCATTATTCGTGTATGGTAGATCTCCTTGGTAGAGGCGGAGAGCTTAATAAAGTGGAAGAATTTTTAGACAAGATGCCAATGAGTCCCAACATTCTTATTTGGAGAACTGTGTTGGGCGCTTGTGGCCGCACAAAAAGTAACTCTGAGTTAGGGAGAAAGGCAGCTGAAGCACTTCTCCAGATGGAGCCTCAAAATGGTGTAAATTATGTGCTGCTTTCCAATATGCATGCAGCTGGTGGGAATTGGGTTGGTATGGAAAATGCTCGAACTGCAATGAAGGATGCTGCAGCGAAAAAGGAAGCTGGACGTAGCTGGGTTACAATGAAAGATGGTGTTCATGTGTTTGTATCTGGGGACAGGTCCCACCCGGAGAAAGATTTGATATACCAGAAGCTTAGGGAGCTTCATCAAAAAATGCGAGATGCTGGGTATGTGCCGCAGACAAGATATGCTTTATATGATCTTGAATTGGAAAACAAGGAAGAGCTGTTGAGCTATCACAGTGAGAAACTTGCAGTTGCATTTGTTCTCACAAGGAACTCTACATTGCCCGTAAGAATAATGAAAAATCTCAGGGTCTGTGGGGATTGCCACTCTGCATTTAAGTATATATCAAACATTGCTGGCCGCCTTATAATCTTGCGAGATTCTAATAGATTTCATCATTTTGAGAATGGTAAGTGTTCATGTGGAGATTACTGGTAACAGCTTACTGATGAAGGTCATAAATTTTCATCCCTTTGCGATTCTTTGTGCATCAATGTCTCTCTTCCATTTTTATGGTGAAGTAACTCGAGCTCTAGGAAACGCTTTATTTGGCTGCAAAGTTCTCATTCTTTATCAACGTAATGGAGTGAAGAATGCTCCAATCCGAAGGATCCTTGATTTGGTTCGCAAGTGAGAGTACGCCATGGTCTACTTATTGGAGAATTTCAAGCATGGATTGCAGTATATTCTGTCTAATATTTTTTTGGAGACCTTCAGCCAAAACAGGAAATTTATGCAGTTAGCCAGTCATGAGTTCAGGTAATTCCATCTTTCACTTGAAAATATTTAAGAGTTGCAAAAGCTATTCCACATAACTCGCATCCAATTCTCATGCATACCTCATAGTCATCGCAGCTTTATTTAGGATAGGAAGGTCGAAATAGCTGTTTTATTGCATTCTTCTCGTGGCTTTTTCAGGCGTTGGAGAAGGAAATGCCCATCTTTCTCCTTGAAGACAAAACTGTATCATCAAGGGTAATATTCTTGCTACACACTTGTGGATATAAAAATGCAATTTTATAACACACTTTGATAAATTGTCTTGAAGATATTTGGAATCTAGAGTTTACTCGTAATTGCCGTTGCGTCACATTTTACCATAGAGATAAACTGAAAAGTTTCAGCCGTATGGATGTGTTAAAGCCATCTTTCATCAGATGCTTCTGTGAATTATTCGGCCTATCTGCCTGAAAGAGAAATTTTACACCTCATAAATTGAATATGCTAGCATTTGTAATAGTTTCAGGTTCTATGATTGCTGTTGCCTATCATCTTAGTTTTTAATTTGTGAATGTGGGGTTTCTAACCTTGTTAGTGATGGATATTTGCTGACGGACATTTGTAACATTTACTTTCAATTACAAATTTCACATATTAAACTATATATTTGCAAAAGTTCTATAACTGTTTTTTTGTTTTGTTTCCAATATGTGCTCTGTAGCTACTCTGACAAATGCTACTAGTCAAATGGATTCCTGAAATTCTTCAATAGCTCTGGAATGTCATAACTCAGCATGTCATCAACTTTCTGTATCAACTTCTCAAATTTGTTGACATTGTAACCAGATAGAACCTCTCTGAAACGCTCCACGTTGGGAAAATCACCCACTGGATGATGATGCGCTGTTTGGACCTACAAATAAGATTATGCAGAGGGAAAAAAAATCAATAAATGCATCAAGAAAGGAATTCAGGCTAGAGGGAAGAGAACCTTGGTGAATTCATCCTCCAGGTTATCTATGAGTCTTTGTCTTGTCTTTGCTTTGCCAATCATTGCAGACATTTCCTTCTTCAGATGGCTGATTATGTAAGCCTGATTTTTGCAGCCCTTGCCCGCTTTACGAATTCATTGATCTGCATTATTGTTTAGAAGATTGGAATCAGCGTCCTTAAAGCGATACAGTTGGAGGACAATGTCTGGTCTCATCAACTCCTGTTGGATCCACAAATGTAATCTGCTCCAGCAACTGGGGCATTAACAAAGAGTCAAATTCCTGTGTGGCCTGAACAAGTCTACGAGAATTCTGTGCAATACTCACAGAATGGGGCATCTGGGAGCACTCGAACTTTGACAAAAAGGCGGTTTTAAAACTTGTGAGACCACTGAATGGCATGTCAGCTTGAACTGCAATGGTATTTCCAGGAATACTTCTGTCATTGGCCCCCAACTGTTAAGAGGGTTGAGATCTGGAGTTAGTGAAACAAAAAACTTCTACAAGACTAGATTCATATAAATCTGAAATTAAAGGTTTGAAAAGGAAACATTAACAGTTTACAGCAGATTCAATGATCTGTTGAACGATCTAACATCAACAAATGATAATTCTGGACGCAGTGTTTGGTTACAAAAATTAAGGTCCTTTTCCACTCTTAAAGAAGAAATCAATTTGAAGGATGGTGTGGTAGCAAGAAAGCAAAGAGTAGAAGGAAAAATGTAACCATAAATTGTATTTGAGGTGAATATAATTAGCTGAAAAGAATAAATAATTGGCCTCAAAAGAAAAACAGTACCATTGGATGGTTTGAAATGGATGAAAGCAAGTTGATTGGGCTACGAGATGCTAATGAGAAGGTCAATTTGATCAAAGATAAATTGTTAGCAGTTTAGAGCCGACAAAAGTCTTATGCAGATCCTAAACGCAGAGAGTTAGAATTTTATATCGATGATCGTGTCTTTTTGAGAGTGTTGTCAATGAAAGGTGTCATGAGGTTTGGCAAGAAGGGAAAGCTTAGTCCTCGATTCATCGGTCCAATAGAAATCTTGGAGCGAATTGGTAAGGTGACATACATATTTATTGCTATTGTGGAACGACAAGTAAGAAGGTTGCGAAACAAAGATGTATTTTATTTAAAGTTTTATGGGAAAATCATACTAAGACTGAAGCTAAATGAAAATCTGAGAAGGACGTACAAGACAAATATCTTCATCTTCTTGAATCCCAAGGTACGACTAGTTAAATTCGGGGACCAAATTTTTTTGTGGGTAGAATGTTATATCATGATTTAAACTTGAATATTATATCAATTTAATTAATTATTATGTGGAAGAATTGTTGGTTTAGGACTGATCATGGCAGTTAAGAACAAGTATGGATTAGTATAAATACAACCTTTTTATTAGGGTTAAGAAACTCATGACAACAAGAAAACTAAACGGTAGGAAAATACGGCTAGACCATTGGAAAAGGGGCGGCGTACAACAAGGGTTTCTTGTTGGCTGGAGTGAATTTTGCAATCATTTTTGCTTAATTTTTGATAATGTAAACTTAATTTGGGTTGGTTAGGGATTAACTTGTTGTAGCTCTCATCGAGCCGTTTGTGGCAATCACATCAAAAGGCTTCGGTTGATTTGTGTTCTTCATCTTACTGTTATTGATTCCTGGGTTCTTAGTTTCGCAGTTTACCATTTCCACTAGTTTGATTCTGATTTGTGTTTCTATTGAAGGTTTCCGCAACACAATTTTTAGTTAGTTAATCAAGTAGAAGCGATGCTAACTTAAAGTCATTTAACTTCCATCGAGATAGGCAACGAGCTAGTGGTGATGTGTTTGTCTGACAGTTATATAAAAGAGGCTCATTTCCCTGATCCAAAAAAAGAAAAGAAGCAAACTGTGGATATTGAGGATCACTATTTCATTATCTTAAGCAAACCTTATACATTTGATTAACTATTACGGAAAAAATGACTAGCTAATTTATGATCTATCAGTGGTAGTACACAAAAATTTGTGGAAATTATACGTAATGGATTAGTAATTATATGAATTGTAATAGGTTCTCGAGGTGGTAGGTGAAATCGTACGAGTTAAATATTGTTGATGGATTTACTTTGGTTTGAAGTAAAAGGTGAGTAAAGAATATGCTTTTATTATTTCGTATCGTTCATATTATATGTAATTAATAGTACGTATAATAGTATATCAGTTACTTGGGTAATAGCAAAATGATTTATAACGTGCGACATATGAACTTATTTGTATGTGTAGAAAAGAGATGACGACAATTTGACATTTATGTATCATTGCATACACGTCATGCATAGACACTGATATGATATATGAGGTGCGAAGCATGGGCCGCACTTTGCTATGGGGAGCTCAACCCACATTGCGATATGATGGTCCGGACCCGCAGTGACGACTGCCCACAGACACCATTAGCATTCATCGATATAAATATTAGCATGCATGCATTCATGTATACATTATTTACAATGTCACATATTATATATTAAAGTGACCACCAACATGAATGCATGCAAAAGAGTATGTTATGTAAGCATAATCAATCACTAAAGTACGTTATTTACTCGCTCAGTCATTTTGACTCACTCAGTTATTTTTTTCCAACCAATTTCAGGTCAACGAGCTGTTAGATCGAGAGCTGTCATCTATCGTTGTGCAAGAATTCATTGCTTTACGTATAGTGCCATCCAGCTGGTCATTTTACCGAAGCCTCTTTAGTTATTTCTTTGATTCAGTATGGAAGTTGCTCCGTTGTACTTGAGTAGGATTTTAGTAATTTATATAGTTGAATTTGCTTTCTAATTTGATTTCACTATTTTATATATTGATAAATCGTCGACATAGAGGCTTGCTTGTGAATGGTCAAGCGCCGATCTCGACCTTGCGCCAATCGCCGTCCGCAAATACAATATTTAGAAGAGGAAAATGTAACTAAAACAATGCGAGCAATTGAAATTGAAAGCGGACTGAGGTGAACTGAATCCCCGAAGAGAAACCATTCATGGTATATCTTTTGGTGCTCCTTGGAGCAAATTCCGAGGGAGCTCGACACGATTCCCATGGCGATTTCCTAATCTTTGATGTGAGTGTTATAGTGTTATTGGGATCTGAATATGCCGATATGATATTAGTCGAGTATTTTTTTCTTATTCTATTCCAGACCGATCAGCTGGACCATCAAAAATCGAATCTGATCGTTAAAATATTTGAGATTCTTTTTTGTTAGTAGATCACTTTTTAGCATGCGATCGATGGTTTCCAAAGCCCCACAAAATACTATAAAACCATAAAAATATTTAATTATGCGCTCGTCTGTAGGAAATTTTATGTTGATATTATAATTAATAAATAATAAAACCAGATAAATTATAAAATAGGAAGCACACTCGATATAAATATTAAATAAAATAGTAAACAAAAAATATGGTCATTTATTTAAAGTAAAACTGCCCTGATCCGGATACCAAAGTCCAAAGAAAAGCGGCAAGACCTAGACAAGAACTAACGAGGTCTGTCAATGTCCGCACCGGAGGTTCAAAGCTTGAGATCCGCACAAGTGGTCGGGTAAAATCCGCAATAGTGACCCGAATGAGTCTGCACTGCTTCTTTTTATTATGAAAAACTTGCCAAAAATTCCAATTAATTTAGTGATACCAAATTCCTAATTAAATAGATCGTCCCGAATATTCCTAGAATCAAAATATCCACCCAAAGATTCCATCGTCTCCTAACAATTTTGGATTTCACCAAATAACACATTGTATATTCTTTACACAAAGCCAAATCAAATTTGGTCGGACTTCAATGTCGAAATTTCTTGCCAGCTCGCAATCCATTTGTTCACCTGCTTGATAGCTTATATTCAACGATGTCGCATGAATAATAACAACGTTATTACATTGTTTGGGGAGTAATCAGCAATGGCCGTTGTCTATTCCGTACATATATGATTAATATTTGGTGCAGTCGAGTCAATTATACTGATCGATGACATTCTATAATTTCGATTATGACATAATTTTATATGAAATAAGATCTAAAGATTTGAAAATTATATCGAATTTATATAAAATTATATGATATTATTATTAATTATATTTGATTTGAGTGTATAATGGCATACATCCAAACCAAGCATTATAATTGAGGGTATGGTCAGATCCTAGTCGCAAAATTTCCAACAATCGGGTCCATCGCGCTCCTCAATCTTTGTGATATAAATCCAGCAACACCATCGACCATCGGATCCAATCGAGAGGGTAGAGGAAGAAGATTGAGGTTTGAGGATTGAGATTGTGGGAAGGGTTGAGGGGAGAAGAAGCGAAGGAATCACGGCTACACAGGGAGAAGAAGCACGGGGGTCTCTCTTACATGTCCGAGCGTGCAGACGCGAGGGTTTTGTAATTGAGTCTTCCAACCCTTCTCCTCACGGCGGACGCGGCGCCTTGCCTTCCGAAGGCGGCTCTCCTTCCGATCTCCTCTTCCTCGCTGGCGGCGGTTTTACCCACTAAATCACTGTTTGCTTCTTCTTCTCTAATCTCTCTTTCTCTACTGCAATTAGTCTGGTGTTGTTGCTATTCTTGTTGTTGAAGTTAAGTATGATGTTGAAGATCAAGAGGGTTCCTACTCTTCTCTCCAATTACCAGAAAGATGGCGGCTGTGGCCGCAATTGTCTCAACCAGTGCTGCATAACAGGTCTCTCTCTCTCTATATATATATACATATATATATATATGCCTTTGTCTTAGGGAAAATTATTTAGTACTTGTGGTGAATCCTTTGAGAGAAATGTATGTTGTGAACTTCATTTCCGCCTCGCAGGAGCTATGCTTCCTCTCTATTGCTACCGGAGCATTGAGAAGGCCTGCCGGAGTGACGAAGCGCCAGTTGCTTTCCTCGACTCGCTTCTTCTTGGGGAGGTATATCGTTACTTAATAGCAGATGCACCTCGTATATAACTTGTTCATTCATACTTATGTCTGTGAAACTATGCACTGTCCTCGCCCGTGCGTGTGTTCTGAGATTTGAGACTGCGTAGATTGTATTAAGAACTACTTATCCTTTATTTCAGTGGGAGGACCGGGCTCAAAGAGGCTTGTTTCGCTATGATGTCACTGCCTGCGAAACTAAGGTATATTGTTGGAAACTGTATATATAATCGTCGCTCGAATTAGGAGCAAGAGCGGTGTTTATACAGCTGGTGAATCCCGTGCAGGTGATTCCAGGTAAAAGTGGATTTATCGCTCAGCTGAACGAAGGCCGTCACCTAAAGAAGAGGCCAACAGAGTTCCGAGTTGACCAAGTCCTCCAGCCATTTGATGGCACCAAGTTCAACTTCACAAAGATTGGTCAGGAAGAAGTGCTCTTCCAGCTTGACGGAAGCGAAGATGGCGATGCCCAGTTTATTCCAAATGCTGCTATTGAGATTGACAGATGCCCAAATGTTGTGGCCATCAATGTATGCATTTTTTCGTGCTTTATTTTTCACATGCTTACTATAGCTTTACCTTGGAAAGACGTGTTGGTAATTACTTGGTACTTATAAAGTTATAACGTGCCGCCTGATGACTATTAAACAGGTTAGCCCGATCGAATATGGCCATGTGCTTCTGATTCCTCAGATTTTCAAGTGCTTGCCGCAGAGGATTGATCATCAAAGCTGTTTACTTGCAATTCATGTGGCTATTGAGGCAGCGAATCCCTACTTCCGCTTGGGTTACAATAGCCTAGGCGCATTTGCCACCATCAACCACCTTCACTTCCAGGTTTTTCAGTGTGGCCCAGACCTCCGTTAAATATCGGAAATTACAATAGAATGCTAATATAGACTTAGTATGGCCGCTTACATAAATATATTTGCTCGACAGGCATATTACTTGGCCTTACCATTTCCCATTGAGACAGCTTCTACTGAGAAGTTAATTATTATGGATGACGGAGTCAAGATATCTGAGCTCCTGGAGTACCCAGTGCGAGGTCTCGTGTTTGAAAATGGAAAAACAATTCAGGATTTGTCAAGGGCCGTTTCTGACTCCTGCATTTGCCTCCAAGAGAAGAACATCCCGTACAATCTCTTAATTTCTGATTCTGGAAAGCGCATCTTTCTCCTCCCACAGGTAATTTATACTTAACGATTAAGCTGTCGTCTGCATCATATAAGTTCACTGATGACTTCTTCTTCATTGCCTGAATAGTGTTATGCTGAGAAACAAGCTCTGGGCGAAGTTAGCTCGGAACTTCTGGACACCCAAGTGAATCCAGCTGTCTGGGAAATCAGTGGCCATATGGTTCTGAAACGTAAAAAAGATTTTGATCAGGCCTCTGAAGAGAATGCTTGGAAGCTTTTAGCTGAGGTCTCCCTCTCCGAGGAGAGATTTCAAGAAGTGAAAGATCTTATATTTGAAGCAACGTTCAGCACTCGCAACCCACATGGAATAGCCAAAATCTTAGTCGAGGAGCCAGTTGCCACACCCGGGTTACCATCAAATGGTATCAACAAGTCCAACTCGGCAATGGAAGCTGGGAAGCAAGAGTGCCTTGTCAAGCAGTAAGCCAGCAGAATCGGGAAGTATCGTATCAGGTCTGCCACTTATGAAACTCAAGTAACTATTTCCTTATTGTTCTCTCCAATTCATCTTTGAGCAATTACCTAAATAAGCTCGAAGCTCGTTGAACTGCCATTCTCATGGACGGTTTATTGCTTGTGAATGTTGTTTTGTCATGCTGTGTTCATTCCGGCATTGTAAGATACCTTGCATCCTTCCCTCTACTTTTCATCGTGTTGCTGAAATTAAACCAGCCACTGTCCTTGCTGGGTCGTGTTGAAGCTTTTCCTGTACTTGTCCTTGTCAATAAAGTTATGCATATTGTGCTACAACATTTGGGGTATGATGTTCGCATGTTCGTAAAAGCTTATATTGAATTCTGTACAAGACTTTTAAAGTAAAGTTAAAGTTAGTGCTGGTTGAATTCCAACAGCGGTATCAGAGTCCATGTTTTATGATGCGAGGAAAGTGCTGGTTGAATTCTAACAGTGGTATCAGAGTCCATGTTTTATGATGCGAGGAAAATGTGAATGTGGATGATGATATGTTACTGGGGACTCAATTATTTTGAGTCACATGAATTCTAGCATGTAACGTGCTGATATCCGACAAATTATCATGTGTTTTATGTCATCTATCAATTTTGGTTCAAGTAGGGTTAGGTTTTATGAGATGAGCACCACCCAGCCATGTGGAGGTAGTTTCCTATGTTGGAGGAGACTAATGAATGACCTAACTTGTTGGGACCATCCATTTCATTTGAAGGATGCGTTCTTTTGAACTGAACTGACCGAAACGAGTTGATATAAGAATCAAAATTGAAGAAGCTAAAGCTTACTACTCCATTGCTATGGTGAGCAAGTAAAGCATAATTCCTTAACTACCACACAAGTTATGAGCATAATATTCCAACACTATTAAAACATCCTATGCATCAATGTTCCACTTCAACCACATACTTCCAAGATGATATATCTCTTCTCAGGACTCGTAGCGCTGGAGCTCCTGCTCATACTCGCACTCATGTTCCGAACCCCTGTCCGGAACTTGGTCATCGCAGGGTTGGATCAAGCCAAGCGGAGACGGGGACCGGTGATCGTTAAGACGGTTGCAGCCACCGTGCTCCTGCTCTTCATCTCCGCCGTGTACGGGCTGACGAACGTCCGGAAGCGGCTCAGGGAGGCTGGTGGGTCTCTTAACCCGACTGATCAGGTCCTCATGGCTGCCCATCTCCTCGAAGCCTCATTTATGGGTATACCATGAGTTTTATTCTCCTTCTCCTCCTGATGTAAGACAATTCAAATGAATATAACGCATCATTTTTTTTATAGGATTTTCGGTTGTTTTGGCGCTGGTAATGGATCGATTTCATTACTATGTAAAACAAGTGGATCGATTACGGAGGGAGTTGGAAGCGTTGAGGAAGAAGAATGACGATGAAAGCATCCCAAGAAATATTTCATCCGACAAAAAATAAGGGTCTGTTTTTTTAAATCGGACGGCACCAGCTTTGCAACAATTTAAGCAACTGTACAATACATTGATATGGTTTACGTACGTAAGCATGCATGCATGCATGCAGTATTTGACTTTGTTGATATGAATATTGGATAAAGATGTATAAAATATTTATTATATCATTAAATGTTTTTTAAGGATAGAAATGATGGTACGAGAAAGAGTTACAATATTTGAGTTGGCTCATTTAGGCCTTGATAGATGAATAGGGCTAGGTTTAATTAGAAATTGATGATCAAGGAATCCCACCACCGCCAATGCCACCGCCCGCTCCTCCACCGAACCCGCCACCGGCACCAGCTCCACCTCCAAGTCCTCCACCACCCCCGCCGCCAAATCCACCACCTCCACCGGCTCCTCCACCAGCACCACCTCCAGCTCCGCCACCAAATCCAGCACCGCCTCCAAATCCTGAACCCCCTCCTAGTCCTCCGCCTCCCCCGCCACCGAACCCACCTCCACCTCCTCCGCCAAGCCCACCACCTAGTCCTCCACCTGCTCCAGCACCCCCACCAAATCCACCTCCAGCTCCACCGCCAGCACCCGCACCGCCACCAAGCCCTCCACCACCTCCTCCTCCAAACCCTCCTCCGCCTCCGCCTCCTAGCCCACCTCCACCCCTTGGCCGGCGGTAAAACGTCTTCTCATCATTGAAAGATGAAGCACTGCTCAACAGGTGTCGAGCACCATTAGAGGTGGTGCAGACCAGTGCACCAGCAAGAACCACAAGGATGATCAAAGCCTTCATATCTTTTGATGCCGATGGAAATCAAAGAAGTTAAAGAAAGAATCTGTGTGAGATGAATCTGCAATACACAAAGGAGTACTTATACACACCCACACATCAAATGAGAGGTGGTGATTGGTTAGGGTTAGGTTTAGGAGACAGTTGAGAAACCTTCATTAACTCCAAGCTTTTATCAACCTCAATAAGATTCTTTAGGGCTGTGTAAAACAATCTATGATGACATCACTAGTTGCAGTTGCTCTATGTTAATTTTTTCTTTAAAACAAACTAGGTCTTTAGTAATTAATAGTGTATCATTTTACTATTGCTATATTTGATTTGACTTATAAGACCCTTAAATGGCATGCACACTTTATTCAACTGCACCATAACTTTAGTTTGAAAAAAAGTATCTCAATTTTCAGCACACAGCTGATCTTGATAACTCATCCAGCTGGAGAGAGATGATCAAGTGGGGTGGGAGGATAGAAAACTTGTGCATACGAAAAAAGGATGCTTTCAATTATATCTCTACATGGTCCTCATCAGATGCAACTGTATTTTTCTAGGACTTTTTTTTTCTGGTAAACGAGCCAATTCAATAAACTTTAAGGTCAAAGACAAGCCACTATCATTTGCTGTAACTATTGTTTTAGCGGTTGCTCAAGAAATTGTAGGAAGAAAAAGAAGAAGAGAATGGGCTTGAATTAATTTAGGCTGAAATTCAGTCACCAAATGTGGAAACTTTGACCAAAACTTACTTGAATTATGTTCAATTATTTATTTCAAAGGTCAAATTTTCTAATTATCTGACCGTAAATATGAACCGTTTATGTAAATCTAGATCTAATCAAACGGTCCAAATTAATAACGGAAATATTTTTGAAAATTTGGAAAAAAAATGTTTAATTTTTTATTATCTTAATGTATTTATATATGTATATGATGTCGATAAAGCAACTATTTGATTATATATCATATTTATTTTTTACATATACTGTTTGATGAATAATAAAATGAGGTATTGATTTTTGAACTGATGTATAAAATACTTATGGAGAAGGTACTATTTTTTTAAAAGATAATGATTTAGCATCTCCTAAAATATAGGAAGTGTTGAGCGGGTGCAGATCTTCTTATATAAAACCTCTAATTTTGGACCGGACTTCAAAGAAGGGGACCCTTAAACTTTGGTCGGACGGGCAGACTTTTCGGCCTTATTGTACTTATGAAAGTCTTGAATTTTATATTTTATTATTCAATTTGATATTAATATTCACATTATATATCAAGGACACATCTCGTACCACATGAGCCATTCAAACGTTAATAAACACCTCAAAACCTTATCATGTCTGCCACAAACATAAACTTATCTTAAAATCTTCTTCCTCCTGTTGCATTCAACCATGAAGTGCTGCATCATTCCTCGCACTTCCTTACTTCACCACACCCTGCACCATCATTACCATTGCCAGCCTCCTCGATTCTTACGCCATCCGCAACGCTCTTTATCCGCCCATACCCGCACGCCGCAGGTTGTTCTCGCCGCGGTTTCTCTAGTCCTGGCCGAGGTTGCTCAGCCCAAAGGAGACATTAATGTCTTCCTCCAAACTGGGTTGGTTTTCTTCCAACCTCATTCAATTTATATTTAATTCAGTTTCAGTTCAGAAGAACGCGTCTTCTGACTTTTTTTTTTCTGGGTTTGAAGTGGGCTGATGTTCTCAGCATACTTGCTGGCGAATTTTGTGGTGCCAAGCATTGTATCTAAGCAGATGATGTCTGATGAATCTGGTGAAAAGGAGTCCGACAGTAAACCGAATCAAAACATTGTGAATGAGCAAAAACCTAAGAAGAACCGAGGCTTCAACAGCACCAAACCACAATGAATCCTCGCCTGGGAGAAATTTTATCATGTAAACACATGTAAAATAGATAATTTTTTTCTAGTTTGACATCTTTGGCTAACTTTTTTTCCGATTTTATCATCCGTTTTAAAAAGATTTCCCATATATGCAATATTTTGATGAAGATTTGTACACTTTTTTTCTTAATCTGGCGCCTTGCTGTCATACGAGTATCAAACATAAACTTGTCTCAAATTGCTTGTCACGAATAAAATGTCTGATAGCATGACTATTTGGATGTCACCTCTGGACAACCCCTATGTCTTGGTACTCTACCCTCCCATTCATAAGAGAGTGGTAGTTGTTACCGGAAGCAGGTGAAAGCAGTCAGTTGAGTATATGAAGAGCCTCTTGCAATGATGAGTGGTAGCTCCTGAACTTATGACTCACTTATCTGAAAATATTGGATAATAACGGGGTGAGTCACAATTGCTTAGTAAATAAATAATATATTGTATTAATTTTAATATCTTTATTAACTTTCAATGATACAACTCAATTATTATATACTCAATCGACGCATGTATGCATGCGTGAATGTACGATAATGTTCATGTCGTTCGATCATAATAATGATGGACAGTCGTCGCTGCCGGTTCGGACCTTCATATCATATCAAAAAGCGGGTCCTGCCTCCCTATATCATAACTCATGTCGGTGGTCATGCATGAAATATATGCGATGATGCATATAATGTATCAAATTATATTTTACAACAATTATAATACGTATTAATATTATTTTTATGTCGATCCAAAACTTAACGTCTTTGTTAAGACGAGGGATTTGATTATTAAACGAATTCAGTTATTGTCAAATTATAATTAATAACATAAACAATTATATGATAACATGCCATGATATAATTTAGAACGAGTACATTATTTGCTCACAACTAAAACTCGCACCCCGCTTTGCTAGCAGTTTCGTTCCCAGAACCTATAACAAAATAAAAAAAAATATTATTATTTCATCACACCCTAAGATTACATAAAGGCTTTTTCATGACAATGTAGTGTCTCTTAGTGCTTCTTCATATGTCAATTATGCATTTCCAAACGACGTAACATACGTATCAAATCAATATCGACATCCTTTCCAAACGACAAAACATATATTGTACTTACCCTTTTCGATAAATACTACGACGTGTCCGCTCCTAATACTCAACTATAACAAGCCCCCCTAGCGCACTATCAATTTCTTAACAATTTGCTCGTCAACTCCTCGCCGAATCCCCATATTTATATAAATTATTAATTAGTAATTATCTTCTTTTTTTTTTCTTATTCTACCCCCAAAACCCCCCACCATAGCCCCTGCTATAGTCCAATCAAGAATCGATTCCTAGTCGCTGAAATGTTTGACGTTTCTTTTGCCATTAGATCACGCTCTGAATGACAGTAATTATATTGTTTTAATATAATTGTCCCCGTAATTATATTCAACCGTTTGACTACTCCTCCTATTTATAAATATAATTATACATATTTATTGGTTCCTATTTACGACCAAATAAATTTTCCAAACAAAATTTTGCATTAATAAATTTAAATTTTAGTTTAAAATAAATTACTAGATATTAAATTGGTAGTCCAAACGTCAGTGCCTTCACTTTTATTTACATTTCGCACTTACGGATCTCAGACAAACTTTTTCTGAAAACGCAGGTCCAAACATTAGTGCCTTCAATTCTATGTACCTTAAACTCGCCACTTACAAGTCTCAAACATAAACTTATCTCAAATCGCTGGTCCAACCAACAGTGACTTCGATTTTACTTACCTCAAACCGCTACATCACAGATTGATTCAAATCCGACAAAGTGGCGGACTTGTTAAAAAAATGGCATGTGGGTTACACACAGTTTTGCAATCATAGGAAATTTTTCTTAATAAAAGTTGCTCAGTGTGCTGAAATCTTCAACTGTTACGAGAAACATGAACCTGCTGAATTCTCATAGTATCTGTCCTATAATTTCTTCCGCTGTCGGGACTAAAATTAACTACCCAAAGCGGCTCATATCGCAACAAGTTGCTTCACATTCATAGGAAATGTGTAGTTTCCTGCACCATCAAAAATATGCTCGACCAAGATGCGATCAGCCTCCTCCGTCGGATGGTACAGATCCCAGAACACATGATCCTTCCTGTTAGAGCATAACTTCGCAATGGGCAAGCACGGCACATCCGCATTAAGGTTCCCCAATCCGCAACACGCCGCCCTCACCTCTTTAAACCCTGAAACCATAATTTTTTCTAAGTCCTGATATTAAAATTCAATATGGTTCTAAATTTTTTTCTTACCGTAGTTTTCCGGACTTTGGATGAAGCTATTCAAGACGGAGTACGTGTCGAAATACGAGTAGTGGAAGCCTTGAAGACTGGACTTGAGGGTCTGTAACAGTGACTTTACGCCCTCATTGTACATTTTTGACAGAGTGTTCGCATCTTCATTGCATAGATTTTTGTTCTTGGTCCGCTGCGACGGGCAGCATCCCACCGGACCGATTCCGGTTATCAGAAACTTGCGCGCACCGAGGCTGTAAATCCTCTGCGAAAATCAGATGTTAAGCACTTGAGGAATTATAAGAATAGTTTGTTATAATATATTGGATTACAAAATCGTATGGGAATGTGGTTCGATATATCTGCCAAATTCACAAAATATATTTTTAGATGGTGCCTTCAGTTTGCACTACTTACATTGATATGGGATTTTAGCAGTGTGACCATCTGCTGCGCGTATTCTTGCGCCTTGCTGGTTTTTCCAGCCTTGGGACCCGAGTCGTGGTACCCGAATACATCGTTGCTGCCGATCACAATTGCGAAGATCGATTTCGATAAATGTGTCTTTGCACCAACAAGTCCTAACTGCTTTACGATCTCTTGGCAAACCAGTGAATAATGTTCCACTTGTTTCGTCAGCGGCAGTGACTGACGCTGCATTAATAAAATCCTCATTTTGTAAGCTGCGATACTCAACGGAGTTACACACAAAAGTCGAGTGTTCTTACAAATACGTCGTCGGTGCCGTTGAAGATCCCTGCGCCGCCGGAAGCGAAGCTCACTCCATGCACAAATGCTGAAGTGTTCTTTTTGAATTTGGATGTCAAGGAAAGATAGGGAGGGGATGATGAAATTCCGAGCTTGTCAGCTGCGCAAAATGTGTCAAATTCAAATCACGCAAGTTCATGGAGAAATAGATGAACTAGTGAATGATTACCTAGAAAATCCGCAGCATTTTTGCCGTTGCTGAACCGGCCGGTGGCCTTTTTGTTGGGGAAATCGACACCATTGTGAGGGAAATCAGCTTTGGCTATTGATAATCCCAAGTGGTTATTGTTACCAACATCAACCAGTGAGTCTCCAAACACATAAACTGCTGGAACCAGCTGCGATTTCGAGGATTCGAGTCTGAAAATGAAGATGCAGAACACCCAAAAAATCCGCAACGGTTTCAGGGGAGACATTGTTTCTGCTGCTGCTCCTCCTGTTTTGATGGTCTAGAACACCAATCTGATGTTCTATAAATACTGAGGTTGCCTGAGGCTGCTGTTCTGGATCTGCTGAGTTGTGTGTGAAAGTGTGACATTTTGGGATCAGTATGATGTCTTATCGAATCATATGTGGAGGGTGAAGAGAGGAGGAGAAGAGGAAGGAAGAGTGTTTTGTATGATGGGATGATGCTCATTTTTGTGTAGTTGGATGAATGTGATGTTTATTACAATCTGCTAACTGTACACTTAATGCAATGTCCCATCTTATTCTATTTCATTTCTCCAAAAACGGACTATTAAATTTTTTTTCAACATATTATCCATTCTTGTGTTCCATATGAAAGCGGATTAGCTGATCAGGATATTGGAAGTGAGGTGGGCTGAAATCAAAGGTATAAAGTCATCGACAGTACTCTATTTTAAGACAGAAATTATCTTTTGTATCACAGAAGCTTTGGTGAATGAATTTTTATTAAGAAACGATTCCAATTAACTCCTATCGCAAATCGAAATTGTCCGATTAATTCGTTATTTTCTTTTTAATTTAGGACAAAATTCACGGCACAAAACAATAGTTGACTAAACAATAGTTGACTAGTAAAGGTTACCAATATTCTGATAAAAACGCGTCAACTCGAAATTTAGTGCCAAAACGATTCATCTTTTGCACAAAATTTTTGTTTTGGGACCCAAATCTGAGCACGCATCATGCATATAGACAAACACATCATTTATGCGAAACAAACAAATGATAAGAAGAAGAATGTAGAATTATATAGTTGGCATCGGCTCATCGAATTGGAATTTTGTGTCGACCCGACACATCCCAATTCAGACCTGTCCATAACTGTCTTTTTCCAGTTTTGATTCATTGCGATTGCTCATATTTTCCACAAATGCTATTTTTTTTTGAATGGGGACGAATACTAAAAATAATTGAGTTTCATATGTTCAGTGAGTACTGATTTGGCGACATTTGTATACGAGTTTTTGGAAAAGACGGTTTGAAAAACAAACTTTCTGAGAATGATGGTTTATTTATTTGCCATTGACTTCTGACATAGAATATATATGTATTAATTTTTTAACGATTTCTAATATATAATTATCTCATATTAAATTATAAAAATAATATATTTATGTGTATGTAATGGAATACACAGTTTTTAGTGATTTTGATGGGAGCATTATTAAAAAAACATGAAGGGGAATTTTTGGTAGAGAGTGTGTGGTGAAAAGAAGACAAATTTTTAGACTTGCTTTCTTTTGGTTCAAAGATTTTTGATTTGTCCTGCTATTTAAAAATATTTTTGATTTGTCATGTTTTTTACCCGGCCGATTTTACCAAAATCGGTCGGTTCGATTATCTCATGCGGCCGGTCTTATAAAGAGCGGCTGGTTGGAAAATCGAATCGGTCGCTCTTTATAAGACCGGCCGGTTACAAATGTATACTAACTATTGAACTTTAGTTTAGATTTTGGACCGGCCGGTCTTTTACAACACCGGCCGATTTGATTTTTAATAAGACCGGCCGCTTGTTGATAAGAAACCCGCGGTCAGTTTCTTCCCTCCTCCTCTCCTCTTTCCTCTTCCTGCTTTCTACACTTCTTCCTCCCTGTCGGCATCCTCTCTGGCCGTGAGTTTAAGCTGCAACTAGTATGAAAGGTGGCTGCAGGTAAAGATCGTTCGAAATTAGTGTATTTATGGTATGTTTGTGAATGTATGTGATAATTTGATGCGTGAACTGAATTGGATGTAAATGTGTGCGTGATGCACTGGATCTGAAAGTGTGTGAGTATATTATCGATGATTTGAAGAGTCTGCACATTAAATTGGTGATTTGGTAATTTATACGTTGATGTTATTTGGAGAAGTGAAATTATCTATCTAATTTTTCAGGAAAGGTAACATATATGGATAATATGGATTCAGATCCAATGGTTATGTCTAGATATGCGACACTTGAAGTGCCAGTGATAGACGAGTATGACCGAGAAGAAATGAAGCACCTTGAAGAATTAGACGCATAGGGGGTTTTTTCGGTGAACCGCAACGTCTATGAGATATTCTCGCATTCAGTGATATATCGGCCTGGGACGCGAATAATCTTATTGATGAATATTTGGGTGGTAACCATGGAGGTATTCCCACACTTGTGTCGGAGCAACATTTAGTTGCAAAGCGGAAGCAATTTACGCCGTCCAGAAGTTTTCTATATTGAACCGTGTCGAATTGTTGACGAATGAATCAGAACCACGGTTCTTAGTACTTCATTGTCGAGAAGGTGAGAAAAATTGTCCTTGGCGGGTAAAGATTGCAATGAAAAAAAATTGTTCATACTGGGAGGTTTGTAAATACAGAGAGGATCATACATGCGACAACTATCAAATGACAAACTCAAATGTGCATCTAACCCGACATTTTATAGCAAGCGAGATTGACGATGTCATTAATGAAAGGTTGAGATTATCCCTGGAGAAATAAGAGCCAAAATATTCAAAGATTATGGATACGAAATTAAGTATCTGCAGGCTTGGCAGGCAAGGCAACAGGCTCTGAAAAATCTATTCGGGGATTGGGATGAATCATTTGGAAGATTGCCCGGATTCATGGACGCATTGCAGGACACAAATACTGACATGGTGGTTAAATGGGTTCGATATGTGGACGAGCAGAATGACCAAATGATCGTACATCGTGTATTTTGGGATTTTGGTTCAACAATTGAAGGTTTTTGACATTGTCGTCCCGTGCTATGCGTTGATGGTACTCATCTATGAGAAGTATGATGGAAAATTACTTGTCGTCGTAGACCTTGATGCTAACAACCATATTTTTCCTATTGCCTTCGCTTTGGTTGAGATCGAAAACAATTCCAGTTGGAAATGGTTTATGCGGTGCATACGTGAGGGCGTAACAGACCGTGATGGGTTATGCGTCATTTCTGATAGACACAAAGGCATCATTGCGGTGATGCAGGATCCAGAATGGTCAGCTCCTCGGGCTCATCATAGGGTATGTATCAGACATCTGCAGAGTAACTTCAACATCAAAGTGAAGGACAACAGCTTGAAGAAGAAACTCGGGCACATTGCACATCAGAGGCAGAAGATCAAGTTTGATAGAGAGTACGAAGAATTGCGTGTCTTGCTGCATGACAGACCAAGGGATTGGGAATGGTTAGATGGCATTCCGTTCTCAAGGTGGTCATTAGCTTATGATGAGGGTGGCAGTAGATGGGGATCGATGACGACCAATGCTAGCGAATGTTTTAACAACATTCTGAAGGGTGGTCGAGATCTTCCGATATGTGCTCTTGTCCAGTTCACTTTCATGCAGTGTAACACATACTTTTGCAACCGGCAAGAAGAATATCAGAATGCGGCCAGAAGCTTCTTACCTAAGGTAGAGATTAAGTTAAAAGATATTAAGGAGAAAGCACAATACCACAGAGTCACAGTGTTTGACAAAGTGACAACATTCCGGAAACATCATATATATGCGGTTAAACTAGAAGAGAGTAAGTGCACTTGTGGGAAATGGGAAGCATTCCATTATCCATGTTTTCACATCATGGCAGTGTGTAAAAGTCAGAATATGTCATCACATGGATTCGTCAATCACCATATACGATAGACGCGTACAATGCGACCTGGGCCTCCAGTCTATACCTTCATTGTCAAATTAAAGCAAACCAATGCTACCTCCGAACACCAACTCAATCTCCCTTCGGTACAATTTGGGTTAAGTAATGGTAATACCTCTTTGTCATATGGAGTCCAACAAAAATCTCTTTGGCTCATTCGGTGCAATTGGTCTTGATAGAATGACTCATGTGGTGTTTCCATAACGACTCAGGGCCATACCGTTTCCTGCACATCAAACAGAAGAGAACTTTAACGAGCATTATAAACAGTTCAACATATATTAACATAATAACTTGCACTTACGTGTAGGAACACGCTCCTCGCAAATACGGATCCATCTTCGCATTAATTGGTTGCAAAGTCCTACTGAATCCTTTTGGACGACCTATGAGGATTCTTTCCCAACTCCACATCTATAACAAAATCATGCTGCCGCCCATATGTCTGTGCCCTTTGCGTGCTGCACTGCACATCTGTCTGTACAGATACGCAAGAACTGTGCTCCCCCAACTATATGAGCTGACTGTGTCGAGGTCGGCAAGCAGTGGAAGGTAGTGCAGAGGAATCCTGTCCCCTGATAGATCGGGCATCAGGGATGACCTTATCATGCGCAATATGTATGCTCTGTCATACATCTTCACTACTTCCTCTGATGCGTCAACTGGTAACCGACTCATATTTTCGACAAACCGTCTTCTCTTGGCCAATGAAGGCGACCTCGGACACTCCGGGTATGCGCCTAGTAATCTTATGCTTAGTTGCCTCCAGTCCTTGTCCACATTACCCGTGACCACATTGCTTTCAATAGGCAACCCAGTCAGGAGTCCCACATCCTGGAGGCTAATAGTAGCCTCTCCGGTCCTTACATGAAATGTGTGGCTCTCTTGCCTCCACCGCTCAACTAACGCCGTTGCAAAGCCCAGTCAACCTCCATATTTTGGACTTGTGTCCATGGTAGAAATCCCGCTCTAACTATGTACGGCAGAATACGATGGTCCATCTACCACATTCTTCAATGTACTATATTTAAACTTTACCAGCCTGAAATCATTCAAAATAAAAATTACATTAGGAATCACAAAGTACATATCGAATAAATTCGTCTCTGAACAATGATTACTAACCTGATTGTTCCAAACTTCTTGCGATCGATGTGTACCTTGTTGTGTAAGGATCGAACGGTTGATGGGTTTAGGCTTATCAATGTCGTCAATATCCATCTGTACAATATGTATAATTAACAATTGCAAAATGTCCCCATTAATCTAAATAATTCATACAATATGACAGTCGAATCTGAACAACGCATAAATCATACTCAAGCTGTAAATCCAAACCGTAAACAATAACAACATATATAACCTCTCCTCATATAATGTTGGAAAATTTGGAGAAGAAGTGTGAAGAAAATGTGGTGTGACCATATTTATATGAGAAAAGTATTTAATTGGATTTAAAGTCCTACAAATGAAAGGACAAAATCAATTACTTACATGTCCAAATTGAAGCCAAAATGAATGAAATGAAATGCTCAAAGTTATGGAGAGCATTTACAAAGGTCAAGTGAAAAGCCTTAGAAGACATAGAGGCTTATCTTAGTTATGACATTGTCATAATTTTTGTGGGCTATTTGTTTTCCATTAGCATGGAAAACATGAAGAGGTAGCATGATAATGACTATGCACTTATGAAAGACCTTTTCATCTTTTCAAGAGCATTGAAAATTTGATTTTAATCTTGTGAAATGAAGGGACTTGGAACATTCATTTTGGTGCCTTTAAGAGGACCTTTGGCATTCACAAGGTCATTATGATGGGTTGCCCCATCCTCCCCTATAAAAGGAGGTGCAAATGAGGCTTGGAAATCATCAACTCACACAACAACATCTCTCATTTCCAACATCTCCTCCCTTGATAGCCGGCTGCTTTTCCCTTTGAGTTCTTCATACCCTTTGAGTATTTCTTTGGTGATAGTGGCTTGCACAAGTTTGGTTCGCCGGAGTGTTACCTTGTAGTGCAAAGAGGTACACACTCACAAGTTGTTGTATCCTGGGAAGCTCTTGCCCTTTCCTTGCACCCGGTGGGACGGCAATAAAAGCTTTAAGGAAATCGTCTAACGAGCCTCAACTGATTCTGGTTTGCTTGTATCGTTATTCCGTTCTACTTTGAATTACTTGTTTATTTGGCTTTCAATTTAATCATTCGATTTATAATCTTCGCATTGAATCAAATTGAATTGATTAAACTAAGTTGATGCACTAATTAATTAGATAATTGATAGTGTTACTTCATTTACTTTATATTGAATTAAACTAACACTTGATTCAATATAACAATAATGATGCATGCCTTCCATTAATAGTAATACTTCATTAAATATAATGTATTCACAAAGCTTTATCTACATGTTCCATCATTGATATAATTGAAATTTCATTCAATTTAATCCAACATATAATCCCAAACCCAAACGGACAAAAAAATGCATAAATAGTTCTAATCATACAACAAATACAACAATATGCAATTCATAATATATCCTAAATTAATCAAATACATATTACACCAAACTAAACCTAAATCTACACATAATCATTTCATTGTGTTAAACCATAACATAACCCTAAAAATGGATCGGATGATAAGCTTAATCAGACTGCATATACACATAATCAAACTACGGACATAGACATAATCAAAACTGCATTCTAAATCCTAATCTACACATAATCAAACTGCCCCAATTGGATGAAGCGATCAAACTGCACATAATTAAACCATAATCAAATTACCTCAAACTACACATAATCAAATTGCTTCAATTGAATAATCTACACATAATCAAACTGCATTCTAAACCAAATCAATCTACACATATTCTAAATCCTAATCTCCTTTCGCAATAATACGCCCCACTTACATCCAAATTGGATGACTAGGCTAATGAAGATTGGGAAAGGAACAATGCGAAGCTGGCGCCGCTCGTTTGGCCGGGATTCGGAGAAGAGGAGAGGGAGATTCCTGGAAGAAGAAGCGGAAGAGAAGAGAAGAAGAAGAAGAACTGGCCGCGGGTTTGTATTTAACAAGCGGTCGGTCTTATTAAGACCGGCCGTTTTAAAAAACCAAATCGGTCGGTTTTGTAAAAGACCGGACCGTCCAAAACATAAACTAAAGATACTATTTGAATGACAATTTTTTTTTAAACTGCCCTATGCCCAACTTCATCTTTCAGATCTGCTCTATCTAAAGTTAAACTTTCAGTTTTGCCCTATTTTTTAAGAGACCGGTCTAACCTAAACCGGTCTCTTGAGATTTTCGATGAGAGCGAGATGATTTCTAAATAGCCCGGGCTATTGCAGCCCGGTCTGTTTAGAAAATAGCCGAGCTGGACCGTGGAAGCCCAAACAGCATACAGGTGGCATACCGGTTTCATTTAGACCTGTCTCATGCGGAATTTAGATATGCACAATCTCCTTTCCTTTCTCTTCTTTCTTTTGCACGTCGTCTCTTCTTCTCCTCTTTTCCGTCGCGGCTGTCGTGCCTTCGGAGGACCGTGCACATCTCCTTCCCGAGTGAGTTTCGCCTACGGAGGGAACAGTTCCGCCTTCGCCGTGCACATCTCCTAGCCAGATTCGAATCAGGTGTGTATGGTTGTTTAGGGTTTAGCCGTGCATATCTCCTTCGCCATGCATCTCATAATTAATTGAATTGCGTGAATTGCAGTATGTTTAGAACGGTTTGACAGGTTATTTGGAGTTTACAATTCGTTGTTGTTGTCCTGAAAATTTGTTGCACGGGTTAGGGTTTAGGTTGGGTGTTTGCAGGATTCCGGAATGGCTGCGAATCTGGAATTGTGTTGCACGATGTGAAAGAATTGGATTGTGTAAATATGAGTTGTCACCCATTGCATTTTGCCGCACCCTGCAATTGCATATTTACATATTTTTGTAAGTATGTGTAAATGACATCGATTTGTCACCGATTGCATTTTGTAGATTATGTATAATGTGTATACTTTGGCTTTGATTGAATTGGAGGGTGATTGATTGGTATTTTAATCCGAAATAGGTTTTATCCTATTGTGATGTGTTATTTAGGTATTATGTATGCGTTTGTGGTGCACAATCGATTTGTCACGGACATAATATTTTGAGGTATAATGGTATTTGATTGTCATATGAATGTAGGAAAGGTTCGTTGGTGGTGTATTAATATGTAGACTTTCAATTTTGCATACAAATTGATTTGATGAATAATGTCATTTTGTAGTTCGTATTTAGTTTGTTGATGTTATGCTTGGTGTCATAGACAGATGGATATCGAGCAGATTATTGAGCCTGGACCGATTGAAGGAACTGTGCTGACACAACAACAAACGCACCGTTCTGGAAATTTGGATTGATCCGGTCAGTATAACATTAAAATGTAGATAATAACTATTTCGTCACTTATGTATAAGTTATGTGTAGTTGATATGTGGTTATGTATTGCAGGAGGGTAAAATTCTTAAAATGGTGCATCGGAGGATGTGGGAGAAGGATCCCCGAATTGTGTCATACATTGCTAGGGCAGGCTTTTTTCCATGGACACAATTACAGAACATTGAAGCTGACTGGGCTTTACTCACCGCTCTGGTTGAGAGATGGAGAGAGGAGACACATACATTCCATCTGAGGACCGGAGAGGCTACAATTACCCTGCAGGATGTAGGACTTCTTACTGGATTACCGGTAGAAGGGGAGGTTGTGACGGGTAAAGAGGAAGAGGACTGGGAAACTTTATGTGTGGAATTGCTTGGCGCCTACCCGGACCATTCCAAGTCGCCTACTATGGCGAAAAGATGTTGGTTTTTGGAGAACATGAAAGACATACCGGATGAGGCATCTGAAAAGACTATTGTCCGATATGCGAGGGCATATCTTCTATGCATGATTGGATCTTCTTTGATGCCCGATCTGTCGGGAGACCGAGTGTCACTCCATTATCTTCCGTTGTTGTCAGATTTGGACAAGACGAGGACATACAGTTGGGTGCTGTCCTTGCATACCTGTACAGGCAGTTGTGCTCCGCGGCACGCGGGAGACACAAACAAATGGGGGGCTACATTATCCTAATGCAGCTATGGAGCTGGGAACGCATTGCAATCGGTAGGCCAAAAGGATTCAGTAGGACACTTGAACCGATTGAAGCAGACATTGACCCATACTACAGAGGCGCATGGTCATACACGTACGTGGTTGTCAAATTATTTATTAATATTATATACAAGTCACCGTTCAAATCGTTTTTGTGTTGATGTTCTTGAAAATGATAGGATCAGACGGTTAATATTTTTCTTGTACGTAGGAAATGGTATGGCCCTACGTCTTACATCGAGACCCCTCATGGATCATTGATTTTCTACTGCGACCAGTTTGATCGGATGAGTCAGACTGATTTTATCTGGAGGCCATACAAGGATGATGTATTCCAGCTGTTGAATCCAGTATGTATTGAAGGCGATTTAAGCTGGTGCCTGGATATTCCCTTGCTTTGTTTCAACATTGTTGAGTGGCACCACTCATCCAGAGTTATGCGGCAGTACGGTACGAAACAAGTTATTCCAGATGCTCCACGGGGATCCGCTGACCCTAAGCATGGTTTGACCCGGAAGAGTAGGAAGGACTGGTCAATTGAGTTGCGCGATTATATTGAGATGTGGAGAACTCGTGCAGACAGAATTATTGTTGGTGAGGACGACGTGGATGTGGAAGTGCCTACACCGGAGTACAGACAATGGTATCAGAAGACAACGCGTCCCTTCATACAGCCGCGAGACGACAGTCTACTACCCTACCGTCCGAACGCTCTTGAACACCACAGAGTTGTAAGTACCTTACCAACATTTGATAATGTCACAATATATAATCATGAATTTATGTTAACAACATTCATTTTGTTTGATGCTAGGTCAAAGCTTTGGTGCAAGTGGGTCGCATGGGTGCTGATATATTTCTTAACACCACTTGCCCAATTTCAAGGAATGGAAGCCATGGAATTTTCCATACAACAGTTGAGGAACTCCGACAGCTTGGTGAGGAGGATACCTTAGGTGTTGACGTCGCTCTAATTAATCTGGGTGATGACGAGCAGGGCGAACACCACACCACTCTAGGAGTTCCATACCTTAGCTTTCTCCTTAATCTCATTCATCTTCAGCTTTATCTTTGGCGGGAACAATCCATAACAACTCTGATACGCACCCCGCCGTTTGCAAAAATATGAGTTGCATTGTAAGAAAGTAAATTTGACGAGAGCACAAATAGGAAGGTCCCTCCCACCTTTCAAAACGTTGTTGAAACACTCGCTTGCATTAGTTGTCATCGAATCCCATCGTCTGCCTCCCTCGTCGTATGCTAATGACCACTGTGATCGAGGAATACTGTCCAACCAATTAACAATCTGTGGTTTGTCGAGCACCAGATTAATCAAGTCTTTATATTCAAGGTCAAATTTAATCCGCTGCCTCTGGTGTGCCAAGTGTCCCAAGTTTTTCTTTAAGGTTAAATTCTTCACCTTCACGTTGAAGTTACTTTGTAGGTGTCTAATACACACCCTGTGGTAGGCGCGAGGAGCAACCCAATCTGCATCTTGCATTGCATTAATTATACCTTTGTGTCGGTCTGAGATGACACATATCTCATCACGCTTGGTCACCCCTTCTCGGATGCATTTCATAAACCAATTCCAGCTTGAATTGTTCTCGCTCTCTACCAGAGCAAATGCAACCGGCAGTAGATGATTGTTTGCGTCCAGTGCTACTACCACGAGTAATTTTGCATCGTACTTACCGTACATATGAGTACCGTCAATGCACATTACAGAGCGACAATGGGAGAATGCAGCGATGCATGGTCCAAATGCCCAGAAGGCCATATTTATTATCATACACTCATTGTCTTCATCTCGAGTACGATGCCATTTCACAAATGTCCCCGGGTTTGAGTCCACCAAAGCTTGCATGAAATGGGGAAGTTTTGGAAATGATTCATCCCATTCTCCGAACACATCTTTAAAGGCTTGTTGCCTGGCCTGCCATGCTTTCAAGTAGCGTATTTCCAGACCGAAATCCTTAAAAATCCTTGCTTTTATTTCATTAGGTGTCAATCTACATCTTTCGGTGATTACATCGCATATCTCCTTGGCGATGAAATGCCTCGTCATGTGTACATTCTCCTTCATAATATAATCGATGTTACAAATATGATCCCCTCTGTACTTTGTTACTTTCCAGAATGCTAAATTTTTTTTCTTTGTTACTCTAATCCTCCATGGACAATCACTCTCTCCATCCCGACATTGAAGAATCAAGAAACGAGGTTCTGACTCTTTCGTCGTATATTCTACACGATTAAGAATAGAATACTTTTGAATTGCGTATATTGCTTCAGCTTTGGTGCTAAATGTAGCACCAACCCCAATTGTGCCCCACTGCCCATAATTCATTCCCAAATACTCGTCATCTGGTTCATTCACATCCCACGCCGATATATCATGAAATCCTGGAATATCCCATATATATGTAGGTTTTGGAACCATGTTTCCATCTTCCGTATCCATCTGGTCCAAGTGTTCCATCTCCTCTCGGTCATAATCATCCATTATGGGCATCTCCAGTGTCTCTAAGGTTGACATAACCATTGGGTCAGATTTTATGTTTTCCATTCCAGAAGAGAATACCTGCAATCAAAAGACCAACCAATCAACATCATATACACCACACGAAAATTGATTTGACTACACAAAAATACATCTCTTAAATACATTTCAAATTACTACCTCTCTGATTTTTTTTCTAAAATAACCTATCGAATAAAAATGTTTTAATTCAGCATTGAAACAAACATATCATCAGCCTATCATCCAGCCATATAAAAGATGTCTAACATAACACATATCATAATTTTAACAACAAACCCTAAACAAATTTACTGATTTCATTTTATCAACAAAGACCTACACAAATTTAAGGATTTCTAAAGAACCCTAATTACCATATAACAATTCTAACATACTTGAACCAGATCTTACCTCAATAATCACTCGAAGCTGCTGAAGTCTCAAAAGCTACGAAATTTAAAAAGAGAAGTGGAGAGCAAACGATCTTCAAAGTTTGAAGCAATAATGGAGGGCTGCGGATCTGAATTTCCCATGAGGCCGGTCTCCAAGAGACCGGTCTCTTTCCTCATACCGGTGTCCGTCAAACCGGTATGACACCTGTATGCTGATTCGGCTTCCACGGTCCAGCTCGGCTGTTTTCTAAATAGACCGGGCTAGCAGCCCGATCTATTTAGAAAACATAACAGACCGGGCTGAGGGAGCCCGGTCTCATCGAAAATCTTAAGAGACCGGTTTAGGTTAGATCGGTCTCTTAAAAAATAGGACAAAACTGAAAGTTTAACTTTAGATAGAGCATATCCGAAAGATAAAGTTGGGCATAGGACAATTTAAAAAATTTTCTTTTGAATGATATTTATAATCGATCAGTTCATTTTTTCAATCAGCCGAGCTTATAAAAGGCGACAGCAGGTAAAAATAATTAAAAAAGAGAACAAATCAAAAATGTTTTGAGACAGTACGGGAAATTAAAAATGTTTGAGCCAAAAGACGGAAGTCTAAAAATTTTTCTCAAAAGAAAGGGAGAAACAAGGGTGGAGTGGAGCACCTTAATCCGCAGGTAGAGCTGCATTCATATGATCACTCGTGTGATTTCTCCACGGCGTCTTCCTCAGAAGCTCGAACTTCATCAGACACGCCGACGCATTGTTTCATCAACTCCTCGTCACGAAACTCCTCTTCAGTCTTCTTCTTCTTCATCCGAATCACAAACCCTAAAATTTCCCAATTCAATCGTCTCCCAACCCCAAAATCTTCTGGGCACCCACGATTTAAAATTCGCGTCCGCAACCCTCGGACAATTGCTTTCCCAAATTTCGCACATCTGTCCCGGAACTGTTCGTAGGTTTCGTAGAGTTTCCGTGCTGAAACCGGAGCAAGCGTTTGAAATTCTGACCGCCTTTAAACATGGCTGTGAATGTCGGGCGATTGAAGCCGGAAAGGTTAGAGCTTTACTGGAGATATTCAACCGGACTCGTAAGCTGGAAATGGGGTTTGTGCGTTTCCCTGCTGCTTGTCAGGTTATGGCGTCGCTGCTGGTGCGTGCTGGGTTGTTCACTGAAGTTGAGACCATGTTTTGGGAAATTGGCAGCCGAGGGATATTACCAGATTGGTATGAAATTCTCAGTGGTTTGATTGAAGGGTATGTGGCAAATAATAACGTGCAAAGAGCTGTTTATGTGTATGAGCGACTGAGGGTATTAGGTAGCCTTCCTTCACTCTCCTGCTACAATGAGATTCTTGATCATCTCGTTCGGAAGAAGGATGTTCAGTTGGCGTTACAAGTTTGTGTCGATGCACTTGATGTGGGTCTTAAATTGAATGATGCCGAACACGGTGCATATAATAATGTGATTAGGTTAGTATGCCGGGACGGGAAGATACAGGATGCCAGGAATGTTGCTAAGAAGGGCATTTTGTTAGGTTTAGAGCCTAGCCGAGCAGTTTTGGATGAAATAGTAGGTGAATATTGTGAAAAAGCGAATTTTGAAGATGCATTGGGTCTCTTTCATGAAATTAGGCGGACGCCAAGTGCTGAAGCTTGTAACAAGATTCTGAATTTATTCTGCAAGAAGTTCGGCACCGGAGAATCTGACCAGCTCTTACATGAACTCGAACATTTAGGGTTTAATCCTGATGAAGTGACATATGGAATTTTAATTGGTTGGAACTGCCACTATGGTGAATTTAAATCTGCATTCTTCTATTTGTCTGAGATATTTTCTAGAGGCCTTGAACCTGATGCATGGTCTTACAGTGCTCTTATTGCTGCGTTGTTCAAAGAGGGTATGTGGAAGCAAGCGCAGACAATTTTTCTTGAAATGATTGATCGAGGAATAAAGGTTCGTTTATCGACTTATAAAGTTTTGTTGGCGGGCTTTTGTAAAGCTAGACAATTTGAGGAAGTTAAAGCTACCATTAGAGAAATGGCTGACAAGGGTTTAATCAAATTGAGTTTGTTAGAAGACCCGCTTCGTAAAGCATTTGAAGTATTACGCTTTAGCCCCTTGAAAATAAGGATAAGAAGGGACAGCCATGCAGGATTGTCCTTGGCTGAGTTTTATGATAATCTTGGAAATGGACTGTATTTGCAAACAGACGAAGATGAGTATGAGTTTAAGATAGCTGAAGTCCTTGAGCACTCCATTACTCTCGACTTCAATGCACTTGTAATGAACGAAATGAGTAATGGAAGTCTTAGAAAGTCAGTGGCTCTGGCCAAGTTAGCATATCAATGGGGCCAAGAAGTATCTTCATCTACCTTAACATGTCTGATAAGAGAGGTTCATGAATCTGCTTGCCATATCAAATCAATCATTCCTCTTTTGAAGAAGATGCCTAAGGTTTATAATCAACTGAACCATGAAACTCTCGATTTGCTTCTGCTATCATATAGCAAGAAAGGACTCACTGGTCAAGGGGCATTTATTTTTGAGGTGATGCTTCTCAGGCATTTTTCAATTAGCGACAACTCATATAATGCCTTTCTGATGTGTTTACATGACAAAGGAAACATAAAAAGTTTTCAAATGTGCTGGCATAGTGCCCGTGCAGGTAGTTGGCTGCCCAATATGAAGGATGTGGAACCACTTGTTGGTTACTTACTCCAGCATAAAATGCTGAATGAAGCTTTCGAGCTTCATAAGAGCTTGACTATTGGTCATTTTGACATGAGGTCAGATACCAACTATATATTCATTCAGAAACTGTGTGAAGTAGGCTACACTGCAGCGGCACATGTTTTGTTCCGAAGAGTTCAAGATGAAGGGCACATCGTGGACCTGACGGCATATAACCATTTAATTGAAGGATTCATTAAAGAGAAACAAATTTCTGAAGCCTTGAGGATATATGATGAGATGCTTGCGTCAAATGTGCCCCCTTCATTGACCGTGTCAGTTCTATTGATTCCTCAACTATGCAAGAATATTCAATTTGACAAAGTAAATTCTCTTGGAACCTTGTGTATGCAAAGGTACCCTTCAGAGCTATTAGTGATCTATAAGACTTTAATTGGAAGTCTTTCCAAGGCTGGAAAGACCGAAAAGGCAGCAGCCATATTAAGTAATATGATGACGGATGGGGTTTCCCCAGATAGTGAAACTTTTAATTTACTAATTGGAGATTTATGCCAAACAGGTGACTTGGCAATTGTGTTAGAATTATTTGGTGCCATGATAAGACACAATGCCAGCCTTGAAATTCCAAATTATGGTAAGTTGGTAAATTTATCATGCATGAAGGGTAACGTGCTATGGTCTTTGAACTTGAGAGTGTTTATGGCATTGGAAAGTGAGTCTCAAATCCTCGTCATCTCTAATTTTCTCATATTCTACCTTTTCAAGACCCGTAACTGTTCTTATGTGGAAAAGATACTTAGTGAATTGCGCGAGCAGGAAATTTCATTTGATGCAATTACATATGACTATTTGGTCCAGGGATATTGTCAGTGTGGAGACACATGTAAGTCACTGGCATATCTCACGACTATGATATCTAAAGAACTTAAGCCAAGCCCTCGGAGCTTGAGAATGGTCATAAGCTTCTTGTGTGAGGAGCGAATGCTTGAAACGGCGTTCAGTGTGATTAGGGAAGTGGAATTGAGGGGCTGGATTCTGAGTTCAACTATCCAATATAAACTTGTAGACGTGCTTCTTCGTCAAAATCGTACTCATGACGCTGAGATTTTTCTGGATCAGATTGCAGAGAAAATGTTGATTGGTGAAAACATTGATTACAACAATTTAATTAAGAAAATGTGTTGTGTCGGACGGCTTAACAAAGCTGTTGATCTTGTCAACATAATGCTAAGAAAAGGAAATGTCCCAGATTTGATGGTGTACGAGTCCCTTATCCATGTATTTTGTATGGCGGGGAAACTAGATCAAGCATTGGATTTCCATGCTGAGATGCTGGATTATAATATTAGACCAAGTGATAGCACGTGGGAAGTGCTGATCCAGAATTCTTGTAAATTTGGAAAAGCTGAGCAGGCAGAAAAGTTGCTAATTGCAATGGTTCAGATGGGCGAGGTACCAACTCGTAACATGTATTGCTCCATTGTTAAAAAATACCGATTGGAGAATAATCTTGTCAAGGCATCGAGCATACTGCAAGCGATGCAGGAATATGGTTATGATGCAGAGTTTGACATGCAATGGTCCCTCATAAGTAAATTGACCAATTCGGATCTAAAAAGTGTTGGGAAGGCTGATGGAAGGTTTCTCTCAAAACTTTTATCTGAAAGTGGATTTTCTCATAGTAAAAAACCTAATTCGTCTACTGGCTAATCCATGAAGATTATGTATTTTTATCAAGGTAAACCTCCCTAATCTCTTTTATAAAAAAATTTATGCCTAAGTTAGTTTTATGGATCCAGTTTTAGCAGATATTTGATACATAAGTGGATTGATGACATCATCTATTGACGCTTTTTAATTTAGAACGCGTTGCAGTCATTCATTAAATTTCACTGGATGTAAATAGCTTCTGTGGGTAAATAAATCCTTTGAGAAACATTGTGCAGGAAACTCAAAGGCTTTTGCTGAAACATGCCTGACCGATTTTACAGATGATAAACTGAAATATGCTTTATGTGGACTGGCAGTGGGACTAACTAAATTCTCAGAGGTGATTTATCACACTCGTTTATAAGTTATTCTTGTCAGCAGTGAAGCTTTCTTTATTGTATGTCCTTGCACATGAACATACATATTTTAATCAACCCTGAATATGCTAGGAGATCCGCTATGATCGCATGTCAAGCATATGTTGTTACTTGATAGTTATTTATTCTTCTACTAATTGTTATAAACCAATTTGATCTTTGTGTTGTTTACTTCTGATATGTTGAAATGGAAATACCATTGTTGCGCTCCTTACTTTAGAACTATTTCGTGTTTATTGTATGTGATTGTTGTATCGAGTTCATCTTTTTCTCGTGGAAGAATATCCATAGTTATGTTTGATAAAACAGAGTTTTTTCTTCATGAAAAAATTCTCCCAAAGCTAGTTTTTTCGTATACTGAGCATCAAAGCTTTCTTTATGGTATTATTCACTGTAGGTTTTTGTTTTTCGTAGGTTGAATGTTCATCATCAGTGACTGTACGGCGCAATACATTCAGATTCAGGATTCACGATGATAATATCTTCATGTTAGTACTGTGAGTTTGATGGCTCTGAGGATTGGATCTTCTGAGATCGTTCGATTTCTGATAGGTAAAAGATCCTTCAGGTATTTATAAGGTTACCTTGAAGAAAAGGTGGATGCAGAGTTGTTTATTGTAATTAAGCGAATCAACCGCTCATCACATGTCTCACTTGATTCGGCCGAGCACATTGTTTTGACTCTCCTTGAGCGTAATTTATTGTTGTAATGCATTGAGCTTCACTTTATTGTTGCTCCTGTAATGCCGTTGACAAGCCAAGTCGACAAAGAATGTGGTTGCGGATAGCGAAGAGCTTATACTGTAAAGAGACAAGATCCGTGTCAAACACTGCAGTATGGATCCATGTATGCATGCACTATAGGAGCTACAAGGCATAATTAGCGGAGAGCAAAACAGGTATATATACTGTATTTTCCTTGGTCGCACTTGATACGATTTTTACATAAAAGATATTTGTAATCGGCTTCTTTTCACAGGCATAGGTCTCATGAGCTACTACATTAACCGTTTCCGAAACAGATGCAGACTGAAGATTTCATCACGACACGTGACGCAAATAAAACAACAATCGAAGTAAAAGACAGTAGATGAAAGCGGACTTGAAGCACTCCAAGAAGCCTTTTACTATGTCGGTTTACTTTCATTGGTGGAATCATTTGCAGCAGCAACATCAGCAAACTTTCCTTTACTGCTTGTGGTAGTCAGAACACAAGCATGGCCGTTGCAGACATAATCTGTTGTAGCCCGTTTCGGGGAGACTGGGAAGCACCGAAACCAGCTCCGCAGGGAGGCCATCAAACTAACCAAGCTGATTGGCTCTGGCTTTGGGTCTATTGTCTATGGATGATGTGTAGAAATGAGAGATGAATATGAAGAAGATAGAGACTAATCGTTGGACTTGAATATGTTGCCTGCTCACCATTTTTGACAGTTCTGGAGTGGTGGTTGAGAATCAATTCATGGCAGCTGAGATTTGTCAATACGTGTGGCTGTATGCATATGACTAACCAACTTCCCAATGAATCGCAAGTGTCATGCTGTCATCAGGTATACCTTTTCCTTGTAAGAAACATGAACAAGAATGTCGTTTGGTATTTAGATTATGTTCAGTGGCCGTTTTAGATTTTTTTTCTATCTCGAGTTAGATAATTTTTGTACTGGCATATGATTTTTTTTTTTTTAAATGTTTTTATCCATCAATGTTGAATTTCTAAAACGGAGCGAGGATATTAGTAACTGCATGACGGTTTTTTTAATACTTTTTTATTCCGAAAAGAACACTGACTGGGAGTTATATATCAGATCTTCCGATACAAGCTATCTGAATAATTATAAACTTAGAACACAAAATGATGTCACATATTACTTTATTGTGTTTTGTTGCGCTGCACTGACTCCCTGATTTATGCTCTTAGTCCGATGATGCCATCTTCTCCCGTAGTCGGAGGCTCATACAGGCTAAAAGCCCTGAAAGCAGACATCACGGCCAAAACAAGGTAGAAGCAAAGAGCTAGAACATGAAAAACCAAAGCCATTTTCAATCTGCTGCAAAATTTTCCGTAAGAGCTGCATGCTTCACTCCATGTTACCTCCTGGTCGCCATTGTATGATAAGTAGAGTATCTCCATCACGGCCGCAGTGGATGTCACCATTAAGTATGCTATGAACTGTTGCGTTCATTTATAAATATAATTACACACGCTTTTTGTAACGGGTCATTTTAAGGTATAATTACTTCCTGGTTATGTGGGCAGGAAATTTTACCTGATCCGAGACGAAGAAGAACCAAGCTCTTGAGACCAGGCATTTGATCCATGACGAAATGGCAGTGACGAGCGCGTAGATTCCTGAGATGAAACTGATGCATACCATGTACCTACGCACATTTGTTGGACAAAAATTAATCTGACTTGCAGATAAATGAAGGTGCAAGATGAAGTAAAAGGCCTACTTGGCACCGGTGAGATCACTGAACCCCATCATGCCATAGCTGCTGTTGTTTTGATAATCAGAGACTGTAAACCATATAGATGCGACGCTGAGAGGTAGCACGGACAGCCTGAGACAGGAATCGACGAGTTTGAGGTTGGGGATTCGATCTTTGTTTACAGGACTTGTGCTCATATTTGAAACAAGAAACAAGTAAATGAAATGCAGCAATGGAAGAGGAAGAGGAGAGACTTGTGAGGAGAATGCTGGGAAAATTTGTCTGAAATGGGAGGCTGGTTGTTTTAGTGGAATGAGTGAGAAGCAGTGGGATTTGCTTTTTCATCATTTGTGATTACTTTGGTTTCAAAGTGTTAGGCTCCGTTCTTTATCATTAAAAATTTCGGTAAATAAATAAAGTTAATTTTATTTTTTATTATTTAAAATTTCGGTAAATAAATAAAGTTAATTTTATTTTTTATTATTTAAAATTTCAGTAAATAAGTAAAGTTTGTTCTTTTATGTTCATAGTACGGTTTCAGCATGAAAGAACAAAATATTATTAATAGTAAAAATATTAAATTTAGATAGAGAAGATGGCAAAAGAAGAAAAACAAAGAAGAGAAATACCAATTGAACTTTTCCAGCTTCAATCAAATTTACAAGTGCCAGACACAACAATGTCCCCACTAACTTCAAACCTACATTATCCAGTTCATTCACAATCAAGCTGACTCAACTCCATGTGCTGTTTGCACCCATAAAAGTTACAAATCACTGGGATTTATAGCTTGCTAAAATTCATCAGAAGCAACATCTTGCACTAAAACCATTACCAGAACTCTGTACACTAAAAATCACAGAAAAAAAAAAACCAGGAGAGTACATAGACTGCTGCAGTACTATGTTGATCAACTTTCTAACATAACCACACGAATACCAGCATGAATGGACTAAACTTAATCTCAGAATGATGTCTCAAATTCAGAACTGACCTGATAATAATATTTATCTGTTATTCGAGGAAGCCGGTTCTGGTGAGCACAGAGTCTCTCACTTTGCTGAGGTCTCTACCCTTGAGAGTCCTTCCAAAACCTTCCACAACTGAGAATGATGACATTTGGGTTCTTGAAAGCCTTCTGTCTAGCCATTCATGTGGAGGGAGGTCATAAAGTTCATCAGCGTCATTGTTCTCATTTGCATAATCATCTTCCCGATGTACTGAAGCTCTTTTGTAGCTTTTTGGTGAGCTGCTCTGCCCGTAGATCTTGGACCAGTCGGGGATGGATACCGGTAGCGAATGCTGAAAAGCTTTGGCTGGATAAGTAACATTATTAGCTCTGCCAATCATCCTTGAAAGATTAGATTGAGCTGTTCTTGACTGTGTTTTGGATTTTTGGGGCTGGGCAGCTGGAAAAGTTTCACACTTGGGAGGAGAGCAATTTTCTGTATGATCTTTGTAAGCATCCCAAACTTCATCTTCATGAAAATCTTGATCCACCAATGACATATGGAGGCCCCCATAACTCCTGAGGTTCTTCTTAGGGTAACTTCCATATGTTTCGCCCATCAGAACCAGCATGTACCTGCACGCTTTCACTCGCACGTATCAGAGGTAAATAGCTTATTCTGAACAAAGAAGAAAGAGATGAGTGCCAAAGAATTTCATCTCAATTTGATTTCATGTACTCATAGTGGTCGAAAGGCTTGGAATATGTTATGAGGCAGATGAAACATTTATGGTTGAGTAAAGAAGATGAGGAGGCAAGATATGAAAGAGAAAGGCACATAGCAAAGCAAAAGGGTCTAACCAAGCAATAAGATTAGAACAACTACCTTTGTACAAATAGAGAGCCAAAATGCAGTGGGTCTTTCATGTATTTCCACTTTTGGAGGTATCTTTAGGCAGCCACAGTTATCATGATGACAAGGAACTATGTAGGAGAGAGAAGGCAAAAACATGCTCGGCTGAGACCACAAGATTAGTCTAAAAGAGTCATTGGGAAAAACTATTAAAGAGCCTCAGTTGCCATGCATATCATAGAATTCGGAAGAATGACTGACCTAAGATGGCTCCCTTCTCAGAAGCTCCAGAGGATCAGCTCAATTAGGCATCAACTGTGCTTACCTGGGGTGCTGGCAGCCTATTCTTGACAAGTCAATTTCAAAAATATATCGCACAGAGCAGCCATTGCAGACAAAATAAAGACACATGTCTAATAGCATTTGAGAGCAGTTTCACTATTAATGACCTGAACTTAAGTCTAATCATATGTTCATGTAGGCAATCAATCCAATAATTGTGAGGTGGCTCTAGATATTTAGCAGAGTAAGATGATTGTCAAGTAGATGTTGATTACAGCTCTTAGCTTGATTAAAACAGGTGGCAGATAGACTACATATTGACCCACAAGCCCACAATAATTGGAGTTGTTTGTGATAGAAACTTGGGAATCAACCTATTTATTTTCTTCTGATTCACAACACACATAAGATTTTAGGCTAAGGTGTCTGTTAGTAATCCACATTCCACAATCAAAAGCCTATTTCTTACAAGTCCTCCCCAAGACTTTGATATTATATGGTGCAAGTGAATGACACAGGATCTCACACACAAATTTATTCTTACCGTTTATCCTCGAAAATAGTGGCACGGGTAGGGGTGTCCCAGGCCAAGAAATATGGTCACAGATTCAGGACTCAATGATGTTTTATTTGAAAAAAGAAGAAGACAAAAAATGCAAATATCAGGTTTTGAGTAGCATAACATCGATAGCAGAAATATTTGGCGCGAACAGTCATAACTCATAAGTACTTATTGCAACTTATAAACCAGGCCAAAAGGAGCAGTTCAATCAGAAACTCATTATCTCGTCTTGTCAGACAAAGGCTTTTATGAGTACAATACTACAAGCAAATAGCAATTGTTACAATGGAGAAGTATCTTTACCTCAAAGGCCGAAGGGGACTATCAGGGACAACAAATAAAAAGCATCAACTTCCATTGTGGAATTAGATTTATCTTAGTGCTTCAGCCCCCGCAACAATCTCCAATATCTCACCAGTAATTTTTGCCTGCCTTTCACGGTTATACGCCATTGTGAGGTTCTTTTTCAAGTCATTTGCATTGTCAGTCGCATTGCTCATGGCTCCCATCCTTGCGGCAAGTTCACTAGCTAAAGATTCTTGCAGAGCCTTCAAAATCTGGCTGTTTAAGTACAAAGGCATCAAAGCATCAATTATCTGAACCGGGTCTTGCTCGAATTGCATATTGGGTAGGAACTTGGCCCTCTCTGTCCTGAGAACATCCCTCTCAATACTCAACTTCCCTTCGTTCGTTGTCAACCTAAAATACTCATCGTCAACTGCATCCACACAATTCCCATTCAAATCAATAACTTGTCCTTTTGATGACAGTGGAAGCAGCGTATGTATCACAGGCTCAAACTTGACAAGGGAAGCAAACTTGGTGTACAATAACTCAACCTTATCAACCTCTTGGCTCACAAACATGGAAAACACATCATCAGCTATTGCTTGGGCTTCTTTAGCGGTAGGCACATTCGTCCCATCAATAAAATTATCAACTACGACAAAATCCCTGCGTCGGAAATATGAATTTCCCTTCTTTCCTACACTAACCACAGTAGCATCAAGTCCAAGTTTCGTCAGCTCATGAATCCGCGCCTCGGCCTTCTTAAGAATTGAATTGTTGAATCCACCACACAAGCCTCTATCACCGGTAACCACGACAAGAGCCACTCTCTCGACAGGCCTGACTTCTGTCAGAGGCACTTCCACATCTTCCAGCTGAAGCTGTTCATTCAAATCAAAGAGCACTTGGACTAAAGCCTCGGCAAATGGCCTGCTATTAATGACGGCTTCCTGCGCTCTCCTGACCCTCGCAGCCGCGACGAGCTTCATGGCTTCGGTGATCTTCTGGGTGTTCTTGACGGAGTCGATCCGCTGTCGGAGCTCTCGGATGCCACATTTGATAGACGTGGTAGGTTTTTTAGGGGGAGTGATGAAAAAACCCGATGATGGGTTGGCTCTAAAGTGGAAGCCGATCAATGGGTTGTGCCAAATGGAGGATCTTGACGACACACAAGCTGCCGCTGCCGCTGCCGCATCGCAGAATGACATGATTGTTGCTAGGGTTTCGTAGATAGGGAGTTTGAGTTGGTCACTATTTAGCGATCAAGGCTATTGATGCAGGAGCTTATCGAACGCTTTGTAAGCTCGTTGCAGAAAGATGGACGGATCGCTAGCTCGCTCGCTCGCTATTTTCCATGAAGAAGAAGCCGAAGCAGAATCTTCAGGCTCAGTCCCAGTCCAGAAAGATTCCAACATCCACGAATAGGTCTTCTCCTCCATCCCTCGTGTTGCCAAACCATGTCGTTTTGTGTCGACACGTTGTCGTTTCGGATCACGTTTTGTTCGCGACAACTACTTCATTTTGGCCACAAAACCGACGTCGTTGTTTATATCACATCACGGTTTAATGAGAGCTCAAGACATGAAGACATGAATCGCAGCCTTGACGCGTCGTTTGGTAATGAAACGCGTCGTTTTGTAGGAGTTTTGAAAGCGCCTATTAATCATGAACCGACGTCGTTTTGTATTAGAGCACGGAGATGTGAAAGTGCAGACTGCTGATGCCTCGACGAAACAAACGACTTGTGAAATCGCAGCTTCTGTAGATCCATGGAATTGATAGGGTTTCTCTTTTTCATCTCACCTTCAAGGTCCGTGTGGGGTTAGTAAGATTTTCAAATCGTCATTAGTATTAGGGTTTGTGTTTGAATGTGGCAGCAGTTGCTGTCTGGCTTCATCATCATTAGTATTAGGGTTTGTGTTTGTGTTTGAATGTCGAAGCAGTTGTTGTCGAGGCTTGCTGGCTTCTTCAGCAGCCGAACCATGGTGGGTGTTGACAAAACGGGCAATCGCTATTTCACTAGAACCGAACAGGTAGATGGAGCAAGTAAGTGACATTGCTTGCTTACTTTTCTCTGTTGGTGTTTCTGAGATCAACCGGTTGTTTCTGCTAGGGTTTCATCCCGTCGCCTGCAAACAATCTTATTTTCCTTGTTATTTTAGTAAACAATTTCTCATGTTTCACACCATAAACTATGTTTTGTTCTTGTCAAAGTTGAAGGATGAAATGAAAATTTATAACAGAAGGTTGTTTGCTGTTGATTTGTCATCGAAAATTATATCAAATAAAAGGGAAAAAATGCCTTGTTTGCTGAGAAATTTATTATCATTCTGCTTTAACTCTTGAAATGTTCCACATGACACTCTTTTATCTAACCACTACGGAAAGTGACGGTGTGAACTCTTTTTATTTTGACGTGGCGCCTATGTGGGATTTAAATAAGCATCCAAACCAAACTGCGGTTGAAGTGGCAGTTTGACTGCTGAATCTGTGGTCTAAGCGGCAGTTTATGTGTTTCCAAACGTAAATTTATCAAATTTCAAACCGCCATTGTTTTAAAAGCTGAGTCATATGCCAGCAGGCGCTGTGTCAAATAAAATGAGCTCAAACTGGTACTTCCAGTGGTGGTTTGACAAAATAATGGCATATGTAGAACATTTTCAAAACTTCTGGCATAAAGGGAACAAACTAGGAAATTTTTCGATAAAAGAATTGTAGTATAAACTTTTTCTTTAATTTTCGGAGTGATGTTTCATTTTTTTTTTCTACCAAAGGTTTTCGATATCCAAACTGAACGTTAGTAATTGGGTGTTTTTTATGTGGTGCTAGTGAAGGAGAAGAGATGGGTCATCTTTAAAGGGGAAGAGGATCCCACTTCAATTCCTGGTATAAAAGTTTACGGTACTTGTTTGTAGTGTTCTTGTACATGTCATTTGTCGGAAGAATAGGATGTTTCTATTTGAAACTTGTTTCTGCTTTTTATCCAACTGTAGTTGAATGGATATGCTGGCTTAATGGTCAGCGGAAAAGAGCTCCAACCCCCGAGGTTTACCACCTTTTCCTTATTTCTCACTTTACATCTACGTCTTACCCTGCATGAAGTAGCTTCTTCAAATCCAGATCCTCTCTTTTTTCTCTATGAAAAAGAATCAAACACTGTCGTCATATTCTGAAGTGTTACATTTCTAACACACTCAATCTTTTGCCAGGAAATGGCACAGCTTGAGGTGACGCGTGAACGTGTAAAGCAGAATGTTGCTCGTAAGTGTTAGCTCCGCGATTAATGTTTGTTTTACTATCATGTGACTTCTCAATGAGATGCTCTTCTTTCTAATGAATGTCTTACTGGGCAGTCCTCAAGAAAGAGGAAGAGGAGAGGAAAGCGAACCAAGGACATATTCATAAGGAAACAAGTGCTGGTTAGCATGATTTGCTTCTCTCCCTTCATCCTCTCTTGCGGTGTATTTGTTCAACCCTGACCAGCGTAGCATCAGTTTAACCAAGATCGTACTGGTTTTTTTTTTTTTCACACACAGGCAAAGTGGGTGGACCAGATTTAAGAAGTTTCATCAAGCAATTCCCAACTGACTTGAACAGTAAGTACGCTTCTTGTTTTCATTGTTGCAATTTATTGTGTATTTTTTTAAAAAAATAATTTTTAAAATTTTTTTATTACCTATTTTACACTAACCCCCACCAGGCCTCCGCTCTGGTCCCATCAGGAATTGAACTCTTATGATGTTTATTAGTGAGGCTATATCTAGGCATTAATCATACTAATATCCTGTTTATAAGTTCTCATGAGCATGGTCATAGTTTGCATTCTGGAATCTGGAGTGACTTTCACCTTTATAAAAGGTTGTGGCTAGGCCGGCAAACTATGGTCCGGTTTTGCGGATATATCACCTGTTATCTTCTTTTTTGGTTTATGAGAGCAAACAGTAGCATTTTTTGATGATTAGGTCATGCTCTTTTTTATAGTGTGATAGAGCCATTTGAAGGAATACTAATTTAAATCTTGTTGTGGATTGGATCATCTATTGAAAAACATATTTATTTTCTCCACTTCATTATTTGTTCTAGTCATCGTAGACAATCTCAAATCGTTTCCTGCATACTCTATATTGCAGTCGGCAAACAAGTAGACGGATCCCCCACTGAGGATGCAAGGTATTATTATCATTTTTGCAAGTATGCAAATGGATAGAATGATGAATAGGATATGGATGAATGTGCATATAAGCATCAATTTTTATTATGCTTTCGAATCTGTCTTAAAATTTTGAGTGATCATTATTTGCAGAGTTCCCAGCAAAATCGAGCATGATGAAACTGATGAACCACAGTAAGTATTATTCTTGCCTGCTACCGTGTTATGACAATAATAATAGCCCACCAAAGTACGATTCCATTCAAATGTATACCACTGGCGTGACGACCACTCTTTTAAAAATACCCTCTATCTAATTACATCATCTACTTAATTTCAGAAGTACAGAGCCATCCGGATATGGGGCGTCATTTAAGCCAGGAACCTGGCAACCGCCCACATAGCCAAGTCCAAGAAGTTAAAACATGTGTGCCTCGCCTTACTTGATGCACCTAAATGCCTCACCGACCCAATTCATCATTTGAGGGAACTCCTTTTTTCGTTCGAATGTTACAGAAACATGCTGCAGAGTTACATTCGTTCGTCAATCCGTTTATACATCAACATGTTGTCGTGACCCAACAAGGAGACTTCATTTTGTATTGGCTCCGTCGTTGTAATTTGCTCTGACAGGGTTTATCAATAATCATGTAATGAAAATATTACAAGCTGCCAATTCGGCATGGTCATTTTTTTCTACTATAATACACAAAACCGATTTTTTTTCTCCTTTTTCATTTCTTTCAACACGGGCAGTCCTAAACTTTATCGGCTCTGTTTTTTATCACTTAAAATTTCAGTAACACGATGTTTGAGGAAATAAAAACAAGTAGGAAAAGATGTTTGAACTTTTTATGGTGGGTGTGAAGTAGTTGTTCTAAGCTCATCAGTCTCTCACCAAACTTATAAATGCTTATCTTGTGTTCGTTCCCCTTTACCTTTTGCCACTGCCTTCTCACCTTGCTATCTCCTCATTTTTCCTTTCTTTCTTCCCCAACACAAATTAAGCTGTTTCAGAGACATGACCTTAACTTCTCTCTCTCCTGCTTGATCAGTTTTAGCAAGCTCATATCGGATTTTCAATGGACTCACTTGGTCTTGAAGTCTTCTGCAAACTTGTCCGCAGAGCTGCTTTTGGTGCAATTACCTGTTTTATCGTCATAGGTATGTATTGAGTTTCGCCTCTTTGCATCTGCAGGAACCCTTTTGTGGCATCTTCATCAGGAATTCTTGCGCAGTTGGAAACAAATAAATACCCATCAGAATTTACTGAGCTTCATTTTATTATTATGACAGACTCTATCCTATCCTGCATTTACATATCCATCACTGGTTTCATCAAACTTAATGACATGTCCCATTTGTCATCTTTGAATATCATATTGGGGTCACAGGAGGAGGCATAGCTGGGACCATCCCAGGAGCCATCAATGCCAAAACGACCGAAACTGGTCTGTTCCACGGGGCTGGGATCGGCATCATGGTTGGAGCCATCACAGCTCAGCAATTGCTCGACTCAATGTCCCATGGCCAGTCCCTCTCCAAGGTACATTTATGTAACTTTTCTAGCAAGACTCTACATTCTTTTTTTTCATGTATAGAAGAATGGAAAAAATTCTTTTTTCTGGTAATTTTCTTTCCATATTTGACCACGCAGGTTGGGCTTATGGGCAGTTTGATGAATGGACAGGTGTTTATGGAATGGGTAAGAAGATGGAGGTGGTTCCTTGTGCAACTCAAAACAAACATGTCTGAGATATGCTGAGGTTGCCAAAAAATGTTTTGTTACAGATGAATGCATTTCAGATTTCTTACCAAGAATTCGTGGACGTTTATGACGCATACTGGGAGATTTCAGACATTGCTGGCTCAAAAGGGTTGCCAACTAAACTCATCCAAAAGCTGCCCAAAGGACCTGCGCAGCTCGGAAACCGATGCACCATTTGTCTGCAGGTAAAAAAAAAGCCTTCTGGTGACCGTGAAATCATAAATATCTATAACCCTGAATACATTTCCCAAGTGAATTTCTTTTTATGAATCATTGATATTTTTTTTTGTAGCAAATGAAAGTCGGGGAATGTGCAACAAGTCTTCCCAATTGCGGGCATTTGTACCATATGGATTGCATAGATGCATGGCTCTCGAGAAACGGATCCTGCCCGATATGCAGAGAACGAGTTTGTTAACGCTAACCGATGCACACGATCCCAAATATATCCTGCATCAGAGTAAGTAGACGGTGTCAGAGTTTGTTGTGAAAAAACGACAAGTTTCTACGGTCATCTGTACTAGCTATATATATATATGGCTATGCGAATGAGAAATAAAATAAGCATTACTGAACAAATATCTTCCTTCCTTTCTAACTGTGGAGGATGTGTCTACAATATCCTTTCATGCTCGACCTATACCTAAAATCCTAAGGATAACACTTTTCTGGCCCAACATGCGAACAATTGACAAAATATATGTTCAACAATGTGCGATTAACCTTCTGCAGAGGTAGCTCTGATCAAACAACAATACTCCATCACATCCCTAAGTCACCACAACATAGGGCCCTTCTCAAAAACCATAGTATATTGGTGACAAGATAGTTGGTAGGCTTACTTATTAAGCAATCACAAACACCCTTCACAATCGATGTGGGATATATTGGGACGTTACACTATCAAAACCTTCTGCATCATTGTCTCTCTGTATTTCCAGGAAATATAAACATTGCATAGAACACTGTATACATTCTGCAACTTGGAGTCAAATCCGTTGTTCCAGCCCTTAATCTGTTCCTAAGCCGACACCCACCTGCAAGATTCATAAAATAATTCGAGCTTGCATGATTAATATCCAAAATAGGTGGTATCATAAAATACACTCAATCTGATTCTAAACTAGCACAAATATTTCCTTATCCATATTCCTGAACCGACATACCATCCTCAGCTTAAGGTATACAAACTCTTCGCCGCTTCTTCCTTGAGCTTTCTGATGCAACTCTGACGAACTCCCTTCCCTGCACATTCTATCTGCATTGCAAATGATCATTTTTAAGCTTAAAGCACTCTGCCCTAGAAGGAAATCTAAAACTGCAAAATTGAGTAATATTTAGTCAGATGCTTGTAAATAAGAGCGTGTAATTTTACACTAATATTGACTTGCATAATTCCATATATTTGACAGAATAGCCCCTTTCAGTACGAATATACCTTCAAAATTGTCCAATAGTTGTTACAACATGGAACTGTATGCGCATAAACATGATGCAGACCAAATCATAATTATGCGTAGAAAATGAGTGAGCTATATTTTGGGACCAAAGATTTACAGTTGTGGAAACCACTGTCGGAGCCATACAACTCGTTAACTTGGTATACTGTAGGAATCGAATTATAAGTGGCTTGAAGGATCTCCATCCCCATGACTGCTGTCTTGTCCTGGATGCAAAGTCTTCTGTTTAACCATCTGGTTGCAAATCCTAAACATGCAAAAACAGAATATGAGACTAGTGTGAGCGTGAAGAAGAGGGATACAAACACTGTCATATAGAGAACTTGTGTGTTATTTGAATAGATATAAACTTTGTACCAATAACGGCCATAACAAGGGCAAGACATATCTAAGGCGATATTACTGATAATTACAGTGATAAATGGTTTGTTCAACAACAAGGGGATTCCAAAAAGAGACTTACATTTCTAAATTATGTTTCACATTCTTGATATCATAAGACCACAAGACCGGATCAGTGTTTTTAGGTAGTGAGTCCTGTTGTTGGGTTTTTTCTCTAAGCCACAGCTCCGCTTTGTTGCACTCTTTGATAATCTGAAAACGAAATCAATATTGGCCGATGGTATAAAGTAAATTAAAAACATAACCTGAGATATATAATCATACCAGTTCCTTATCCCTTAAAGGCAGTGAATCTGCGTACATCCTATATTCAACAATAGTATTCAAAAGCTCTTTTGTAGCTTGGGCTCTTGCTTCTTCGTTTTTATAGCGGTTCTCAATAGGATCAACCATCTGTGAGTTGCATATGAATTAGACGACAAGATGGAGATAATTACTCAACTGTAAATATTATATAACACCCCCTCTTTTTAAGAAAATGAAGATGACAAGATGCTACCGTCTTAAGATCCTCCAATTTAGAGGCATAGGCATTTTCAGTCTCATCATCACCATCCTCATAGAGCCACTCCTCAGTTTCTTGTAGGGTTCTTGCTATGCCTTCTCTTTCCTGTTCACTTGCAAAGCTCCGGTATGTGTTGAAAAGCTGTTTAAAAGTTCAAAATCACCAATAAGAACATTATGCGTTGAAAAGCTGTTGAAAGTTCAAAATCAGCAATAAGAACATGGATAACAATGCCCCATGCACAATAGACTACATGAAAAAAGAAATGTACACAGATGACTTATAAAATTTCAGCTATCAAACATGAGCAGATCCAAGATATCGATGGTTAAAAACACAACAAAAATCATGACAAGTTAGCTGCTCATGAATTAAGGCAAAAAAAGAAAAAAGAAAGAAAGAGTGGTAGCACCAAGTCATTAAAATCTTCATATTCATCATTTTTAACATGTGATCCAAGTCTTGAAAACTTAATCGCCTTCCAGCATCCAATCCAATTTTATAATATGCTGCATCAGTTGTTTCCTTTCTCTTTACGTATTTTTATTATTTTGGGCGCAACATTACAGCTATTGGACGCTCTTCATGTAGCATATTCATGATGTTGAAAGAATTATACTAGTACATATGCAATGGTTCTTTCACATAACCAGAGTTGGTAAATATCATACTATTATTTTATGGCACATTAGGTACTACCAATTATTACCTTATTCCGCATGTCATACACATAAGACTCTAGGGCATTTTTCCTGTTTTTGGTTTGTTCCATTACTCTATCCTGCTGAGCTAATTTTTGTTCAGTGCCTTGAGCTTCAGACAGGTCAATCTTGGTCATCCCACCATAAACATACTCAGTAACTGGAACAAGTATCCTTCTAGAGCCTCCTTTTCTTGTATCATCATCCTGCACGACAAAGGGTGACAAAGAACAGACAAATGCTAGTTTTTGAGCAGTCGGTTTGGATAATAAGGTACGTAAATCAGATGCAAAACCTAGAGTTAAATTGCAATTCATCCAACGGGCATATGTGTGTTTGATACTATTATATTGCTCCTGTTCAAATAATTGCAGAGGTGAAGATTGAAACCTAAATTATTATCAACCTTTGTCAGAGCTGTAAACCGACTAGGTCTAATATACTACAGTTAGCAAGCAGGGAATAAAAAGTGATGAGGCACAAGTGAGAATGGTGTCAAGTGTGGATTAGGAGTCGTCAATTTGTCTCTAACAACCGAACCGACAGAGCTGCAAAAAATAAAACTATAACAATCTTTTAAAAAAAAAAGATGATTCATACCAACTTTTTGCAGTTTTCCAAAAACATTGATGGAAAGTGCTTGTAAAACCTTGTTTTACATGAGGAGCTTAACAGTACTTAAAGAAATATATTGATAATTCATATGAGATTTAATTGTGAGCGAGAAGCTTACTGAGGAATGTGTGAATTTCGTTTGTCGTTTACTACCATCATCAACTCCATTCTCATTGATATCAGCTTCACCATCATTTGATTGGGGATCACTTCTTGTATTTGAGTTATCCATGCAATCTTCTAACAACTAAGACAAAGCATTTATTATAAGGCACGAATCAAATCTTTAAATATAACATAGCAAGAGATGCCAATAGAGTACTTACTATTGCTGAGTCAACAGTAACAATACCATGAAGGTTCAACTGAATTTTGACTTTAACCTTTGCATTACCACTATGAGCTACCTGAGAAGGGTCAATCTGCAAACAGACATTTAGGCGCTTTCCATGGTTGAGCAGTAGAAATACCAAACATATACCCAAATGAGTCCGATACGTAAGAAACAATGCAAAAATAAATTTGTCTTTTAAAAACTATCGTTTGGAAAGAAAAGAGCAAAATACCATGGTAAAGAAAATAATGTGCACAATCCGTTCACAACAAGTACTGCTTCAATCTCCTAGGCACAATATTTGCATAAAATGAGCGTCTATAACACATACACACTTATCCAATCAATTACTACCTATTTTCTCAAAGTCTAATCTTTGGCCAAGCGTTCAATTGCATTACAAACACAGTAAAAGATGTCTATAGACACATACACACTTTACTCTATCTAGATGAAGTTCGTGGGTCAAGGTTGAATAATTATCCTATTAACCATGTGCCCTTGTTTACTTCAGTGATCAGGAACTCCAAATATCCAAATAAAGGCAGAAAAATCTCACCACACCAGAAAGCCTAACTCTCTCATACAGTAACACTAGTTCACCAAATTATGACTAGAATCATGAAATCTAATCAAAAGCACATCAAATCAAGAATATGAACACAAATTTTTACTGCAATCTCAAGTTAATAAAAGAAAACACGACTTATAAAGAGCAGCAGTAAATGTCAAAATCCAACTTTTAGAGGATCAGCTGAATATGAGTAGGAAATTACAGTTCCAATGTACAACTTTATTGAAAACACAATCCACAAACGAGGCATTAAAATATACCACAAAACAGCTGAACTTCGTAGCTACTCCATGAGGCAGTTCACTTTGATCAGCATAAAAAGTTTCCATTTTAAGTGTTCTATTTCCTTGTAGTGTAAGAACTTTTATACTAGGTATGGCTTGGCCTCTCTTGAATATAATGCCATTGGACATGGTGCGAATTGGCTTATCATCTAAAGATAGCCCTACAGAGAATGGAAAAGAATCTTGCACCTGCAAAACATACATAAACATACATACGTATCAAATAGGTACCATACTCATTACATAAGGGTCTGAATAGAAAACAGATCTAATTTATAAGCATAATAATAAGCTTCCCAAAACTATTGACAAGTGAAGAGCGAATGGGAAAAAGTAAACGTAATTCAAGAAATTATTTTTGAAACCTGATATTTCAAAGTATTTCCCTGAGCTATGGGAAATGTGTTTCATTGGGGTAAAAAATGCCTGATGATGGAGGTTGGTTTTTCAATGAAGGCATTTCATTAACTTTGTACAGATTTGCAAGTATAGCCCGTCATGCAAACTAACCAAATTGTTACGGACATTGGAGAGAAAGGTGACAGATGAGAGCCATGTCCCTACATTGTTTGAGCCTCAATATGATGCCTGATTGGCAAAAAGAGGGGAGATGTTTTGAAACATGTAATGCAGAGGTTTTGTATACTATTAGGATGATGATACACATGGACATGAAGTTTTATCATACGTAGTTCAACAAAGCAATAAGCAAGCAGAAACTAAATTTAGAAGAACTTAGCATAAACCCATGTAGTCCACAGCTGGACATGCCTAAAAAGACATTTTAAGGCCAACCATCAACATTAAGATCCAGGTTGTGCAGAAAGAACAACCTACAGTTTACTGGTGCTGCAAAAACAAACCTCATATTCTCTGACCCGGAAAACTGGACTAAGCATTGCACACTGAAGAGCACATCCCCGGGCCACACATTCACTAGCATTCAGCGTTCGCCTGGGTTCTTTTAGAAATAACGATGTTAAGACTCGGCTAATAGCAGGTACCCTAGAACCTGAACCGATAAGTTCAACTGTGTATATTTTATCTGGTGTTAATCCAGCATAAGCCAAGGCTTTCTTACATGGAATGATGATCCTATCTATAAGATTTGAGGCCAGCATCTCAAATTCTTCTCTCCTAATAAAACCTTTAACATCTTTCTCATCCATCAAACACTCTATGTTCAATGGCGCCTCTGGATTTGCACTCAGAACCTTTTTCAACTTCTCACATGCAGCTCGAAGCCTGATACATGCTCTGGGGTTCGAATAAACATCAATCTTGTATTGAACCTTAAACTGAGCAGCAAAATGATGGAACAAAACAGCATCAAAATCTCTTCCACCCAAACTGCTATCAAATGTGTGTGACAGAACCTTCATGTGACCAGCATCAAAAGATGCAATACATATTTGTGTATCGCAGTGGCCAATGTCGACAAAAGCGACATGTGTTGGTCCAGCAGTGGAGAAATCAGTTTTATAAATACCGTAACTAAGTGCGGAGGCTGTACAATCATGCATCAGTCGCAGAGGTTTCAGCCCTGCAATAGCTGCAGCATCCAAGTAAGCACGTCTTTGCAGGTCTGTAAAATACGATGGTATCCCAATAATACAATCCGATACAGGTACCTTCAAATCTTGCTCTGTTATATCTTTCAAGTGGCCAAACAACATAGCTATTATTTGAACCGGAGTAAATGTACTGGTCTCCCCCATGTACTTCAAATGAATCAAAATGTCCCCATTTTGAGCTTCCGAAGTCTCAAAAGGGCACATTTTCAGCTCATCCTGAATCACAGGATCCCTAAAACCCCTCCCGATCAGTCTCTTCACCTGAGTAACTGTAGATTTAGGATTCATCATAGCCGAAGCAGCTCCAGTTACCCCCAAAAACCGCTGCTTTTCCCCAAAACACACCACAGCAGGGGTCTCCCTATTGGATTCCTCATTCAACAACACGTCAATCCCCCTCTCCTTGACCGCACCAATCACCAAATTCTCATTTCCAATATCAAATCCTACCACACTCATCTCTCCAAATACAAACCTAACACCCACAACACAAAACAGGAATCAAATAATTCAAGCCCTCCAAATTCATAAAAACGAACGGATACCTCAAAATTCGAAACGAACAAACAAAAATGCCACACTAGGACGCCGATGAGCCCAGCAATCGGTTACATAAACCAAACTGGCAATCGCTCGAGTAAACGAAACAGCCAATCGATCATCGGCACCTCGGAATGCGCGGTTCAAGAGTGTCGACAAGGGCGGACCGATTGCAGATATCCTCAAAATCGGAAGAAGCAACGAACGTGCTTGAAAGCCAGCAGAGGACTTTCTGCTTTACGAAAATTATTAAAAAAATTAATGAAAATAAAGTAATTAAGTTAGGTAAACACAAATTTTATGTTCTTAGCCGTGTTTCAATTACATTACGACTATCAAAGATATCATTTTTGGCCAAGGCGGTACTTGTGGAATAAAATTTATTAAGATATCTCTCTATATGACCCATTAACGTGGCGGAGCACGGTGGAGCTCGAAGCTGAAGGCACTTTCCGAGAAAATAGGATCAAAGGGAAAGCCTTCCCAAAAAAAGTTACAATTCAAATTGTTAGGTAAATGCTTCAACTCTGATAAGGAAGTTATGTAAAAAGCTGCAAAAGAATAAAAGGGAAGTCAATGCAGCCGATGAAGATACTTTCTAAAACTATATAACTTTCATTTCTAATATTTTGTAAGATAGTAATCAATGAGACTATCTCTACGCACAGGTGTGCAAGGGTGCAAATCACAAGCCGATTCGGGTCAAAATGGGGTCCAAGGGGTGCGTTCACGACATACGAGATGCGAATTGTGGACCGATTTAGTCGCATGTGGGCATGCCTCTCTTGCACTTTTATCTACTCAAACTTCTAATTTTGAGCATACAAGTTGAGGCAAATGCTTTAACATAACTTGGAAGCGACGCTTGTGATTAAATGACTCTAAGAGTATTAATGAGTGTTCAGGCGAGGCCTAATACGAAATGAAACGATACTTGAGTGAGGCATCATCTGGCTTAAAGTGAGATGAGTCTTGGGCCGATATCACTGAAAGAAGTTTTATCTTCATTTGAACATCAACTCAAAAACCATAACACACACAACTTCGGCATTCCTCCTTGAAGTTCCAAAGTCTATTATTTGCTGATTTACTTTGAGTCTTGTGTCATTGTGATAGTCAAAGGTACAAAAAAGTTCGATAAGCAAGTTTCTTTGGTGCAAGAAGAAAGTTCGCTGACCATAGGAAGCGGTTGACAAAATATTTCAATACCAAAATGAAACCAATAATATTTTAGAGAGATCGACTAACGAGCCTCGACTTCGCCTAACTCTGATGTTATATATATATATATATATATTTCTTTTACTTACAACGCATGGATGCATTTCCGCGCAAAAAAACATCCCATGTGAGATAATTGCGTGCAACAATGAAAAAAAGGGAATACTTTCGTGGCGAAGTTGGAGAACGTCCGTTCAGATGTTTTGTAATTTTATTGGAGAAGGCGCCTATAATGCATGCACAGATTTTTTAACCTAATTATTAATTTCGATGATTAGAATAATGTATAATTTTAATTTTCTTTGCTTTATGCGATTTCAATTCCATAGTTGTTAGACATTATGTAACTTAAATTCCATAATTATTCAGAACTATGTAATTTAATTACGTAGTTATTCAATCCTATGTAATTTACATTATACCAGAGAGAAGATTTGGGCGAGGAATAAAAAATTCTCAACGAGTGCATATGAGAAGTTTTAATTTCAGTCACGTAAAATTAAACACTTACTTCATTTAGTTTCAGTGCATTTCATATTAATTGAGTTTCAATTCAAAGGTATAACTAAGATTTTAAACGAATTTTTATTAAAAAACGATTATAATTGGTCCACGTGTCGAATGAAGATGATCAGACTATTATAAGAACCAATATATTCAGAGGAACATGCGCAAACCTTATATTTACTTCATTATAAATATTTGAAAATAAAAATATAAAGTAAATAGAGTGAAACCAGTCTTCCTCTTCTCCTCGTCGTCTCTCATTTTTACTTGCTAATTAATTACTTAATCTCTCTCTTCCTATTAAGCTCAAATCTGCTAGCGACTTCCCAAATCAACGCCTGCTTAATCTCCCTTCGACAAACCCACGCTGGAAAAAATCAAACCACTGTCAAAATCCAAAGCCAGGTCAGTAGTTCTCTCTCCCTATATATAAATTAACTGCTGCTGCTGCTGCTGCTGCTTGTTAATGATGCATCTTTATAATGTGGATTATTCTCCTCTGCTAGCTTGTTTCATTTCTGGACTTTCAGAAACCCTAAGTTGTTGGCAGATGTTGATGTTCTGCCGTTATGGTTTTGTATTTTCAAACCAATTAGCTGACTGGGTCAGCAGAGTGTAAAACTAGGGCAGTTTGAAATGCAGTTGTTTCTGGAAGGACATAACCTATGGAAGGATTGTTTCTGGACTTTCACCATGTGAGAACCGAGTCAAGAAACAATACTGCAAAATAGCTAACAAGAAGCATATTAGCAACTATGCCAATTGAGTTTTGCATTTGTATATGTTGTTGAGAAACAAGAAGTTTTTTGTTTTGGCAGTGTCCAAGGGGTTGGTGTCATGATTTTTTATTGCATTTTTGTTCGTCTATTTTAGTTTCTATTAATTCTACTGATACATTTTGTTTTGGCTGCTCAGGTATCATAGTTTTTATTGTTGGAAATTTGAGAGGTGAATATTGTCTATAACTCGATGAAGGTAGGATAATATGTTTTGAATCCTAGTCAAACACTGAATTTGCCTTTAAACATTACCATCAGTTGTTTACTGAGATATTAGTGTAGTTGAATCAAAGAATTGAACCTTGATATTTCTCTTTGCTTACTTTAACCTTGGTTTCTCTTTCTTATTCTGTCTTATTTATTTATTAATTTTATATTTCGCCCTTTTCATTAAGCATCCATATTTTCTACATGACGTGGATTGTCAAAGTGGAAATTTTGGGACCCCAATACTCACCAGTGAGATTTTAGAGGTCCTCATACATTACACTACACTTTTGACACCCTAAAACAATTTTTCCGCGTATTGAACATTGAGATTTGGTCAATAAAAATGTGCTACCTTTTTGAATAGGTATACCGTTATACAGTTTGAAGACAGTATCAAGAAACTCCAGAAATTCATTTCTTTATCCTTTGACGTGTCAAGGCAGCATCAGAGTACGATCTAAATTTGTTCATTTAATTTCCATGAGAAATGCTTTCATCTCTTATATGTGTAGAACGGTCGATTTGAGATCTCCTTATTTGGGTGATTTGCTCTTGGTTTCATGTTTCCATATCTAAAACTACATATTTCATAAAATGTTATTCCTTATAAGTTACAATGAAATCTCTCATTTCAATTGATATCTCTATCACTATGACACTATCTCATTTCCACTTCCGACACATATTCCCTAAGGAATGACTTCAAATATGCTTTGTATGCCGACTGGCATTGGTGGTGATATATTTAGGATCATTGTGCCCGAGTTATTTGTTAATTTTTTTGTAGAAGTCAATACTTCATTCTGTAGGATTGTGATAATTTTAAATCTGTGTGTTTGAATGATCACAACGCAAAACATGAGACGTGGGCAGTTTGACCTATCCTTTTTTTTTTTGTTCCGAGTTTTAGATCATGTTAGTGCACCTCACTGACAAGTAAGACAGGCTTCACACTATTTTTTTGCGCCCTGGAATTCACTATGTCATCATTAGAATAATATCTAATAAATTGTGTTTGTTTTTCTCATTTCCACTTGCAACTTTGTTTTTTTTCGGGTTCTATATCCGGTTTCACAATCTTACTTTTGGTTGTATAAGAGGTCTGTTGTGTTGAGTGCAGCTGCATTAGAAGGTAGGATTTATTTATTCATTATAAAATCTAAAGTTCTGATGATTGAAGGAATTATGCATACAAGTTTCGAGTCTTGTAACTGTTATGCTTCCTAAATGTATGCTTGTGGCCAATATACTGAACGTTGATTTTTGTTCTTCTGAGTGGATAGCCTGTTTGCCCAATAAAGTGTATATACATGTTAAGGTATAGTCAGGATGATCAAACTGAGAATATATAGCATCATATCATCTACTTCCCTGACGTTCTTGTTTCTGTTTGAAGGTGTTTTTGTGATGGATCAGCATGGCCATGAAAGCTTCTCTGTCTCACCAGCAGATGCCCATTTGAAACGCAAGCGCGGGCGTCCTAGAAAGGACCGTAGTTCCGTACGTGGGGGATATTTTCTTGCTCCTTGTGGTAAAGGACTCGCCAATACCGTGCTTCCTCATGTGGAACCGAGGGAACCTTCACAACTTGTCAGTGTCGGTCAACCAATTGGTGGAGTTATCGAGGCTGTGTTTGATGCTGGCTATTTGCTCAATGTTAAACTAAGCTCTGGAACAACTCTAAGGGGGGTCGTTTTCAAGCCAGGGCATTATGTACCGTTTTCGGATGAAAATGACGTAGCTCCAAATGCTCAACTGATTAGAAGGAACCAGGTCCCCATTCCTTCAAGAACACAAATACTGTGTCATGGTACTACCCTAACTAAGAGAAGACGAGGGCGACAATCAAACGGGAATTTAAATGGTTTTCCCCGTACATTTAACAGAGCTCCAGTTGATCACTTGCCTGTCATTGCAGCCAGTCCAATATCATCAAGAGGCAAATTTGTTCCAGTGGTTCTCTCTCCAACCTTCAGTGTTCCAAATGGGATACCGCCACGGTCCCCAGCTCCGCCTTTAATGTCCTCCATGAGCAAGCAATTGTCACCGTTCGCACTTCAAGGTCCTCCTTTCTTTAATGGATCAGCTCCAGGCCATTTGAACCGAAACTCGCTTTATCAACATCAGAATAACTTGCACATCGCAGCTGCAGCTACCCCAGGAAATTTGTCAACAATTCCTTTCCAGCAATTGTTAGATGAAGTCATCAGAAGAACTCAGTCTCCTCCGTCTTCAAAGACACATTTGCACAATCAAGCCTCTGGCGTGGAGGAACCCCTTTCAGCAGAGCCTCTCCAATCTATTCAGCCTAATCCTCGTAACAACCCATCTCTCTTGGATGAAAAAACGAGCGTCGATACAGCGCTATATAAGGTAACAGTTGGGACAGGTCCTTATACCCATTCAAGTAGAATCTATGATTGTATTATTAACCCCTTAAACTGTATATATGACAGGACGTTGCCAAAATGGAATAAGTTCATCATTTCATAACGACGATGGCAGCAGTGCGGCTGAGCAAGGCGGTAAAGACTCGGATAACTCTTACCAAGATGCTCGCTCTGACGCTCTAACTCGACTTGTTGGTGATTGGTAGTAGCTTATAGTTTAGAGCTACCAGATTTGTCAGCTTAAGTACTAGCACAGGTTCTTGGTTGTTCCATTCTTGCAAGATTTTCTCAGAGAGGATTTCTCTGCCTCTGATCACCTAAACCCAGAGAATAACCTTAATTTGTAACTCCAGGGTTTTTAATTTAGTGCAGTAGTTCTGGTGGCTACTTTCAGCTCCTGTAACCACCATGTTTCATGCATTAAGAGCATCTGCAGCCGTGCTCTCCTTGAGCACCTGCCACTGATGTGGAGGAAATGTCGGTTACTGTAAATTGTGGTCAGTTTATCCCAACTCCTTTAAGATCATCAAATCCTAAACCCTAAACACATCAGCTGATGTTCTAAGAAATCAATTTTTATTCACTTTTCGAATTTGAAAACTTTTTCATAATCAATAATGTGATAAAAGTGACAAATTTTAAACGACGTCGTATGACATGACAAAAAAGGTCCATAATGATATTTTTGTGAAGAATATTAATATTAATATTTATTTAAAAACTAATAGAAAAAAGAAAGAAAAACAGCCACTGCCACTTGAAAAAACACAAAAAGAAAAGTATTTTGTCTGTATGCGGTCCCATGGGATTGGGTGGATGGTTGATGGGGTTTTCTATCTCAACAATTCTCCCCGATCGAGCCTGGAAATGGGTTGTTACTCGCCTCTCACCGCAACCATCCTTCTGTTGATCGCTTCAAGTGTTGCAGCTCAAGACTATGTCCGCCCCAAGCCTCGTGAACTTGTGCACTTTCCATGGACTCCCAAGTCTTCCTCTCATCCCCAGCAGGTAGCCCCTCTTTTCTCCCCTCATCATCATCCTTCCTTGATTACATATTGTGTATGGATTCAACCTACTTTGGCTCTGCTGAAAAATTTCAGACTGTCCCTTGAGAAGTTTGTTATAAATATGTCATTTTTTCTAAAAACCTATCCATTTTTCAACAAACCGCTACGGCCAGCAGTGGTTTATTGGTATTTCTTGTTTGATTTCTTAGTAAGCGATGAATTGGCGTCCATGTGAGTAGAAAATAACAATTAATTTGATGAAAAAGTAGTGCTTTGGTTCGCCACAAATCGGTACTAGCTGTTTGACATTTTTTTATCAAACTTTGTTAATTTCAAGTCACATGGACGATAACCGAGCGCGTAGTCAGCAATTCAAAAAATACTAACAAATTCTACCGGCAATACTGGTGTGCTGAAAAAGGTGTAGAAAAAGATTCATATTTGGAAATAAGTTTTCGAATCATGGCTTGTGGGAAAAAATTTGGTTCCGGGTGGACTGTTTTATGTTCCGGAGCTGAAATGAAACAAGATTTAACTCCTTGTTATTATTAATTTTTTTTTTTCTAGGTTCACATTTCTTTGGCTGGAAATGGCCATATGAGAATATCCTGGTTAACATATGATGAAAAATCTCCTTCCATGGTTGAATATGGAACATCCCCGGGAGTGTACAACCAGGTAGCTAAAGGGGAGAGCCTATCATATGATTACATATTTTATAGCTCTGGCAAGATCCACCACACTGTTATTGGCCCCCTCGCAGATGATACATTTTATTTCTACCGCTGCGGAGGACAGGGTCCGGAGTACAATCTCAAGACCCCTCCCTCGCAGTTCCCCGTTACATTTTCTGTGGCGGGGGATCTTGGTCAAACGGGCTGGACCAAGACTACATTGGATCACATAAACAAGTGCAGATACGACGTGCATCTCCTTCCTGGGGATCTGTCTTATGCTAATTATGTGCAGAGCCGCTGGGACACGTTCGGTCAGCTGGTGGAGCCGCTTGCGAGTTCAAGGCCTTGGATGGTCACTCAGGGGAACCATGAAAAGGAATATATACCGATGGTTAAAGAGTCCTTCATTGCTTATAATGCTAGATGGAAGATGCCATTTGCGGAGAGTGGATCAACTTCAAACCTGTATTATTCTTTTGAGGTTGCTGGGGCTCATATAATCATGCTTGGATCATACACGGATTACGATGAGTTCTCCGATCAATATAGCTGGTTAAAGGTTCTTACTTTTTCAATTTGTCTTCGATATCATCCTATGGTTTCATTATCTTGTTTAATAATCATTACTCAATTGAATTTCGCTATGCTTATTCTTTAGAAAGTAATTCGAGAATGTATTTTAATGATAGTAATACCCAATGGCTCATGTTCAATCATCAGGCTGATCTAGCAAAAGTCGATAGGGAGCGGACTCCATGGTTACTCGTATTATTCCATGTACCTTGGTATAACAGCAACAAAGCTCATCAAGGAGAGGGGGATAGTATGATGGCCGCGATGGAGCCTTTGCTTTATGATGCTAAAGTTGACCTTGTTTTTGCGGGCCATGTGCATGCTTACGAGCGAACAGTATGCATTTAGTGATTAAGTCATAAATGAACTTCATGCGTCTTTGGTTAACTCATATTAATATTTTTTCTTGAGACAGATTCGTGTAAACAAAGGAAAATTCGATCCATGTGGTTCTACGCACATTACTATTGGCGATGGAGGAAACCGCGAAGGTTTAGCTCAATGGTAATCCCTACCTTCTACTCGTTGGTCATTATCGCACAGATAAGAAGGAATGACCTGTAATGAATTGGCATGACTAGCATTATCCTCTTTTCTACTTGGGATGTGTCCGCCCTATTTTTGCGGTGCAGTTCTATTCTAATGGAATTAAGACTCCTTCGAATGATAATAAATGCTAAGAAACAAAATTTTACTGTTCCATTTTGCGCTGTACTCTAAGAGAATTTAAAATTTTGACGAGATATGCTATTAGCTCTAAACACCAATAATTATAGAGTTTTCTGTCCTAAGCAGTACTTTCTGAGATTTTGCCGTGTATAAATTGTTTCAATTGGAATGGTTGAAGGCCATTTATACGGTTGAATTCATTCAATTTATTAACTTTTCATGATTGTACATTGTTTAATATGCTATCAACCGAAGCATGTTAGCCACGACTCGCAATGTGTTAAATAAAGCATCCATGTATTTATTTTTGGTTTCGACTGATACATTGTTTATATACGAACTCTTCCATTATGTGATTACGTATGTAAGAACTGTGAGTGTTATAAGCGAAAGAAATCATTTAGAGTATATGCCATTTTCGGATATGTCGTTTCCGCTATGATATTATACTTTTGAACTGAGATGAAACATCATTTGATATCGTTAGTAGCAGTACAAAATAAAAGAATCCTTCATTCAGCAATCTGTTGTTGATTATGCGAGCTATGTAAAAACTAAAAAGTCGATATATTTTGCAGACATTGAAATGTTTAGTATACCTGTGAAGTCAATCCATTGACCGCTAAACATTGCAGGTATATAAACCCAAAGCCGGAATGGTCTGTATTCCGGGAAGCGAGCTTTGGCCATGGAGAACTCAAGATAGTAAACTCCACTCATGCGTTTTGGAGCTGGCACAGAAATGATGATGACGAGCCTGTAAAATCCGATCAACTCTGGATAACCTCCCTAGGAAGTACAGGATGCCTAACCCTCGAAAGGAACAACTACAGGAAAATACTTTGAGCCGGATCGTTTATAATCTGTCGTGACTGGCCGCAGTGTGTCAGCTAAATGTTTTACCGACATCGTCCGTCCTGTGGCGTAGATATGTTGTTAAGTACACTGCAGTTATTATTAAGGAAAAATTTACAATATCACAGACTTCAGTTTTTGCATTCAGTATAAAATGTTATACAGGGATTTATATTCGGCATCGGTTCGTTTTTGAGCTTATTGATTAACTCGATAAAAATTCATTTATAGTTTGTGAGATGTATATTTTTAGTAATTTAGTTAATTACTAGGTTCGTTTAAGCTCAGATATGTATTTTTCAGTGCAGATTCGTACGAAAATTAACGAAATGAATTATAACACTATGATACTCGACTTTTTTGGAGCCCTAGAACGGATAAAGAAGTTGTTGGTTAGAAATCTTATATTTACAACATATTGCAAAATTATATAAATTTAATATTAAAATAATTTAGTTTTTATTTGATTAAATGGTTATGAATTTGGGAACACAAACTATATGACCCGAAAATGACTCAAAATCTCAGACCCGACCCGAACCACATTAGCCTATTCGGGCTTCTCTCTGCAGTGTCGCCCAAGCCATCATCGTCTGCTCTCTCGGACAAAACCAATTCATAGCTGAACCGAGCCTCGTTACCTCTCCGGCGGCATTCATCTTTTTCTACGATGTCGGTGAGTGTTTTTCGTATCGAAATTCGGGCAATTTCTGTATCTGCAAAACGATTCTTAAAAACCTAATTAGTAATTTTTGTGTGAAATTGATTCGAAAGGGTTGTGGTTGTAATTGGTGTTGGTGTTTACGAGTGGTGTGTGAATCGCAGATATTTGAGTACAATGGAAGCGCAGTGGTGGCGATGGTTGGGAAGAACTGCTTCGCAATAGCTAGTGATCGACGGCTTGGAGTTCAGCTTCAGACTGTCGCTACTGATTTTCAGAAGATTTTTAGGATTCATGATCGGCTGTTTCTCGGCTTGGCTGGATTGGCCACTGATTGTCAGACTCTGTAAGATCTTTGAGGCTAAATGTGTGTGATGTTTGGATTTTGGTTCTGATGGTTATATGGAATTTGAAAATTTTGAATTGGAAGGTATCAACGGCTTGTGTTCCGTCACAAGTTGTATCAACTACGAGAAGAGAGAGATATGAAGCCGGAGACATTTGCCAGTGTTGTATCAGCCATTCTTTATGAGAAAAGGTAGCTGCAAAAGCATATCTAAAGATCTTCATGTCAACAACTTGTGTGGCTTATTTTGTTACCGGGGTTTGACCACGTTTGGTTGTAAAGTTTGAGATTGATGTCAGATCCAATGTGAAGGGCTTACATTATTTGAAAATACTTTGGTTAGTGTAGTCTGTGGAGTTGATATGTATAAATCAGTGTTGTGGCAATAATCATTTATTGGTGCTAGTATGACATATTAATGAAAGACATACTAAGGTTTTGAATCTATTCTAGTTGGATTAAGCATGTAGAACATGATTGTGAACCTTATTGTATAAGGAGGAGGAGGATAGGACTGGAACAAGTAGTTCACAAGTAGACACGTGAATGTGAGTGATTTAACACCAGACATTTTGATGGCTATTGTAGATTTGGGCCTTACTTCTGCCAGCCTGTGATTGCTGGTTTGGGAGATGATGATAAGCCGTTCATTTGCACTATGGACTCTATTGGGGCTAAGTGAGTTCCCTCTTCAACAGTTCTTTTATAATCTGTTTAAATGTGGAATTTTCATATTTTTTAATTTTTTTTCTGTGATAGTGTGTCTTGCTTTGATTACTCAGTTGTCACCAGGAAAGTTCCACAGTGCCCCATACTAAGTGGCCTTTGTACCTTTTTTGACACAGGGAACTGGCCAAAGATTTTGTGGTTGCTGGCACAGCCTCAGAGTCTCTTTATGGTGCTTGTGAAGCAATGTTTAAGGAAGACATGGTGTGTAGCTTAACTATCGAAGACATTTTAATTCCTTTCTTGACTTACATAATTCTATTTATTTATTTTGTTATACGATGTAGTTTCCCATCTTTCGAACAATTACTCTATAATCTAGAATCTAGAATCAGATGCTGTTTATAATCAATGCTCGGATGAAGCATGATCAATATGTATATAAGCTGAGCTACTGAATGTTGTATTCATTTGTTAGTACTTTAGTATCGTGATTCCGCCCTGACCGGGAAAATTGCACTTACTAATTATTATTTTTATTGCTCTTATTTAATCTCTGTTCATTCCGCTTGTAGGAGCCTGAGGAGTTGTGCGAGACAGTCTCCCAAGCATTGTTATCATCAGTGGACCGGGACTGTTTGAGTGGTTGGGGAGGACATGTCTATCTTGTGTAAGTATCTTCCCTTTAGGTTTTTATTTTATTTTACAATGCATCAGTTGGAGAGCACTGGGTGAATGAACGCCTAGAGTGTTACATCAAAGGCCATCAGTTGTGCTTATTGAACACTCAGTTTCAGATTCTAGCTAAAAGTATTTATTTGATTGCGGAACCAAAATAATTTTGTTTATATCAATTTAGAATTAGCTTTATTCGAATGAATTTGCTGTTTGTTTATGAAAAAAACTAAATATTCAATCAAAATTAACTGAAATACTCATTGAATCATGCCAGTTAAAAAAACATAGGGACCATTCCACATGCTTAAGTTTCTGTGGACTAATCTTTATGACAGTGTTTGAAATAGCAAAGCTTGGGCTTTTCTATCTGATTCAATTGAACCTATTATATTTCCACTTTTGAACTAGCCAGCAACTCTAGATGGATATCTTTTTCAGTATTAAAAATTTAAATATTTGGTTCAGTTAACAATTACTCTCAAAGTAGAAGTTGGTGTTTCTTACTTTTACCCAGCAGATGATGGCACTGCTTTGAGATTGTATTCCGTGGTGTTTATCGATCACTATTTACATTTACTTATCAAATGCATAATGCCTATCATTTGATAATTAGATTGTAATTATAATGTCAATTCTTTTACTCGCACCAAGCTCCAATTTTTCACATTATACATGGCCGAATGAGCTCCGCTTGTCGCTTCAGGGACATTACTTTTGAAGCTGTTTAGAGTAGTGAAACCTCATGTAATGTGGCTAATGTTGTTCGTCTCTTTGAATTGGTGCAGCACGGCCGCTGAGTTGAAGGAGAATGTCCTGAAGGGAAGGATGGATTGAGCTTTGACAACATTGGTGAATTACTCACGGCCTCCCTGCGACTCCCTTATGTATTCCATTCTGATCTTGTGCTAGAACTTGTGATCCTCCGTAAGAGATTTGTAGGTGACCGTTCCCATTACTATGCTGTTAAGACTTACCAGTCATAGAACTCAGTACTATGATGTATCTAAATTAAAACCTAATGTTGCAACATCCTTTTTCAATTATGCTGAACCTCCCGACCGATTAGATTCAGAATCGTCAAAGAAATAAGATTTATTTTTTCGTGACAAGTAGAATGACGCTTTAAAATGTAGAAGAATTAGTTGTCCATTATTTCATCCACTCGATGAGTTTCGAGTAAATTTGATTGGAAATAAATATTTCATACTTTTCAACATATGATATGATTCATCTAGATATGGAGTATGAATTAGTTTTACTATGAATTGGGCAGGTAAATATGACTTTTGTATTTCATTTGTGTGAATGGTTAGTTAAAATAGAAAAATCATCATTTACCGATTGATTTGTTTTATGTTGACTATTCCGGTATTTATAACAACAACAAAAATCTTCATTACATTGAATAAGGTTTGACTTAATTTTATTTAAAATTGAAAAAAAGATTTAAATTATAAAAATAAATATATAGAAAAAGTATTTAATTTTTTTCTTTACACGGAATAAATGAAAAATAGTGAAATGGAAAGTTTGGGAGATTCGGGTGGGGAACTCGACGCTGGGTTGATACTCTTCATCATCGGCTCCTCAGCTTCTCATCCTAACCAAAACCTTCATCACCTACCCCACCGATCGACGGATCGATGACCCGACGAGCAATTGGTTCCACCTGCATCAACGAATCGTCAGCCCAATCCCGATTGTGACATCAGCCACAGGCATGCCGCGGTTAGCTTCTTCACCTGCAATGATGTTCCCTATTCATTTGATTTGATTAATTGTGCTGTGAAATTAGTAATTTCTAGTTACTCTTCTAAATCTTATTAGGTTTCTGATGGAATAATTCTCATTTCAGTTCATATCATCAGATTATAACAATCACTGCCACTGCTAGTTTCTGGCCTTCTGTGTGCTGCCTATGCCAGATTTAGTACTTTTCATGGAAATGTGTGTTTTTATGAGTTCTGGCTATATTCTGCAAAGCTATTGTTGTTTGTATGATATTATTTAGTATATATGAATTTTTATTATTATTGTATATGTTGTTACTTTTTTGCAGATTTATGGGGCCTCACCCGATGCTGAAAGGAATTGTGAAGTTTAATACTGCTGATCGGAAGGTTTGGTTAAATAATAGCCCCTATTCTTTGGTTGTTAAACCGTGCTCAGTGTGGAGAATGTTATATTCACATATCCGACTGTATTATATTGGGCGGCCATGTTCTTCGCTTCCACCATTCAGAGCGAGCAAAAGTGTAAGGGTCGATAGCGGTTCCAAGCACATTTGGGTTCTTCCAGCAAGCAAGGGAATTTCATCTTGTTCCCAACTGGGGTTTAGAAGACTTTATCATGCATGCAGTTGTAGCAGGCCGACTTATACTCCCATTATGAAGCTGGCACGTGCTGTGAGCCTGGCTGTGGCACGTTCAAATCTTGTAGCTCCAAGTATTATTTCACTTCTGATTGGGAACTTTGCAAGTACCCAGAGAACATGGGCTCAGGCTGAAGGCTTCTCAACAAAAGATGCCTTGTACATGCAAGCACGGGGCGGAGGTGTATATTTGACAACATTTGTGTTATCTCTTCTAGAGTTGGTAATTTTGCTTCTTAGAACAATCTATATTGCTGTTTTGTTCTCACCTTGCATAGCTATGGCTCCATTTGCGGACTCATTTGGGGCTGAATTCAGAAAAACATGGCTAAATGTGGTTCATCAAACTCTTGAAAAAGCAGGCCCAGCATTTATCAAATGGGGTCAATGGGCTGCAACCAGACCTGATCTTTTCCCTCAAGACTTGTGTGATGAACTGACAAAGCTTCATACAAAAGCACCGGCTCACAGTTTTACTTTCACTAAAACAAGCATTGAAAGGGCTTTTGGACGCAAGCTTTCTGAAATCTTTGATAATTTCGAGGAGGAGCCTGTGGCATCTGGTAGTGTTGCTCAAATTCATCGGGCTACTTTGAAATTCCGGTATCCCGGTCAACCAATCAAACCAATTCTGGTAGCTGTTAAGGTGAGACATCCTGGAGTTGGTGAAGCTATCAGAAGGGACTTTGCAATTATAAATTTTTTGGCTAAAGTTTCTAACTTTATTCCTACAGTGAGATGGTTAAGATTGGATGAAAGTATCCAGCAATTTGCTGTTTTTATGATGTCTCAAGTGGACCTTGCAAAGGAAGCAGCCAATCTTAGTCGCTTTATCTATAATTTTCGTAGCTGGAAGGATGTATCTTTCCCATTGCCTTTATATCCGTTGGTTCACCCTGCTGTCTTAGTAGAAACTTATGAACATGGCGAAAGCATTTCTTATTATGTTGACCAGCTCAAAGGGCGCAGTCGAATAAAAAACAATCTTGCTCATATTGGGACACATGCACTTCTGAAGATGCTTTTGGTACGTTGTTTTTCCCTGTTAGATGGCGCAGTATTTTCCATATAATCCTGATTCTGGGGTAAATATATCTAAATGTATGAGTTGCTCACTCGTTCCACTCTTAACATTTCTTTTGGAACAAGTCAATTTTGAACGTGTTGTTCAAATGTCTCCTATCAACACAATAGTAAGTTTATGCCAGGTGATAATGATATTTTTTTCTTTTATATTTGTATGACAGAGATTTGATTAATTCAGGTCAAACACCATATTTAAGAAGGTTTTGTACTGTTTCGGAAACCTTTTGATGTCCTTACATGCTTATGTTTTAGCAATTATTATATTTTTGACTTTTAGGATTTAGCTGGCATAGTGACATAATATTTACTGTTTCCCCGAACTCTATGGTGTCGTGCAAGATAGTTTCCTTCATTGTTTTGACTAAACCACCATTTACAAAAAAAACTCTTGCCGTTGTATCCATTATCTACACAGCATTATAAGTATCATAATAATTACAGACTAAAACATGATTTCTTCTGATTATTCAACATCTTTTTTCCTCTGAATGGTGTTGATCTAACATATTAGTGTACCTTTTCAGGTAGATAATTTTATCCATGCAGACATGCATCCTGGAAATATTCTTGTTCGTACGAAAAGCAACACCGTAAGCAATGGGCTATTCAAATCAAGGCCTCAACTCGTTTTTCTAGATGTCGGCATGACTGCTGAGCTTTCCAAGAGAGATAGATTGAATCTTATAGAGTTTTTCAAAGCTGTTGCCCTTCGAGATGGTAGAACTGCTGCAAAATGTACTCTTAGATTGTCAAGAAAGCAAAATTGCCCAGACCCTGAAGCTTTTATTGAGGTAAAGTTTCAACTGGTTGGCCTTCTCTAGTCAATATACATTGTACGGAAGGCAGAATCAGTGGGTTTTATAGTGACTGAACCACCTTTGATGGTATTATTTGTAATCAAACAGTTTCAGGTTCGTAAAGCAGTCTGGTGTATGTGATTGGTACGTGAACATAAGCATGCCTGAAGGAAACTATGTAGTAGTAAATAGCAATAGAAGTGATGTTTCATAAGAAGTATTGACTTTAGACCCATGCGGAACTCTAAATAGGTGTATATCTCTGCATATTTTCCTTATAATTTTTGGTGTGTGGTCATTGTCAATGTGGCCAGTTAGCTTTAATAACTTACCAACCTTTTTTTTTTTGGTCTCATGTCTCTTTTTGTGTGTTGTTTGTTGAGCAGGAAGTGGAGACTTACTTTCACTTTTGGGGCACCCCAGAAGGAGAATCCATTCATCCAGCTGATTGCATTCAGCAACTTCTTGAACAAGTTCGACGCCACAGAGTCAACATAGATGGGAATGTCTGCACTGTGATGGTTACAACTTTAGTTCTTGAGGTGAACCAGTTCCGATATCTGAGTAAATTTTTTGTACTTCCATCCGTACGAAAATAACTCTTTTAAAACATATACTACTCAATATAATGGACAGAAAGTAGTTTCCTTAATTGCCTTAAACAAACTCAACCTGGACTGATGATGTATTTTTGTGATTTGTAACCCCGTCTCTTCTGAATTTTAGGGATGGCAGCAAAAGCTTGATCCGAAATATGATGTAATGCACACATTACAGAACCTTCTATTCAAGGTTGATTGGGCCGAGTCTCTGCATTACACAATTGAAAGTATCATGGCCCCGTAAAAGTTAAGTTCCAACTGCTTGGTAGACTAGTTAGTGTATAATAATGTTATCAAAGAAAATAAATGAGTGTCAGCCATGGTTAGACCTTAAATCAACTGTGCATTTCCAACTTTGAGAGGTAAGTTTCTCAGGTTTGGGAAGGCAAAGTTTGCCAGTTTTGTTGACCAATAGCCTGTTGTTTGATCCATTTTGGAATGAAAAATACAGCATCTTTCCAAAAATAACACTCCATGAGAAAAGTCTCTTCTTCATTTTTTTTTTCCTTCCTATTCTCTGGTTTTTGGCAAAACAAATGTCGCACATTTTTTTATCAATTCTGAGATCAAAGCTTTGGACAACATTGTTGATGAATAAAACCTGGTACTAATTTGCGTGTTTGGCTGACTATGCTAACCATTTTCTGTAGGGGATGCAAATCCATATCAATTTTTAGTGGGGGTGTATGATTGGATTGGGTAATCCGAGGTTCCTCTGCGTCAAATCGATGAACATTACTTACCTTTTGAGGGAATACTAACAGAAGTGTTATAAGAGGTTTATCTCAATGGAATGAATAGCTTTGCGAGTGTTCATTACAGTATTATTTTTATGACAAGGCCTATATAATCTCAGTCTACGATGGATCAGGATCAAGAGCGTCTAGTAGCCAGGTATTTTCATTTAAAATGCTGCTGTAAAAAAATATATTTCAGATTATCTATGCATTATTAAAATTTGATTAAAGTTACATTTGGTGCATATACAATGACAACATAATAATTCATGTGCATATGCAACATAATTTGGTACTTATAGCGACATAATTCTGTTGCATATACAGCGTATATTTAGATCATACGTAAATATAATTCTGATGCAAATGCAATATATTCAACTTCATATACAATGTAGTTCAAATTGATATGCAATATAATTATGGTAGATACTATGATTCTTACGCATCTGAGCAAACCATTGAATTTTTTTTCAGCATTCCCAAGTTGATGTCTATATTTTTGATAATTCATTTCCAATGATTCAAAATATGTTATAGAAAATCATATGTATAATTATTGTATTTTGAATTTGTAGTAGAATTTTGGCAAAGTTGTCATTCAAACCATTTGATATTTTGGAGAGGCATATAACTGCTAAATTTGCGTTATTCGAGTAATGTTAAATGCGAAATCAGATCCCATGCAGCCAAGCAAAAAAACAACATACAATAAAGCTGCGTAGTTTTATATATGCGTTTAGAAAATTCGACATAATTTTGGTATTTCAAGATTTGTTTCCATGCCGGCCGTTGATCGGAAAGATTGAGGGCTTCAATTATGGATTTATCGGGAATTGGGAAAATAATAAATATATATTAAAAGCTTTGAAACCTGATTTAGATTCGGCACAATTAAATCAAAACAATGTAATTTTGCTATTAGAACTTTGTAGTTTTATCTTACAAATAAAAAAATATATTATAAAATCAAATCACCAAAAACCGTTACATTATAAATTGGCTATGTTTTCAATGCACGGCACTGAATTTGATTTGATTAGGTGATCATTATTTTAAAAATTCTAAAATAAGAACTAATTTTGAATTTTTAAATCAAATTATTCATAGTTGGAGTTCTCTATGCAACAACAATAACAAGAAGCGAATATTCATGCATAGGTAATTCAAATTATATATTCATAATATTTATAATTGAAGTAATAAACTTATTGGACTAAAATAGTATGATTGTTTTTATTTCTTCAATTTTGGAATGTTAATTTGTTAAGTAAAAGTAAAAATATGAGTATGATTTTTAAAACTTTTCAAATGTTCTAAAATTCATGCGTTTTTATTAGGGGTGTGCAGGACCCATCCCGTCCCCTCGACCCGTCCCAACCCGAGGACTTTGGGTCGGGTTTGGGTTCAAATTATTCGAACCCGTATATTTTGGGACGGGTTTGGGTTAACCCTCGGGTTACCCAACCCGGCCCGTGGACACTCATGATATTAAAAATTAATTCAAACCTAGCAAGCATTCGAACCTAAGCCTTTCACGCTATTGATACACACCTTTCCAACCGAGCTGTATACCTTATCTGTTTGAATTGAATTATATTATATAAACCTATTACGCTTGTAATATGCATTCACTTTTTTGAAGATTAACTCACTCAAAGAAAAAACCACTCTAGAAATTGACAGTTGCATGTGAAAGCTTCTCTCTCATTCCCCAAATTTTTGTAAATACAAGTTTATTTGAATATAATTATATTTTATAATAATTGTCTTATTTAATTTAAAATATTTTCTTCAAATATTTTCGGAACGGGTTAGGGACGGATTTGGGTCAACCATATTTTTTTCGGGTCGGGTCTGGGTATAAAAAGTTGACCCGTTAATTTTTTGGGTTGGGTACGGGTCGGACCAAATCCGTCCCAACCCGTCCCGTGCACACCCCTAGTTTTTATGCCAAAAATAGATGTACCGAAATATAATAGATATACTGCTATTAACAATAATATAAAAATAAATTAATGTTAAAAAATTTGAATAGATTTTTCATTATTTTTAATTTAGTTAAATAATAGAGAAAAATACGTCATTCAGTCAACGCTTTCCGCCCCAAACTGGTAATGCTTTCTTCTTCCTGGAGCTCAGAAATGGTCAGAACCAGACACCAGCTTGGGTCTAACGCGGTTTCTTTCATTTGAACGAAACCTTCTTGATCTGATCTCATCTACTGATGAGTTGAGAAGCCAATCGATTAGTGATTCCGAAAATGGGTGCGCAGGAACTGCGCAGGTTGGTTGTTGCAGCTCTTGTTTTTCTGTGTATATTGGCAGGTTTGAGCCGGAAGAAAAGCCATCGAGTGTTGGTTGGTGATGGTGGACGTTCATCGTCTGTAAAGATCGATGCCTACACGGTATGCGTTACATTTAGCTTATTAATTCACCATTGGTGCGTTAGGGTTTTTCTTTGATTTGTTGGGCTAGTGCTTGTTACTGGTATGGTGGGAGCTGCTGGTTGATGATGTTTTTGTAATGGATCTTTGTAAGATTGTTTAGTGTGGCTGTTTCAGTTGATCAAATTTGTAAGATTATACCAATGGCCCTAATTCCAGTCTTTCAGATACCTTATTTGAATACTGTTTTTCAGTGTGCTGTTTTTTTCCCGCTGATCAGAGTAAAAAAGTTGTAGTTTTGGAAGTGAGTAATGGCTCTATGAAATGATGGATGCTTGAATCCTCGTCTTTTCCATCATGCTTTTTTTGCTACTCATGTTGTGCCAAACTTATTCTGGTTGCTCAAGGATACCTGATTCAAACTTTTCTGTTTTCCGAGCTTGGAATTTTAAAGTTAATCACCCTTCCTACAGCGCCGGTATGTCCACATGATGCTTCAGGAAACTAGGTTATGACTAACAAGTTTACTTTTCAGGCAGATGTTTTCTGGAACAATTGTGGAATGGATCTGATCAATATGAACAAAGCGATTGAAGGCCTTGAACTATGTAAGCCTGGTGAAGCAAATTGTGCAATACAGAATTCTGATACGGAAACCATTTGGACGGCTGCAAAATTTTTGCATCCCAGTATGAAGGAATCGCTTCGAGATTGCTTCATTCGAAAAAACCTTCCAGTCCTTGTAACTGGAGATCAGTCTGACACTTGGTATATGAAGTATCTTGAAACAATACTCCCTGTGTCTGATGTTCCACGCCGGTATCTGGCTAGTAAATCTCTTGGGATCGCCGTAGGACCTGCAGCGTCTCCTGGTGCTCCTCTTTCAGCACCGAGCTCAGCACCATACCCTCTAACCCCTGATTCTCCGCCATCGATATCTCCAGCCCCGTCATCCGCTTCGCCAGGCACAGGTTCAACTCTCCAAATTACTCCAGCAGGTGATGGTCCTCCAAGTTCAAATCCAGGATCATATAAAAGCAGTAGTAACCACAGGTCAGTAGTGATTGCTGTTGGAGTTACTGTACCTGTAACATTGCTTATAGCGGGACTGTTAATTCTATGCTACGTCAAGCTCTGTAATAGAGGCTCTGCACTGCGGAGAAATGACAAAAGGCCTCTACTCAGCTTAAGTTTGCAAGAATTGTCAGACGGTATGCTACTATACTTGTGAATCTATTTTGTCACTGAGATCTTGGCAGTCAGTTTCTAATCTTGAACTTTAATTTGTCAGGGCCCAGAATAAATTCTTCATTTGTTCCAAACTCAAGCAACAAAGATCAGCGCAATGGACGAGTCGCAGACCAAACCAATGATGCTTCACCTTTCGCTGGAGATCTTTATCCCCATTCTCAATTTGCGGGCAAAATAAATAGTCAACCTTCTGGGTTCAGATTGGGTGGTGGTTCTAATACCAAACTGTCAGCCGAATCGCATGGAATATCTAGCAGTGTCACAGGTAATGATCAAAAGCCAACAGCCCCTCCAGGTATGGTGAAAATTCCCCCTCCCGCACAACGTCCGCCTCGTCCTTCACGTGCTAATGACGCATCCCCAAGACTTCCTCATATAGACAATGCGCCGCCTCCAGTCCCACCGGCGTCGGGACCTGTTAGTGTTATTCCTCAGACTCCTTTACCTCCACCACCACCAATGGTAAAGCCTGTCACTGCTGCCCCTAAGCCTCCTGGACCTCCTACACCACCTCAACCTACTGGTAGCTTGATTGGCTCTCGACCTCCTCCACCGCCACCTAAACCTCCCGGTGGTCCTCACCCTCCGCCGCCACCCAGAAGTGGTCCGGCTCCTCCCAGGCCACCTCCATCAACAGCATCTGGTCCTCGACCACCTCTGGGTCCTGGTTATTTAGATGGCCTAGAGGGTGAATCAGCTGCTCCTAAACCCAAGCTGAAGCCATTCTTTTGGGATAAAGTTCTCGCGAACCCTGATAGTTCCATGGTCTGGAATCAAATCAAGTCGGGTTCTTTCCAGTAAGTTCTCAAATATCTTCACATCATCAAGTTCTTTCTTTGAAGCTTGAATTACAAATAGTTACCATTGCTGACTCAAAAATTTTATTGTATTCAGGTTCGATGAGGAGATGATAGAAACCTTGTTTGGCTCTGCTCCTGTCGATAAGAACAGAAAGGAACGCAAGAGTGAGTCCACTGCAAAAGACCCTCCAATCCAGTACATTAAGCTTATTGATCAAAAGAAAGCACAAAACATATCAATTCTTTTGAAGGCCTTAAACTTGACAACTGAAGAAGTGTCTGATGCACTTCTAGAAGGTAATAGTCTCACGTGAACAGGAATTTTTCTGTTTAATTCTTTTGTGTGATCATGTCCCGTAGAAACTTTTCATTTTTCATTCATTCACTGATATTGTGATTCTTGGTCCATTAGGATATGAGCTTCCTTGTGAGCTTTTCCAAACATTGTTGAAAATGGCACCAACACAAGAAGAAGAATTGAAGCTTAGAATGTTCAGTGGTGACATTTCACTACTTGGACCCGCTGAGCGTTTCTTGAAAGCACTGGTTGATATTCCATTTGCATTTGAAAGAATAGAATGCCTGATCTTCGCTACTTCAATCCTGGAAGAGGTTTCAACCACTAAACAGTCTTTTGCAATTCTTGAGGTAAGATTTTGAATCCTCAATCACTTGATTTGCAAACATCTAGAGAGGAATGAGATATGACGAAGATAGAAATTTGACTGTTGTCACCATATGTACCTAATTCCCCAAACAAAGGATATTCAAATGTTTGACCTGTGATTTCTTTTATCATGAATGATCTTCCAAATATCTGAAATCAGTAGTATGATGCTTTGTAAGTTATCAGCATGCTGAAGCAGAAGCCATGTTGATTGAAAAATGAAGGACTTTAGGGGATAGGCCGAGATCTTATTTTTTGGTCTTATTTATTTTTCTGTTGACTCTTTGATATGATTATGGTGATGATCATGAGCATGAGCATGAGCATTCATTTGATGCAAGCGGCCAACGACATCGTCTGACTGCATTTACTTTCGATTTCTTGTGGCTTCCATCTAGTGATAGTCTTGGCAAATGACTCTGTTCAACTGTTTAACAGGTAGCTTGCAAGGAACTGAGAAGCAGCCGGCTGTTCCTCAAACTTCTAGAGGCAGTTCTTAAAACTGGAAACCGTATGAATGATGGAACTTTTCGTGGAAGTGCTCAAGCATTCAAACTTGACACACTATTGAAACTTTCAGATGTCAAAGGAACTGATGGCAAGACCACACTCTTGCACTTTGTCGTTCAGGAGATAATCCGCTCAGAAGGCATAAGAGCAGCTCGTGCAGCACGAGGAAGTGATAGCTCGTCCAGCATAAAATTTGAAAATGACCCTGAAGCCATTATAGACGACTCAGAGGATCACCTGAGAAGTCTAGGCCTTGAAGTTGTTTCACATTTAAGCTCAGAGCTTGAAAATGTCAAGAAAGCAGCAGCCCTCGATGCAGATAGCTTGACAATGTCAGTGACAAAACTTAAGAATTCTCTAAACAAAACCCGTACATTTTTAGAGTCAAATATGAAGAGCATGACCGAGGAAAGTGGATTCTACCAGGCGTTAAAGAATTTAGTTCAGAATGCAGAGGTAGACGTGTTATGGTTGGTGGAGGAAGAAAAAAGGATAATGGCTTTGGTAAAGAGCGCAGGAAGCTACTTCCACGGTAATGCCGGTAAGGATGAAGGTCTGCATTTATTTGGCATAGTTCGAGATTTCCTTATAATGGTGGACAAGGTCTGTAAAGAGGTAAAAAACTCCCAAACCAAGCCTGTGCGTGCAACCAGAGGTCCTTCGCCATCTACAACATCGTCAACCATCTCTGATCAAATCCACCTGGAGCCTGCGGCTGTGGTTGATATGCGACAGCGTCTGTTCCCAGCCATTACTGACAGGCGAGCAGAAACCCTCAGTTCGGATGAGGAGGCCTAGATGTTGTGATCACTGGAGCAAAAATAAAAAAGTGGTGAGGAAGAGAAATGCAAGGGATTCGGTAAGCCTTAGGAATTACAGTGGAAGCCATGATTAGGAGTGTTGTATATTAAAACTCTTTTGAAGTCATAGATGTGCCGAGCTCAAATATATAGAAGTAGAAACTATTAGAATTTTCAATGCAAGTGTAAACTAGATTCAATTTTTTGAGGTATCGATTTCGCAATAATTATACGATGATTTTTACGAAAACTGCTTGTAAACTTAACTTAAAATTTCGATTTAAATGAAAAAATACATGGCTTTGTATAGTGAAACAAAGAGATTTTTTTTAAAAAATTTGATAACATGATTGTATATGACTTTTTTGTAATGAGAGAAAAAAAATATATCAATTTTGTAGGGGAAAAATTAGTATTTATCCATTTTTTGAGTTTTGGTTTAGGATTTGTCGTGATTGAGTTTAATGAATGTAATGTATTTAAATATTAAATTTTTTTTTTTGAAAATGCATTGTTAATGTCCATTGTTAAAATTTATTGCTACATTATATGTTCAAATAAATTAGTAAAGTATAAATAGTAGCAAATTACATTGTTATATTATGTGAAATCCTTCAAAAACCTAAAGTGCATTGTTTCATATATGTTCAAATAAATTTGCAAAGTATAAATAGTAATAAAGTGCAATGTTACATATGATGTGAAATCCTTCAAAGACGTAAAGTGCATTGATACATACCTGCTTAAGTAAACTAGCAAATTGCCACATATAGTAACAAAAATGCATTGCCCAAATCCTATAAAATATGCATATCAAGTGTGTTGCCAAAAGCAATTAAGTGCATTATTATAAATTATTGGGTTGTATTAAAATGAATTGAAATTTTATTGAAATGAACGGTGAAACACATGATGGAAAAGAGAAATTAAATAAAATGACATGTGATTGGGAAAGATGAATGTATAAAGATCCAAATGTCTTTTTTAGTTCATTTCAAATTGGAAGTTCAACTAATAGTGAGAATAGTAGTTGACGCATGTCAATATATGGATTGTTGGATCTTTTGATCAAAAGGCTAGAAAATGATCTTAAAGATGTACCTTATGAGGGGCTTCATTTGAACGCATATATACAATATAACTTTAGTGGGGTTTGTATTTGATCATTTTCCTTATATATAGGAGCAGTGGCGAAGCCAGAAATTGTTTTGACCGGGGGCAATTTTTTTTTCAAAATAATAATAATAATATAAATACATTACAATTGTTCCTTGAGAGCTTTCATTTTTATGAAACGCTCAATCACATCATCGTTACGAATGGTACGAAAAATATCTGAGTGTCGGATGAACAATTGAACAAATACTTGTTTTAGGTTTCTTTTAATATTTTAATTTTAAATTAAAAAAACCTGCCCTCATGCTTGTCCGGGCTGCCCAGAGTCATTTTTATATACATATTTGAACTAATTATACTAAGTTATTATTTATTTGTATTTAAAAAGAGAAAAAACCGAAAGATCTTTACTCTATTAATTTGAGTTTGTATTCATCTCGAAATAATGGGGGCTAAAATGTATTCATCTCGAAATAATGGGGGGGGGGGGCGGACATTTAAAATTACCGGGGGCGATTTGTTATAAATCTCAAAAAATTCAAGCTAATCATACGAATACATAGTAACATTTTAAAACTGACCGGGGGCGGCTGCCCCCGCTCCCAATCACATGCCTCCGCCCCTGTATAGGAGCGCTCAAATAAGCCCCCTCGATAAAGTACATTCTTAAGGCCATTTGTAAGAAATTTTGATCAAAATGACTCATAATATGATATTTGTTAATCATTAAATATTATTTTTAAAATAAAAAGTTGGTTAAAATGGTAAATATGAATTTTACCCATAAGTTTTCTTCATATAATCATTCTTTTCTCTTTCTCTCTCAAATCATGTACATTTCTCTTCCTTTCTTATTTTTCATCCAACACACATGTGTCGTATGTCCCATTACGCATAAACATTTTTCTCTTCAATTCTTTTTTAACACAATACAAAAAATACAATTAACTATGCAAGAACCAAAACGCATGGATGTACTAATGCACTTTAAGTTTTTTGAGCATTTTGACATATATATAACAATATGCTTTAAATTTGAACACCCATGTAGCAATGCACTTTATATTTTTAGAGCATTTGAATATCAATGCACTTTCATATGAGACTTTTAATGAATAATATCAATGCACTTATTTACAAATCAATACAATTTAAATAAAATTAATGAAGACACATAAAATTCAATACCCTTTTAAACAAAATAAATCAAAATTTATCAAAGTCATTTCTCAAATGTATAATTTGCGGAGTTCACCGCCCGATTGGATTAAGGGCTCGCGCTCTTTTGAAGCAGCGGTGCATCAAAGTTTGGTGCATATCCGGAACACGGGTTTCATGGTGGAGCAAAGAAGGTTGGTGGGTTTGCCTCTTACGTTTGGTGGGCTAGGAATTCCGGTGGAGAGCGACATGCCTTTCTCAGCTGCAGTGGCCTCCTTGGTGCGGACAGATGGTTTATGGGAGATGCTTACGAAGGGTTCGTTCTTTTCGTCCAGGTGCGGAGTCTTGCTTGAGAGGTGGAATTTGAAATTTCGTCTTCCCTCCTCAGTTGGATTGGAGGAGCTTAGGTCTAAGGCTAAGCGACAACAGTGGCTTACCGGTCTGGCTGCATAAGTCATCAGAGTAGAGATCAAGGGGCGGGGAGGGGTCCAGGTGAGTAATGTGGTGGATGTTGTTTCTGCGTCAGGGAGTGGTATGTGGACCACAGCGATACCTACGCCTTTCTCTAGGATTCATATGAGCCCGGCAGTGTATCGCCTTTCCCGTGCTTGTACGGCCTGTAGGGGGTTTCACACGTCGGACGCGGCCGATGATCATGATTCCCATTGTCCGTGGGGTGGGAGGAGGATTCGAAGGCAACGCGGTAAGAGATGCGTTATACACTTTTTTTAGGGAGGCTAATATGAGGCCTAAGCTGGAGGTGGCCGGCCTTCTCGATGGGGGAAGAAGCCAGCAGATATTTTAGTATCAGCATGGGATGGGGGTAGGGATCTTTATGTGGATGTGTCCATTGTCTCTCCTTTTGTGAGAGGAGGGGCAGGACTGAGGTCAGGGGAGGCTGCTAGGAGAGCACAGGAGAGGAAGATCTCTAAGTATGAGGCTGTTTGTTCAGCCAATGGACTTATGTTCGTACCTTTCATCATGGAATCTGTAGGAGGTCTCGAGGAGAGGCCGGATCAGCTGATTAGGACAATGGCGCGAGGTGGGCTGAGGCTAAGGGTATGCAGTCACAGACAACGCTCTCCATTTTGAGGCAGAAATTGTCTTTTATTTCTCACAAGGCGTTGGCGGATGGATTTTTATTAAGAAATGACTACAATTAGCTCTGTCTTTCCCTCTTTGATTGGATTTGTAATTGTCTCTTTTTGAGTTATAAGAATGAATATATATATATTTCTCAAATATCAAACCCATTAAACTTATAAAAGGACAAAAGGACAAAACAAAATCAAAAAGTCTAACATGCCCTTTCAACCCATTTCAAGATAAGAATTTTAACTCTTACCTACCGTTACATGACAACTTGTGAGTCATTTGATCGAATGATTAAATGGTTCACAAAGGGTTTAAAAGATCTCCCTTATAAGAAGACCTCAATTGAACCCCTTATATATAAGGAAATGATCAGATACATACTCCATCTAAAGTTACAAACTTAGAACAATTTTGAATCACACAATCTGATTAATGAATGGTTGAGTTTAGTTCATAAATAGATTTTATTTTAATTCAACTTTAATTAACATGAGGATGTCGTTGTAATTTAATTAGGGTTAGCATTCACGAGCCAAGAACTATGATTTAATTAGAGCACGAGCCCGTCTGATAAGATGTTCGATCTAGAGAATTATGGTTGTTTGACCTGGAGAGCTATGGCTGTGCTCTAGAGATGTCAAAATGTCAAGTTGTTATATCATGATTTAATTAATATATCAATTAAATAAATTATGATGTGGAAGAATTTACAATTTAGGAATAAGGCTGGGGCAGTTTAAAATATGTTTGGATTAGTATCACTTAACCTCTTCTTTTAGGGTTAAGAAACCCACGACAGCAACACCAAAAAACGTAGAAGGTTAAGCGACCGGGAGAAGAGTGGAAGCAAGGATTCTTGGTTGAGGGTGGAAGGAGGTGGCGTACAATAAGGATTTGTTGTTCGGCTGGAGTGCTCTTGCTTGAGGTTTGTGGAGTGCTTGGTGAAAGGGTCTTGCTGTCACTGCGAAACCGGTAAGTGATGAACGGGGTTGTGGTCATGGTTGATTTAGGATTCTTCGCGATATTTTTCTTCTCTGGGAATTGAAGGGTTGTTATTCATTTTGGGCATTCTTAATGGTTGTTGCTTTTTTGTAAAAACTGAGAAATGAATGGTAGATGATGCTTGGTTATTTTGGCCAATTTGGGTGTGTACAGATTGTTTCAAGGGAAGAGAACTTGTGCGTAGTTGAATTGGTGTACTTGAGACATGTTTTAGATAGGATCAGGTTTAAAAAGTTTTGGTCTTGATTTGGACATTTTGCTGTATAATGGTTGTGAGGGAAGATACACTAGTTGTGGCTTGAAAATGTCTATTCTGCTGTCATGTATGCAGCTATGCTTTGTTCTGGAAATGGCAGGTTGAAGCCTTTGATGGGTGTTGTAATGGGATATATAGTTTAGTCTTGTGATAGCTGAGTAAATATATGCTTATATAGAATTAGAATATGCTGGGGTTTTGTGTTAGGATACAGATGATATTAAGCTTGTAACCATTGTGGGTTTGAGGTTAAAAGGACTAAGAGTAGGTTGTTTCTAAATGCTTCTTGGAGATCAACTTGTGTAGCTAATTTGGAATGCTTCAGTGAACTTTTTGAATGCTTTTGTGAAATTAAGTACTGCTGGAACAATACTAGGTCATTGTTATTTAAGTCTCAATTTACTGAGGTTGTGATTCTTTACTGACTTGGATTGCTTAAGCGTTGAAATTTATGTTGATTTGTTAGGTGATGGATCTAGTTGAATTAAGCTGGAAACTTGGTGATTTTTGCTTTACTTAGTCATGAATCTATAGTGGATGAAGAAGTGTCCAGACAGTTTATGACTTTTGATGAATGCAAGTTAATGAAATGGATTTCTCTAATACTACTTGTGTGTTGTGGTTAGATTGACAAGTCAACTTAAATTCTTGTGCAAAGCTTCTAAGTTCAGTAGCTTTTGTGTGTTTCCACTTGTCATGAATTTGTAAATGTTATGTGGTGAATTGTGAACTTCTCAGATCATTTTATTTTTGTATATGGAGTTGCTTCAGGGATACAAACTTGTCTAATTAATGATTTTCAGTTAGTTTTATAGCTAGTGATGTACACACAGTGTATTCTTATTCTAAGTTTGATACTTCGATAAATAATATGAGTATATATGCTATAGGTCATCAAAACGGAATTTTCCACGGGGGTGATTGATCATTCGCTTCAGAACAAAGTTTAGAGTGAGTAAATAATATGCTTTTATGTATATCGTATCGTTCATATAATTACATGTAATTATATTATAATAGTGTATCAGTTACTTGGGTTATAGCGAAATGAGTTGCAATTATTTCCCTCGTCTATATAAGACGCTAAAGTTATATCGTGTGACATATGAACGTATTTATACGTATATAAAAATATGTGAAGAAAAGCTGACATTTATGCATCATTGCATACACGACATACATAGACACAGTTATGATATATGATGAGCAATGCATCACCCGCTCTTTGATATGATATGGCGAGGCTCAGCCCGCACACCGATATGATGGTCCGGACCGGCAGTGACGACTGCCCACAGACACCATTTGCATTCATCAACATGTGCATTTTCATACTTACACGCATACGTGTATACATTAATTACTATGTCACTTATTATATATTACTGTGACCACCGATATATGAATGTAAGCAAAAGAGTATGCGTAAAGTACGTTATTTACTCACTGAGTCACTTTGACTCACTCTGTTATTTTTTCCTAATCCGTTTCAGATCAGTGAGCTGCTAGATCGAGAGCTGTCGTCTATCGTCGTACAGAAATTCATTGCTTTACGTAGGGTGCCATCCAGCTATTTATTTTCCTAAAGTCTCTTTAGTTATTTCTTTGATTCAGTTAGGTTGTTGCTCCGTTGTACTTGAGTAGGATTCTGGTAAATTGAAATGGTTGAATTCATTTTCTAATTCAATTCGTTATTTCATCTATTGATAAATTGTTGGCATAGAGGCTTGCTTGTATTTGGTCAAGCGCCGGTCTCGACCTAGGTTTGGGTCGTGACAAAGTTGGTATCAGAGCTTAGGTTGTTTCTCATAGTACACGGAGCTAGGACTTAGTAGAATTTTGATTATGGTAGTGTAGCGCGCCACCGCCATAAACAGCGTTCTGCTAGGACCGTTAGAAAATTTCTTTCATGTTTCGGAGTCAAGTTTGATACTTATGACTCACCGATTTCTGATCAAATCTATTGATATAGGTTGTGATGGAACCAAACTCTCGTAGATCAGCTCGAGCTCGTACTAGGGGTGCGTCCCTAAGCGGTAGAGGTAGGGGTGCTAGTACCGATGATGTAGATCAGTCTTTTCCAGCCGTTGTACCCCGCGGCACTCGGACGGGGACCGGATCGAGAGGTGGCCATAGCATGGCAGCGCCGACACCGACAGTAGCACAGAATGCACCGCAGGCTACGACGTCACTTACGGATGTCGTGAGCAGCATTCAGGGCTTGATTCAGGTACTTCATGGTATAGTACCACAAGGTGTTGCTCCAGGTCAGCCCGCGGCGCAACCATTTGTTCCACAGACAGCCGATGGTAATGAGGATCAGCACCAAGCTCAAGTTGTACCTGTTGCCGATGGAGGTGTCAAGCTGGATGAGTTTCTGAGGCACCATCCACCGATTTTTAGTGGGACAGATGAGAAAGACGACCCTCGGGCATTTATTGAGCAGACACAGCGTCTTTGTCGCGTCCTTCACTGTCCAAGTTGGAGATCGGTTGAGCTAGCTTCTTTCAGACTGCAGGGTGTTGCCATGTCATGGTTTGATGGAGTAATGGCAGATAGGGGCACTGAACAGTCACAGATGGATTGGGAAGAATTCAAGACTTTGTTTTTGGACAGATTTTTACCGGATAGTGTGAGGGATGCTAAGGCCAGAGAATTTGAGACGTTGAGACAGGAAGCTATGACAGTGACAGAATATGCTAACAAGTTTACTATCTTATCAGCATATGCTCCACATCTCGTGTCTACAGAGGTTATGCGCATCAAACGCTTTATAGCAGGCTTGCGTCATAACATTTTCCGATCAGTGATCAGCACCCAGTTTGTTACCTTCTCTAAGGCAGTGGATACAGCTCGGATCATTGAAGATAGAGAGCTGTTAGAGAGGACTACACGTGACCAGAGGAAGAGGCCTCGAGACATTGACCATGTAGATAGCCAACATGGTCGTAGAGGAGGATTTCAAGATGGTAGACCTCAGCAGACCCAGCGAGGAGGTCAGCAGCATCAGATGTCGCATCGTGGTGGTAGCATGGTTTCTCAGAATTTCAGACAGCCCCAGCAAAATCTACAGGGAGCAGCTAATCAGCGTCGTACTTCGAGTTCTATTAGCCAGACGAGAGCACCCTGTAAGACTTGTGGTCGAGCTCATGGGGGAACCTGTTATAAGGAGACGGGAGCTTGTTTTCGTTGTGGACAGCATGGACATTACATGAGTCAGTGTCCCACTCGCGACACTCGTTTAGACCATATGGCCGCTCGACCAGTCTTGTCTCATGCATCTGTTATGCAGCCAGCTAGTGGAGATGTTGGTCGAACTCCTAGTCGGGCTGGGAATAGTCGATCTCAGAGAGAGGATGGGAGGACTCAGGCCAGAGTCTATGCGCTCACACCACAGGATGCTCATGCATCCAATGCCGTAGCCACAGGTACTTTACAAGTTTTTGGTTTTGATGCTTCTGTATTATTTGACCCCGGCTCAACGCATTCATATGTCTCCCCTCGCTTTGTTATGCATTTTCCTACATCACCTGCACTTTTGGAAACACCATTAATGGTGAGCACTCCAGTTGGTGATCACATTGAAACCGAATTGGTATATCGTGCTAGTCACGTTCGGATGGGAGATCGTGACATGTTTGCCGATTTGATTCTTCTTAATATGCTTGACTTTGATATTATTTTGGGTATGGACTGGTTATCGACTTATTATGCAACTCTTGATTGTCGTGAGAAAGTCATCATATTCAACATTCCGAATGAAGCAGAGTTTACCTTTGTTTGTGATAGAAGTCCATCGTCTACTTGTTTAATATCGGCATTGACGGCTGATAAGTTAATGAGAAAGGGATGTCAAGCGTATTTGGCGGTGATATTGGATTCTCAGATTCAGAATCAGACATCCATGGATAGCTTGCCGATTGTGTCCGAGTTTAAGGACGTTTTTCCAGAGGACTTGCCTGGAATACCTCCAATGAGAGATGTTGAGTTTTGTATTGATTTAGCTCCTGGCATAGAACCCATCTCGATCCCTCCTTACCGAATGGCGCCAGCAGAGTTGAAAGAATTGAAAGCTCAGTTGCAAGAGCTTCTTGACAAGGGTTTTGTCCGCCCTAGTGTATCCCCGTGGGGTGCTCCTGTCTTGTTTGTGAAGAAGAAAGATGGGTCAATGAGGCTATGTATTGACTATCGTCAGTTGAACAAAGTGACTGTGAAGAATAAGTATCCCTTGCCGAGGATTGATGACTTATTTGATCAGTTACAGGGAGCACGATACTTCTCAAAGATTGATTTGCGTTCGGGGTATCATCAACTTCGGATTAGAGAGCAAGATATTCCGAAGACGGCATTTAGGACTCGTTATGGACACTACGAGTTCTTAGTTATGTCTTTTGGACTCACGAATGCACCAGCTGCTTTTATGGGGATGATGAACAATGTGTTTAGAGAATTTCTGGACAAGTTTGTCATTGTGTTCATTGATGATATTCTCATTTACTCGAAGACAAATGAGGATCATGCAATACACTTGGGGCAAGTTCTTCAAAGATTACGAGAGCATAAGTTGTATGCTAAGTTTTCTAAATGTGAGTTTTGGATGGATAGTGTTGCATTTCTTGGACACATTATTTCGAATGAGGGTGTGAAGGTTGACTCGTCGAAGGTTGCAGCCGTTGAGAATTGGTCCACACCTACTTCAGTCACTGAAATCCGTAGCTTTTTGGGTTTGGCTGGCTACTATCGTCGCTTTGTGGAGGATTTTTCACGTATAGCCGCACCATTGACTCGCTTAACTCAGAAAGGGGTCAAATTTATTTGGTCGAAGGAGTGCGAGGAGAGTTTTCAGAGATTGAAGAAAGCGTTGACGACAGCACCAATTTTAGCGCTTCCTTCGGGTACAGGTGGATTTACCGTATTTTGCGATGCTTCTAGAGTTGGTTTGGGATGTGTACTTATGCAGCACGGTCGAGTCATTGCTTATGCTTCTCGACAGTTAAAGAAGCACGAACATAATTATCCTACACATGATCTGGAGTTGGCAGCAGTTGTATTTGCACTGAAAATGTGGCGGCATTATTTGTATGGAGAGTCATTCGAGGTGTTCACCGATCATAAAAGCTTGAAGTACATTTTCAGTCAGAAAGATCTTAACCTTCGACAGCGTAGATGGGTAGAGTTATTGAAGGATTATGATTGCACCATCTCTTATCACCCGGGAAAGGCAAATGTGGTCGCTGATGCTCTTAGTAGAAAGTCAATGGGAAGTTTAGCGCACATACCTGATAGCAAGAGAAGCCTTGCTAAAGATTTATCGCAGTTGCAAGATAGTGGAGCTTCTTTCAGGGTGGGTGAGAGAGGTCTCGTTGCACATTTACGAGTTGTGCCTACTTTGGTGACTCGGATAGGAGAAGCTCAAAGTAATGATGTCGAGTTGAGCAAGTTGGCTGCCGAAGTTCGAGAAGGTAAGCATACTGACTTCATGATTGGTGATGATGGTATTCTTCGATTTAGAAGTCGGTTATGTGTCCCTGCGACGGGTGAATTACGTGAAGAGATTTTGAGGGAGGCTCATGACACACCTTATGTTATGCATCCGGGTTCTACCAAGATGTATCATGATCTTCGAGATATTTATTGGTGGAGTGGTATGAAACGGGATATAGCTGACTTTGTTTCCAGATGCTTGACATGTCAGCAAGTGAAAGCTGAACACCAGAGACCGGCTGGTTTACTCCAGAGTATTGAGATCCCAGAATGGAAGTGGGAGCGGATTACTATGGACTTTGTTACTGGACTTCCACGCACTGTTAAGGGTCACGATTCAGCTTGGGTGATTGTGGATAGATTCACTAAGACTGCACACTTCATTCCAGTTAAGACCAGTTATTCGTCAGAGCAGTATGCACAATTGTACATCAAGGAGATTGTGCGTCTTCACGGTGTACCAATATCGATTATTTCTGATCGTGGCTCGCAATTCACATCCAGATTTTGGAGATCACTACAGGAAGCTTTGGGGACAAGGTTGCATTTGAGTACTGCATTTCACCCTCAGACAGATGGACAATCGGAAAGGACCATTCAGACATTAGAAGATATGTTGAGGGCTTGCATTATCGATTTTAAGGGCAGCTGGGATAGATATATACCATTGATGGAGTTTGCATACAATAACAGCTATCATTCTAGCATTCAGATGGCTCCTTTTGAGGCTTTATATGGCAGAAAGTGTAGATCGCCTGTAGGATGGTTTGAAATGGGCGAAAGCAAGTTGATTGGACCTGATTTGATACGAGATGCTAATGAGAAGGTCAGTTTGATCAAAGATAAATTGTTAGCAGCTCAGAGCCGACAAAAGTCTTATGCAGACCCTAAACGCAGAGAGTTAGAATTTCATACTGGTGATCATGTCTTTTTGAGAGTGTCACCAATGAAAGGTGTTATGAGGTTTGGTAAGAAAGGAAAGCTTAGTCCTCGATTCATCGGTCCTTTTGAAATCTTGGAGCGAATTGGAAATGTAGCCTACAGATTAGCTTTACCTCCAGCATTGTCTAGCGTCCACCCAGTCTTTCATGTCTCAATGTTGCGGAAGTACGTTTCGGATCCGAACCATGTATTAGTACATGAAAGACTTCAGATTGATGATATGTTGTCCTATGACGAGCAACCTATTGCTATTGTGGATCGACAAGTAAGAAGGTTGAGGAACAAAGATGTGGTTTTAGTTAAAGTCTTATGGAAAAATCATACTGAGACTGAAGCTACATGGGAGTCTGAGAAGGACATACAAGACAAATATCCTCATCTTCTTGAATCCCAAGGTACGACTGGTTAAATTCGGGGACCGAATTTTTTTTAAGGTGGGTGGAATGTTATATCATGATTTAATTAATATATCAATTAAATAAATTATGATGTGGAAGAATTTACAATTTAGGAATAAGGCTGGGGCAGTTTAAAATATGTTTGGATTAGTATCACTTAACCTCTTCTTTTAGGGTTAAGAAACCCACGACAGCAACACCAAAAAACGTAGAAGGTTAAGCGACCGGGAGAAGAGTGGAAGCAAGGATTCTTGGTTGAGGGTGGAAGGAGGTGGCGTACAATAAGGATTTGTTGTTCGGCTGGAGTGCTCTTGCTTGAGGTTTGTGGAGTGCTTGGTGAAAGGGTCTTGCTGTCACTGCGAAACCGGTAAGTGATGAACGGGGTTGTGGTCATGGTTGATTTAGGATTCTTCGCGATATTTTTCTTCTCTGGGAATTGAAGGGTTGTTATTCATTTTGGGCATTCTTAATGGTTGTTGCTTTTTTGTAAAAACTGAGAAATGAATGGTAGATGATGCTTGGTTATTTTGGCCAATTTGGGTGTGTACAGATTGTTTCAAGGGAAGAGAACTTGTGCGTAGTTGAATTGGTGTACTTGAGACATGTTTTAGATAGGATCAGGTTTAAAAAGTTTTGGTCTTGATTTGGACATTTTGCTGTATAATGGTTGTGAGGGAAGATACACTAGTTGTGGCTTGAAAATGTCTATTCTGCTGTCATGTATGCAGCTATGCTTTGTTCTGGAAATGGCAGGTTGAAGCCTTTGATGGGTGTTGTAATGGGATATATAGTTTAGTCTTGTGATAGCTGAGTAAATATATGCTTATATAGAATTAGAATATGCTGGGGTTTTGTGTTAGGATACAGATGATATTAAGCTTGTAACCATTGTGGGTTTGAGGTTAAAAGGACTAAGAGTAGGTTGTTTCTAAATGCTTCTTGGAGATCAACTTGTGTAGCTAATTTGGAATGCTTCAGTGAACTTTTTGAATGCTTTTGTGAAATTAAGTACTGCTGGAACAATACTAGGTCATTGTTATTTAAGTCTCAATTTACTGAGGTTGTGATTCTTTACTGACTTGGATTGCTTAAGCGTTGAAATTTATGTTGATTTGTTAGGTGATGGATCTAGTTGAATTAAGCTGGAAACTTGGTGATTTTTGCTTTACTTAGTCATGAATCTATAGTGGATGAAGAAGTGTCCAGACAGTTTATGACTTTTGATGAATGCAAGTTAATGAAATGGATTTCTCTAATACTACTTGTGTGTTGTGGTTAGATTGACAAGTCAACTTAAATTCTTGTGCAAAGCTTCTAAGTTCAGTAGCTTTTGTGTGTTTCCACTTGTCATGAATTTGTAAATGTTATGTGGTGAATTGTGAACTTCTCAGATCATTTTATTTTTGTATATGGAGTTGCTTCAGGGATACAAACTTGTCTAATTAATGATTTTCAGTTAGTTTTATAGCTAGTGATGTACACACAGTGTATTCTTATTCTAAGTTTGATACTTCGATAAATAATATGAGTATATATGCTATAGGTCATCAAAACGGAATTTTCCACGGGGGTGATTGATCATTCGCTTCAGAACAAAGTTTAGAGTGAGTAAATAATATGCTTTTATGTATATCGTATCGTTCATATAATTACATGTAATTATATTATAATAGTGTATCAGTTACTTGGGTTATAGCGAAATGAGTTGCAATTATTTCCCTCGTCTATATAAGACGCTAAAGTTATATCGTGTGACATATGAACGTATTTATACGTATATAAAAATATGTGAAGAAAAGCTGACATTTATGCATCATTGCATACACGACATACATAGACACAGTTATGATATATGATGAGCAATGCATCACCCGCTCTTTGATATGATATGGCGAGGCTCAGCCCGCACACCGATATGATGGTCCGGACCGGCAGTGACGACTGCCCACAGACACCATTTGCATTCATCAACATGTGCATTTTCATACTTACACGCATACGTGTATACATTAATTACTATGTCACTTATTATATATTACTGTGACCACCGATATATGAATGTAAGCAAAAGAGTATGCGTAAAGTACGTTATTTACTCACTGAGTCACTTTGACTCACTCTGTTATTTTTTCCTAATCCGTTTCAGATCAGTGAGCTGCTAGATCGAGAGCTGTCGTCTATCGTCGTACAGAAATTCATTGCTTTACGTAGGGTGCCATCCAGCTATTTATTTTCCTAAAGTCTCTTTAGTTATTTCTTTGATTCAGTTAGGTTGTTGCTCCGTTGTACTTGAGTAGGATTCTGGTAAATTGAAATGGTTGAATTCATTTTCTAATTCAATTCGTTATTTCATCTATTGATAAATTGTTGGCATAGAGGCTTGCTTGTATTTGGTCAAGCGCCGGTCTCGACCTAGGTTTGGGTCGTGACAAATACCAACTTTGTCACGACCCAAACCTAGGTCGAGACCGGCGCTTGACCAAATACAAGCAAGCCTCTATGCCAACAATTTATCAATAGATGAAATAACGAATTGAATTAGAAAATGAATTCAACCATTTCAATTTACCAGAATCCTACTCAAGTACAACGGAGCAACAACCTAACTGAATCAAAGAAATAACTAAAGAGACTTTAGGAAAATAAATAGCTGGATGGCACCCTACGTAAAGCAATGAATTTCTGTACGACGATAGACGACAGCTCTCGATCTAGCAGCTCACTGATCTGAAACGGATTAGGAAAAAATAACAGAGTGAGTCAAAGTGACTCAGTGAGTAAATAACGTACTTTACGCATACTCTTTTGCTTACATTCATATATCGGTGGTCACAGTAATATATAATAAGTGACATAGTAATTAATGTATACACGTATGCGTGTAAGTATGAAAATGCACATGTTGATGAATGCAAATGGTGTCTGTGGGCAGTCGTCACTGCCGGTCCGGACCATCATATCGGTGTGCGGGCTGAGCCTCGCCATATCATATCAAAGAGCGGGTGATGCATTGCTCATCATATATCATAACTGTGTCTATGTATGTCGTGTATGCAATGATGCATAAATGTCAGCTTTTCTTCACATATTTTTATATACGTATAAATACGTTCATATGTCACACGATATAACTTTAGCGTCTTATATAGACGAGGGAAATAATTGCAACTCATTTCGCTATAACCCAAGTAACTGATACACTATTATAATATAATTACATGTAATTATATGAACGATACGATATACATAAAAGCATATTATTTACTCACTCTAAACTTTGTTCTGAAGCGAATGATCAATCACCCCCGTGGAAAATTCCGTTTTGATGACCTATAGCATATATACTCATATTATTTATCGAAGTATCAAACTTAGAATAAGAATACACTGTGTGTACATCACTAGCTATAAAACTAACTGAAAATCATTAATTAGACAAGTTTGTATCCCTGAAGCAACTCCATATACAAAAATAAAATGATCTGAGAAGTTCACAATTCACCACATAACATTTACAAATTCATGACAAGTGGAAACACACAAAAGCTACTGAACTTAGAAGCTTTGCACAAGAATTTAAGTTGACTTGTCAATCTAACCACAACACACAAGTAGTATTAGAGAAATCCATTTCATTAACTTGCATTCATCAAAAGTCATAAACTGTCTGGACACTTCTTCATCCACTATAGATTCATGACTAAGTAAAGCAAAAATCACCAAGTTTCCAGCTTAATTCAACTAGATCCATCACCTAACAAATCAACATAAATTTCAACGCTTAAGCAATCCAAGTCAGTAAAGAATCACAACCTCAGTAAATTGAGACTTAAATAACAATGACCTAGTATTGTTCCAGCAGTACTTAATTTCACAAAAGCATTCAAAAAGTTCACTGAAGCATTCCAAATTAGCTACACAAGTTGATCTCCAAGAAGCATTTAGAAACAACCTACTCTTAGTCCTTTTAACCTCAAACCCACAATGGTTACAAGCTTAATATCATCTGTATCCTAACACAAAACCCCAGCATATTCTAATTCTATATAAGCATATATTTACTCAGCTATCACAAGACTAAACTATATATCCCATTACAACACCCATCAAAGGCTTCAACCTGCCATTTCCAGAACAAAGCATAGCTGCATACATGACAGCAGAATAGACATTTTCAAGCCACAACTAGTGTATCTTCCCTCACAACCATTATACAGCAAAATGTCCAAATCAAGACCAAAACTTTTTAAACCTGATCCTATCTAAAACATGTCTCAAGTACACCAATTCAACTACGCACAAGTTCTCTTCCCTTGAAACAATCTGTACACACCCAAATTGGCCAAAATAACCAAGCATCATCTACCATTCATTTCTCAGTTTTTACAAAAAAGCAACAACCATTAAGAATGCCCAAAATGAATAACAACCCTTCAATTCCCAGAGAAGAAAAATATCGCGAAGAATCCTAAATCAACCATGACCACAACCCCGTTCATCACTTACCGGTTTCGCAGTGACAGCAAGACCCTTTCACCAAGCACTCCACAAACCTCAAGCAAGAGCACTCCAGCCGAACAACAAATCCTTATTGTACGCCACCTCCTTCCACCCTCAACCAAGAATCCTTGCTTCCACTCTTCTCCCGGTCGCTTAACCTTCTACGTTTTTTGGTGTTGCTGTCGTGGGTTTCTTAACCCTAAAAGAAGAGGTTAAGTGATACTAATCCAAACATATTTTAAACTGCCCCAGCCTTATTCCTAAATTGTAAATTCTTCCACATCATAATTTATTTAATTGATATATTAATTAAATCATGATATAACACAAGTCATTTTGACAAACGTATTTGTAACCATTTATAGTTGTTAATGTATAGTTTAGGGGTCAAGTTGCAGTTAAACACAATTTATAAACTTCGGTAATTCAATGGTCGATCAAATGAGCAAATACGTGTGTATACTATGCAAGATAGTGCCTTCGTTTAGTTATTCTAATAATGAAAAAGTTATAATTACCTAACTAAGTGATTCTGACGCAAGAACAAGATTATGCAAATAAAATTAATATTCCATAATCAAACTTCACCCATGCTAACACAAAAATCATGCAATAATTAAAATAATTCAATTATATTATGGAGTTATGAAAATAACATTATAACATTAGGCAAGCCGCCCAATCACGGATCATTGCATGAATTAATCTAGACTGCGGAAAATCGCTCAATCACGGATTATCAACAGTTTTGATTTATTAAACCCAGGATTTTCAGACAAATAATGTGAACTACCCAATCGATTCATGTACTAATAATATAACTATCATGTTTCGATATTAATTCTACTTAACCCGGTTAATTACATCAGACATAGTAATCTTTTTGATTTTTAACCTAATTTCATTCTAATAAGGTTGCATTCTAATCAATGTCAGACATGCAAGAACGGCAAATTAATGACAGTAGAATTAAAGAACTCCATTAACGTAATTGAAAATTTTTATTAAGATCGCATGAATTGTTGAGTACAAGCATGAGATCCGTAAGATCTCTGAACAAGACGACTACTCACTAATCATGGTGATAAAACCAGAATACATGTATAAAAGATAACGGAAAGAAAAGAAAAATCCTTCACTACGAAGCCGAGTCTCCGATCTTTAATCTTCTTGGAGTCTTGAGCTGTCTATCGTCTCTTCAAAAATTAGGTGAAATTTTACTCAGGTTAAGAATGTTTTTTCCTAGGTTCTAGGTCTTTATTTATACTAAAATTAATTGGACCGATTTTAGAAATCAATTTCCGACCGGTTCATTTGGTGAACTGCCTACTGGACTATGAATCGGACTGGCTCAGATGGTCTCGAAAAATCATGTTTTTGGCCGGTTCCAACCTGAACTGGCGGTTTGGTCTTGAACCTCGCTACTATTCACTTTGCACGATGATTCTGAATTTGCTTGCGTTTTGGATCCTTTAAACCTTCGAATTACGTCTTAGTGTAAACTACAAAGTTGTAGCCCTTTGAGTTAGCTTTCCAACAAGATAATGCACACCTCAATCAAATAACGATCATGCACTTGGCAACTCTTTCAAGACGAATATATCAATTTGTCCATATTTGGTTTTATTTTCCTTTGAATCTTCGTGTTTTGCCTTATTTTGCTCTAAGTGGGCTACCAAGCTTCAATTTTGTAAACTTTGACCTAGAACAAGAGTAACGTATTAAAATAACAATAAAAAGTATGGAAACGAATGAAATTCATTGTAAACAAGTGAATATTTAGTCGACAAATTGACCGATCATATATCCAATATTCTGCATTGACGCCTTCAAAGATAGGTATCTCAAGTTTGGAACCCTTAAGTCCCTTGCTCTCAGAACCTGCCCTAATGGATGATCTCGGCCCTGGACCCTATGACCTTCTCCAAACTCTATCGGTTCTGCCCCATAATCTGAATGAATAGCCCATGATATTTCTACAATCGTCCAACTAAGTACGATGCTTACCTTTATGCAAGTCAGTGTACGAGGGCTCTCCATGCTCAAAAACACTTTTGTATTCCTACTCCCAAAGTGCCTGGAATGCGAGGAATGGCATGGTTAGGCCAGTTCCTCCCTTGTTGCTGCTCCACATAGGCAAGATATTGCATAGGCATTGGTAGTGCTTCAAAAGGCCTTGATTCATCGATCAAAACCCCTTGCTCAGATAAGAAGGAATAGGAAGAACGTCATGTCTTACCTCTTCTATATTTACATTTATTGGCTGCTCTAGTTACTTGCTCATTGCGAGTTTTTCCATCATGTTGCGCACCATGACCTTTAATTCTGCAAGTTGTTCATCCGCATACTTGTCCCTTGCATCCAACATTTCTTCGAAAGCGACAAACCTTGCAGTAACACCGGGAAACCTCTCTTCCATGTTTTCTCACAACACCACCACTTCTCTTATGAGTGTGTTGAGTCTCTCCTCCACGCTCGCTTTACTGGTCAATATTGCTCTGATACCAAGATGTTAATAAAAATTGCTCTTATTATGGAATATGATGTTATAAATATAACAATACGCCGACCACCCCCTTATCAAAGGATAGGCTTGACCCCAAGCTTGAACGAGTTACATTACTTCTTCAAATTAATGACCAAATGATTTATATGGTAAAAAAAAAAAGCCCATGTACGTCCCTTATATTGTCCAAATGAATGTGCTCCTTCCTGGCCGAAAGAGTGAAAATGGAACCCTGGTTTGTAGTCGTGCTGCTTCGTTCAAACTTCATATTCCAAAGCACCTCTTGGCTGGTTTGTACATGGAATCTTTCAAGGAGCATGTCCTTGCTTGCTCCATGTCTTCCAAGATGCCTTGCTGAGTTGTCTCAAGCTTATCAAGCTCAATCGGATGTCCCACGATCATTTCAGCACTTTTCGACAAAGTGCCCTAAGAGCTTGCCTTCATGCGGACCTCATGCGGATCTTGGTTGGAGCTCGTCGGGCATTGTTCGACAATCTGCGAACTTTACTCACGCTGTCTCGGAGCTGGTCTGGTCATGTGCAGACCTCGCCCAGAGTGCCTTGGAACTGGCGTGGTCATCTACGGACCTTGGTCAGGAAGGTTCGGGTCTTGAGTGGACCTCAAGTAGCCCTTGTGGGGGAAAATGCAGCCTTACTGAGTCATCTTCGGAATCCTCGCATCTCCGGGATTTCTCGACTAGGACTTTGGAATTTTTGAACTTATGTCGCCTCAGTCATGGCCTAACAATATCACAAAATGCCTAAGACATATTCCAAGGCCCTGTTCTTTAGATCTTAAATTTTCAGCAGTTAAGTTAAGTTAAATTCAGTTAAATTAAGTTAAATTCAGTTAAATTAAATTAAATTAAGCTAAGTTAAGTTAAGTTAAGTTATGCACTAAAAAAAGTAAACCCACCACCACATCACCCACCATCACCAACTCACCTCCCCCAGCCGCACCACCACCCTAACCACACCACCACCACCACCCCAACAACACCACCACCACCAGCCCAACCCACCACCACAACCCCAACCACACCACCACCCCCACACCACCACCATCACAACCTACCACCACCCAAACCACACCACCACCATTCCAACCCACCACCACAACCCCAACTACACCACCACCCCAACCCACAGCCACCATTCTACCACATCACCACCACCCCTACCACTATATATTTATTTAATTTTTAGATACTTAAAGGTTAAAAATATATTTATAAGAATACTTAACGTAAATTAAATTCAATTAAATTAAAGTAAATTAAATTAAGTATAAATTGGACTACAAATCAAAAATACATGAAAGAAAACCCCAAATTCTAAAAGATGTGAGTTTCTTTCTTTCATGTTTACCAATCTGTAATTTCATCGCCATTGCCAGATTAGTCGCGAGTGGCGACCATCATTTTCGAGCCCAAGGTCGTGGCTGCTGATGTCGAAAATAAGTGTTGTGTGATTAGTCGCTGAAATTCTAGTACGAGTTTTGGATGTGTCAAACTCTAAGGTTTATGCTTCTCAGCTTCTACATACTGTGGATCATCATCTTCCAACAACAACTGCTCGCCTCGGACCTCTTAGCCCTTTCCGCCCCAAACCCTTGTCAGATCTGGGTGGGGATCGGAGTTGAATCACCAGGTTGTCCTTTTCCGACGCATGGAGTCGATAATTGCGCGGGCTCTCGAGTACACCCTCAAGTACTGGCTCAAATCATTTTCCAGAGACCAGTTCAAGCTCCAAGGACGGACTGCACAGCTCTCCAATTTGGGTATGTTGGACTTTTTCCTTCTTGATTATGTATTCCTCCCTCTCTCTCTCTCTCCAATTTTGATAGCTGCTGATTTCTTTGTCTCGTTTTTGTTAGATATCAATGGAGAAGCCTTGCATTCCAGTATGGGGTTGCCCCCGGCTTTACATGTCGCCACTGCTAAAGTTGGGAAGCTTCAAATAGTGGTTGGCTTGCTTAGCCTTTAACCTGTTATTTCGGCAACTTGTGTATGTGTATGTGTCTGGAGTGATGTATCTAGAGTTCACATGCTTACTTATCCATATAGCGTTTCGAAAAGTTGATATTGGTAAAATTGACAGTAGCAACATTGATGGATGACACTGATGATTATTTAATTATCTTTGCCTGATGGTTATGACTTATGAGATCATCTGTAATTGATTGATCTGTTGTGTTTGTGCGTATTTGAAGCTTCCATATGTCAGCTATGTGCAAGTAGAGCCAGTCATTATTCATATTGACAGGCTTGACTTGGTTCTGGAGGAGAAAACCGAGCTTGATGAAGATGACAGGTGTGCACGAGGGTTCCATACTTTAGTCAATAGAAATAGTTTATGGTCTCTTACATTATTATGTTTTCTTGCAGTACCCCATCATCCACTAGTGCAGGAAAGAGCAGTGGCTATGGTTTTGCTGATAAGGTTAGCATGTTTTATTACTATTTCATTTTCTCACTATAAAAAGGTATGAAGCATCTAACTGCATGACTTGATTATTTTAGTGCAATTTGCATGCTCTGATAATCTTGGATGTACCGCAATCATCCCAAGATAACCTGCAGTAGCGCGGTCTTGTCAACATCACTTATCTACTTTACAGATTGCAGATGGAATGACTATAGAGGTGGATACTGTTAATCTTCTTATTCAAACACGAGGGGGAGCTAAACATAAGGCAGGAGCAGCCTGGTAAAAATGATTTTTGCCCTGTAACTTCTCTTGATATTCTAATTTTAAACTTTATGCCATCTTTATAGTATTCTTCATTTTTGAGAGAGAATGTCAAACATAATTTGAGTGATATAATTCAATATGATCAAATCGTAATTGATGTCTGAAGCAAATGGCTGTGAGTTATTTAGCAGTTTTATGGTATATGTACGCTGTACGGTGCAAATGTTATTGCTGACCTGACCTAACACAACTACTATAAAGCTCATATGAGTTTATTGCTCGAAGGCTTGTGTAGAGGCCACATGCTATAAAAGACAATAGCTAACAATATAATATTGTATAAATGTTTAGAAAATAGAACAATAGTTTCCTTTTAGAATCTCAATTGAAACATCGTTTTTTTAGGCTTACACTCTACTGAAAGAAAAAACTTGCTAAAATATTATTAATTAAAACCTGAAAAAATTTGGAGTAGAATACAGCCCTACCTTTTGTAAACGATGTCTCTTACTAGTAAGTAGTAACACTCAGATTGTTCGATAATAATGCTAACTGGTGATGAAGAACTAGACTAAATAGAAATATAATTTTTCCATCAACAGCCGAAATTAGAATAAAATAACAACAAAAATACACCTAACATTATTGAAAATAATGAAAACTTTGCCCATAATGTTTAAGTTTCCCAGTTCCTTTTAGTACATCTACTTGTAGAGGTTGATTCCGTTTAAAGCAATGAAAAGATCAGTTCATCATTCACGTTTTGCAACTTTGTGATTTAAGTATGATATAGTTGTACAATAATAATAATTTGATCCATTTCGTCCTCTAATTATACTGAGCCTTTGAAGTCATGTCTTGCCTCATGGCTGAGCACTAAAGTAATCAGCAATGAGGCCTCTTATCATGTCCAACCAGGTCACGTGGGGTCATATTTTAGGCTCTAGCTCATTCATCGAAAACCTTAATTTGGTTTTATAAGCAATCTTTAGTGGTTCTCTGACAAGAATCCAACAACAGGCCTCCACTACGGCTTTACTCACTCCTTTTGAGTTATGTTTCTAACATGATGTGGACTACAAAGAAACAGCCAACTGAACTAATGGAGTGAAGTTTCCTTTCTATTAATCGTGCCTTCCTCAACCTTAATACTATATATGGCATCATCTATTCTGTAAGGAGAGACCTCAACCTCCCTTTCAAATATACAGTCAAAATCAACCCTCGAAATACTTGAATAATAGACAGCAAGGAACCAGTCCCTGGAAAGAGCTCTTCTCAAGCATTGTTAAACCTTTCACTTTGGTGATAAGCATAACCAAATCTTGTTCCCTAAAAAGCTGGCGAGACACGTTTAGCCTCTACGACAGCAGTAAGATAATCTATGTTACTCATTAGGATACCTGCATTCTGCTCATTTTGTTTCTGAGGTAGCTATCAGTCTCTCTAATTTGGCAGGAGAACGTTGGATAATCTGGAGCACATCAGACCAATAGTAACACCATAGATGCAACATAAACAATTTCGTAGTAGCAATCGAAAAGACAAAAAAGATGCGACGTACAAAACAATTTCGATTGATGAGAGGAAAGAAAAGTAACCAAAATTGTATAATAATCGAGACACAAGCTGAAAGTTGTGCACTCCCGTTAGTTGTCTTAAGACTGACTAGAGTAAATCCCGCCTTAGGTTTTTCCTTGAAGGCCCCGGCATAAGAAAAATAACGCTACTTATAAGTACTCAAATTTAACTGTAATAAACTAGACATAAACAAAGTTCATATTCTTGTTAGTCAGTTTTTTGACCTCATATAATCTGCTGATTGAGTCTTTTTTAAGTCGAGCTCTTTTAAAAATGCAGTGCAGTAGTTTTCGATCCATTTTTTATTTTGTCCTTTAGCGGTCTCTGCATCTGAATTCCTTTTATCCTTTTTATTTGCCTATTTATTTTCTTAGGACACCACCTGTGGCTTCCATCACTATTCGCAACTTGGTACTATGTACTACAAATGAAAATTGGGAGGTAAGTGAATAAAACACATTACGAGATAATCTGTTGCATGTTTCTTACACCATATTAACATATGGTTGAATCATATATCAGGTTGTAAATCTGAAGGAAGCAAGGGAGTTTTCCACTGACAAAAGGTTTATATATGTTTTCAAGGTAATTATTGAATAGATGTACTGTTATCTGCTTATGCTCTCCGCTGCATTCTGCAATGTTTATGTTCACCTTGTTCTTTAACTCTATATCCAATCCATTCAAATGAACTTAATATACAAACAGAAATTGTTAGCTAGCTGTTGTATTCTGTAATCGTTGAGCTTCCCTTCTTTCTTATGTCATCAGAAACTTGAGTGGGGATCTTTATCTATAGATCTGCTACCTCATCCTGATATGTTCCTGGACGCTGACGAATCACACTTTGAAGAGGGAGCTGAAAATAGAGACGACGATGGTGCCAAAAGAGTCTTTTTTGGAGGCGAGCGCTTTATTGATGGCATATCAGGCCAAGCTTATGTAATAAATAATTGGCTTTACTTGTTGATATTCATTTTGTGTCTACCCAATAGATTCCTTTGAATTTTGCAAGGCATTTTCATTGTATTTCAGAAATACAGATCAGAATATGCTTGATTATTTTCTTGTAACTTAATCTCGTTATTATGATCAGATCACACTACAGAGGAGTGAATTAAACTGTCCACTGGGGCTCGAGGTACAAATACACGTTACAGAAGCTGTATGTCCCGCCCTCAGTGAACCTGGCAAGTGAAACAATTATCTTTTATTTACTGCTGTATGTTTCGATTAACTTGAGTTATGAGTTCAAATGAAGAGTTATTATCAGGTTTACGTGCTTTACTGCGCTGCTTGACGGGGTTTTATGTCTGTCTAAGTAGGGGGGACGTGGATCCAAGATCCCAGCAGGTTTGCCCAACTTTTGACACTACAGTTTCATCTGTCTTTTTATTCTCCGTAATGTTTGTGCTTCCTTACTCTGATTTTTGCAACAGGGTGCAGTGGAAGCAGCAGGACGCTCTATATTTTCTATAATAATCGACCACATATTCATCTGTATCAAAGATGCAGGTTCGAGCATTTTGAAATTTATAGTTTCTGATTTCTAAGTCCATTCTAATTAGATAAATCACATACTTAACAATATTTTATCGTGCAGAGTTTCAACTTGAACTGTTGATGCAGTCTCTCATATTCTCTCGAGTATTCTTCGAACCATGTTATACCCCTTTAATATTAAGACACTTGTGAATGTTTTTGGTGCAAGATTGCTAAGTTAATATCTGTAAAATCTTGTGTGCTTTCAGACCAGTTTTTCGGATGGAGAGACTGCTAAGAGTTTGACGCAGATTATGGTCTGTGGGCTTTTTCTGAGGTAAAAGTCGACTTTAAATATTTGCTTAGGCATCTCGTCTGAAAGAAATGTGTACTTTGTGTTCAGAGAAATTAATATAGTTTCTATTATCGTGCCATTGATGCTAATCACTCGAGGTACCCATCACGAGAATCTTGTGCACTTGTACTAGGTTTTATCCAAAATAATTGTGTCATTTTCTATGTGATCTTAGGCCTTATATTGAAGTCAATTTTGCATTAATGCATATATATACATACTCTTGTTTTGTTGTTTAGCAATATTTCACATGAGAATCTTATTCATGTGATAGTGACTCAATGTAGGGATACCTTCACACGCCCTCCTTGCACTTTAGTGCAACCAGCAAAAGAGGCATCTGAAAGTGCTCGACAGCCGTTCTTCGGACATGGTATCAGTCATTTGGATCATTCAAAGAATCCTCAGGTCACTGTGTAAGCTAATGATGTTTTTTATGCCTGTCCCTTACAGATCAGGATTTTTGCCCCCCAATATACCCCTTGGGACTACAACCCTGGCAACTGATGGTGATGGAGGGAATTCCTCTAATATACATTCGTTCTCTTCAGGTGAAGCCCTCTCCAGTGCCCCCCACGCTTGCCTCTGAAAGTTTCATCGACTGTCAGCCTCTTATGGTAAGCTGACATAACGATAATGTTAACCGATCTATTTGGTTTCAAACTATATTGAATGCTGTAAGTTTCTATACACCCTTAATACATCACTGATCAGGTTCATCTTCAAGAAGAGTCCTGCTTGAGAATTGCTTCATTCTTGTCTGATGGAGTTGCTGTCAGTCGGAGCACTGTGTTACCAGATTTCTCCATTAACACCATTGTATTCACACTCAGAGAGTTAGTTGTTACTGTTCCCATGGATATGAAGAAACTGAATTCTGAGATTAAGAGTGGTCCATCTGAGCAAAGCTTATTCACCGGGGCAAGGCTTGAAATAAGAAGTTTGTTCTTTTCGGAAATGCCAACATTAAAATTCAGAATATTAAAGCTAGAGAAGGACCCTGCTTGCTTTTGTCTATGGGAAAGTCAGCCCGTTGATGCTAGCCAAAAAAAATTGACCGTGGGAGCTTCACATATTACACTGTCTTTAGAAACTTCCATTGGTTTGTCAAGAGTTCGAAGTTTTGTTCAATCATCTCCAGGGCTGTGGAAATGTGTAGAGCTTAAAGACCCATGCATTGAGGTAGCTATGGCTACAGCAGATGGAAGTCCGTTGACGAATGCTCCTCCGCCTGGTGGTCTCGTCAGAATGGGAGTGTCAGTGCAACAATATTTGTCCAACACTTCAGTCGAGCAGTTGTTTTTTGTTCTGGATTTATATGCGTATATTGGCAATGTTTGTGAGAAAGTAGCAGCAATTGGACAAGATAGTAGACAAATTATAAGTGACAGTGAAATACAGAGGAAACTATTGATAGAAAAAGCACCTAGTGATACAGCTGTCAGCTTGACAATTAATGATCTACAGCTCAAATTTTTGGAAGCCACATCTACTTATATTGAGGGCATGCCTCTGGTGCAATTTGTTGGAGAAGACTTATTCATAAAAGTTCATCATAGGACACTTGGGGGTGCTGTGATTATTTCATCAACTTTTCATTGGGAGAGTGTTGAAGTGGGTTGCGTAGATCCTGCAAGGAAAGTGGGTGATGATAGCACGGGGACACTCTATGGGACTCGAGATGGTTCTTCGGTTGGAGGTTCTGGTGGTCCTCGCCTTAAAGCTGTCTTTTGGATACAGAACCAAGGATCGCATCAATCTCTTGACAACTGTAAAAAAACAGCTTTTCTGGACATAACCGTCTCCAATGTGATCCCATTGAGCCCAGAGGATACAGAGTATCACAGCTTGTCAATTTCAGCTTGTATTGCTGGTATTCGCCTTGGTGGAGGAATGAACTATGCTGAATCCCTGCTGCATCGGTTTGGAATACTTGGGCCTGATGGTGGTCCAGGAGATGGGCTTTCGAAAGGGCTTGATAATTTATCTGCCGGGCCATTTTCAAAACTGTTTAAGGCGCGGTCTCCTGATGTGGGTAATATGAATGAAGGTATGCGATATTATGGCGTTTCTTTTTATATGTTATCTTTTGTCTTCATCCTTCTCTTTTTTGTCCATTTGAACTTCATTTGTTACTAGTTGTCTCAGATGGAAGCTTTAAAGGTGCAAGCAATACAACATTTAAGCCCTTGGGTAGGCCAGATGAAATTGATGTTTTGATAGAATTCAAAGATTGGTTGTTTGCACTTCAAGGTGCACAGGATATGGCAGAAAGTTGGTGGTTTGATAGTCATAATCAGATTGGCAGAGAAGAGAGATTTTGGCACACCTCTTTTCGCAGCTTGCAAGTGAAAGCGAAGAGCAGTCTTAAAGAGTTGCGCAATCGAAAGAGAAACTCAAACAAAATAGGTCAACCTCCTGTCGAATCAATAAAGGTGAATATTTTCTTATAAACATTGGCCATCAATTTTCAAAATATAAACCTTGGATGCGGTTGAGTTGAAATCACTTGATAGTGTAAGTTGGTTGAGATGTTAGCGTAGCTTAGTGCTGCTCACCAGGCTGGTATTAAAGATTCCACTGGAGGCCATATCAACCTAGATTGTTGTACTCCTGCAGAATGAGGAAACCTTTTGTTAGACACTGGGATTACCTATTCAGAGGAAAATGAAGTGTTCTCTTAGTGACTCAGCCCGTATTTATCAACAACAAAAAAAGCATTTCCTCTATTTATGTGGTGTACTAGCATCCTTCATATATTTTCATGTTTTTAGGGGAAAGAATGATAATATCGTGGTGTCCTTTTTTTGCTGCATCGAATTTTTTTGTCATTGTGTGTTTAACTGACACTATCTTAGATGGAAGTCTTAAAGCGGTAGTCCATAGGTGTGCTGGTATTACAGAACATTAGTCAGGTGCTTAACTGCTGAACTGGTGCCTTTTAGATGTGCATGTTATAGGCTGCAACACCTTTTTTCTATTTATCCGTAACTATGTTATTGCAACTATGTAAGGTGCTTCACGTGCAGGTCGCTGTTGAAGGCCTTCAGATACTGAAGCCCAAACCTTCAAAAGATATTAAAAACAATGACACACTACTGGTAAACGGATTTAAAGAAACAACCGAAAACCCTGGAGTAGACCTGGAGGCCCAAATCATTACCTCGGAAGGTGGAGTTGATGATGAGATCAGAAATTGGATTGTTGAAAAAATAAAGCTCTCTGTCAACAGACCGGTAAAGTAATTCAATAATTAGTATACTTGGCCAAATTGTCAACCTGGTGCTTAATGCTTATATGGTCTTATGCATTTTAGATCGAGGCAGTGATGACTAAGGATGAGCTGCAGTATCTCACTGCTCTGTGCAAGTCAGAAGTTGACTCGCTTGGTCGAATAGCTGCTGGAGTTTTGCAGGTACTCAAGCTGGAAGGTTCTGTCGGGCAAGCTGGAATGGATCAACTTGGCAACCTGAGTATGTTAATATTCCTGTCTCCATTTTGAAGCTCTTTTTATGTCCAACCCATCATCATCATCTAATTTTGCTTTGCATGTGCATTTCAGGTAGCGAGGGTTTTGACAAAATTTTCAGTCCTGTTGAGCACAGTAACGGTAGCCAAAGGCTGCCTTCTGCTGTTGACTCCTCCACTATCAATTTACTAGATGAAGCCGTCCAGGATTCGCAAGCCAAGTGCTATGCAATAATGGGCGACATGACTCACTCGCAACATCTTGCTACGCTGAAGGAGGTCACGGATAAACTTGAAAATTTGCGGGAAATGTTGAAGCAATTACATACCCAACAAATGTAATCATGTTTGATATAACTTTTCTTTTAACATAGGAAATGAAGAATCTCAGGTTACATTTTGGCTATTTATACTACGGTCAAAATGACCGTAAGCTTACATCAATTATCTTTATGCAAATTACCGTCTCAACTTAAAATCTGACGAGTGAACTCAATCCAAGTTCTGCCATCAGTGAACTCGATCTACGTTCTGCCATAGGTAAAGCCGCCATTCTCATATCTGATGAGTTGAGAGGAAAAAAGTGGCTTCAGACATATGCACTTTTAATTACCGAAATATGTCTCGAAATCACAGAGATTCTATTGCATCCCAACGCCAAATAGTGCCATCTTCACAACAACTGAGGATTGTGCTGCAAAAGATTAAATGACATTTCAAAATCATAAACTGAGTAAAAAGTAGACATATTTACTACGCATATCCAATGGGGCAACAGATGAGTATTAAAACCGACCTCCCATCAAAGGACATTGCAGTTTGTCTGATTGGTGATTTCGATTGAACATGAGACAACCTAAAACAGACAAGGATTGAATTATAAATAGATAACGAATTATAAGATATCGCTTAGTAAGAAGGGGAAATTGAAATACAACAGACTTTGCTGCGAGAACCGGTGGACTAGATTGCACTTCCCAAACATAGATCTTCCCTTCTCTATTTCCTGTCAAACAAAATAACTGAGTCAGCTGAATAGTCTAGCTTCATAAGCTATATTGAAAATCGGAAAATTTGAGCAGTAAAAAAAGGACGAAGACTCGTTGTTTATCTCTTACCTATAGCTATAGAATTGTATTGGAAATCAAATGAAAATTTAATGAACCATATGTCACACTCTGGCACAGGATATTTCTGAAGGATGTCCACTGAACCCTGAACATGATAAAACAAATAGAGAAGAAAGACTTCAATTCACTTTTAGCTGAAAATTCAGATGCCCCGCATAAATCAATAAATGACGAAAAAATATTATAGATGGCAATTAAGATTTCTCACCTCACCGGGGGACTGTTCCTTCATTTTTGGCTCCCAAAGCACAATCTCATTATCCACACTCTGAAATCAAGCAGAAGTGACAGGGCATTTGGTGATCATACATCTACGTCTCACCTAATGCAAGTCATGTTTTGTTGGCAATCTTTGCACACTTTCATTGTTTTCATCATATCATGCTTCCATATCTAGAAAGCATTTGAATTGAAATAAACTTGCAACTTAAGTGTTCATGTAAAATATCTAAATCATGTACCTTAGATAAAACAAAATCACCCAGCCATCTATTACAGTCAACATAATTTGAGTGAACAGAAGCTATGAACACCTGCAATGAGAGAATTATACGAGGCCTTCAAGTAAAAGAGGCTATCGTATAAACACAAGTAACATCTCACAGGAGCTTATACTAACTAGAAAGTGCAAATAATTAATAGTGAATTCGGAATGATGGCAGGCATAATACTCACAGGGAACTGCACGTATTTAGTAGGGAATTTCGAAGGGATGTCCGTCCATGAAAATGATTTCTCCACATACGGCCAGAATTCTGTAGTGATAAACATGAGTGAAGTAATTGCAAGAGGCATGTATACTAGATGGGAGGGGTACAGTTCTAGGCAAAACCGGCTTTCAGATAATACCAACAACAAAAACACATTTTCAATTACCTATTTAAGCAATCATGAGAAACAGACCAAAATCTTGTTTCTGTTTATCATTTTTGAAATTTGGTTGTTAGGTGTGTTCGTAACAATCAAACACATGAAACTTCGAAAAAATCCATCAATGCAGTCATACTCCTAAGTAAATATATATAACCTAAATGCATTGACCCTTTAAATATATTTTCAATATGACTGCTCAATTACTTTTGAAATTTGGCACATACGATTTGGAAACAACAAAGTGTAAATATAGATGGTAATGTTGAGTCCTACAAGTCCAAATTGGAGGCTCAGATTAAATTGTATGTCTTGGGATTAATCCCAGTAAAAATCAGGGACGCCCTAAGCTTAGTGTGATGGCAATAGACCCTCGATATTGTATGGGTTACTGAATGTTGTGATTACATGAAGAGAATAAACACCCAATGCTCATTCTTCAAATTGGATACAACCTCAAATAGAAGAGATTATCAGGCTAGTGACCCCATCAGTAATACTGCTACAACAAAAATGTCTAACATAAGAGATCCAGACACTTATGTTAGAGTTTTAAAACAGAAGTTTTCAGCCCTTGGTAACCATTTATGTGAGGCCTAGAATTGGTTGTGAAAAGGGAACTGGACTCCTGCTGTATACATTGAGCAATGTTCTTAACATGTCTGAAGTTTTTGGGTCAGATTTTCATCTTGACAATGTGTGTGCAGGCTCAACTACAAAAGCTGCTTTCCAATGTATTTGTTGACAACTATCTTTCCCTTTTCTGACTATCAAACCCTAAGCTAAATCGACGGTGGTCAATGACAGTGAAAATTTATGGTAAGAGTGTTTTTGCACACAAGGGTATGTGAAGATAATAGGTGTTATAATTGTAGGTAAATCCGCAATTTCAAAAATGTAGATGTTATAATTGCATGTAAATTTGTAAACTATGAATTTCCCTTTTCTGAGGATACACTCGTGGTAACTGATAACAAAGACCTAACCTTGCCACTCAAGTAAACAACAGTTTTTTGCATATAATTAAAAGCACCACATGAGAAAAACAGCAGTAGATACCTACCTTTCATCGACCAAATCTTAACCGTGTTGTCCATACCACAGCTTGCAATGCGATACATGTCAGATGGATGGAAGTCCTGCAACATTAGTTCCCATCTGGTTACTGGAGTTGCACTCAAGGTACATAACATTTACTATTGCTCGTGGTGATAATCTTGCTGAGTCACTCATACCACACTTAAAACTTCATTGCGATGGCCCCCAGCACCAGCAAAAATCAGAACACAGATTCCCGTATTAATGTTCCATAAGCGAACTGATTCATCCTGATTAAATCTTTTGCCTTAGCAATGAGGCATAAGAAAGAAATAAAATATGTACTTGAACAAAAAATCAACACCTACTTTGCTTGCCGACACGACAAGGGAAGGTTTCAGCGGCTGAGTCCTAATCTCATTGACGGAATCTCCATGACCCACAAAATTCTGTGCAATGAAAACTCTTTTGACATTCATAATCCCATTAAGAACAATTTGAGCAGGCGCGCAACCATGACGGACTAGATCTACAACTCAACACTGACATCACCAAAAGTAACAGCATCACGAAGTCCACACAACATACCTTGCATATCTTTTCACTACCAGCATCAATACTACGGATAATACCATTACTCCCCCCTGCCAATAAGATAGGCGCGCCATCAAGATTTGACGCCCAGCTCACGGTGTAAAACGACTCATCCTTCTGTTGTACAATGCACATATAAGCAGTAAAATGTCGTCAGTGGAAACTACAACACGATCAAATCAAGCAAGGCATGGAAAACCAAAAGTGGAAACATCACGAATCAGATAAGTAAATAAGCTCTTCATTATTTTTTTTCTCTTTCTTTATACATCGTCGTCAACATAAGATTGCAGCACAGCAATGACACCTCCTTCTAGGCACTGGTACACTGTCACCTGAGAGAGACGCGGGTCAACAAAAAAAACATACACGAGGCTCAAATCAAGTAATCAGCATTTGATAGAATAAATTTTAGGGTTTCGAAATGACTGACTGACTGACCCTATTACCGCCGACGGTGGCGAAGACGTTGAAATAGCGAGAGTCGATGAAGTTGAAAACGCAGGCGTAGATAGGACGCTTGCCTTCCTGAAGGCGATTAGTGACTTTGTACTCTTTGCTCCTCTTTTTGGCCGAGCTCGTCGTCGCCGTCGGACCTAGGGATCCCACCACAGGCTCGCAACCTATCGGTACAGCCTTCGCCATGACCGCACTCGATACTCTTTTTTTCAGCTTTTATATTTATTATGTATTTAAAAACAAAGATGAATAAAAATAATTAATTATTCAATTATGTTACAAGACTTCTTAAAAGAGTATTTTGACAATAATTACAGATAATTTTGTAAATCATACTTTTATGCAAAATCACTTCATACATCTCAGCGATTAGGGTTTGATTTTTAATAGGCCAGGAGATTTGGTGTGAGGTTTTGGATAGAATAGGAAAAAAAGTATAAAAAAAAAAAATCATGCTTCTATGATTATCGAAAAAGGTTTTCTCAAATGCATTTTTCTAATGAAGTTGGTGTTACCAAGATCAATCTCGTAGAATTTCTATGCGACTGGTCTTGTTAAGATCGGTCTCGTAAAATTTCTAAGCGATCGGTCTTGGTAAAATCGGTCTTGTATAATTTCTATGTGACTAGTCTTGGTAAAATCGGTCTTATGGCATTTCGAATAAGGTGGCTCAAAATTGTCACCAGTCAAACTGAAGAAAAGCTCAGTCAGTTGCCACATAAGAGACCGATCTCTCGAATATAATAAGTGTGTCATTCTTCTTCTCTCTCCTCTTCTCCTCATTATTCTCTCCCTCCTCCCGCAATTGTGTGAATTGTCATCGTGATTAAAAGGTCATTTTGTGGTAAGGAAGTATTTTCTTTGTTAGGGTTATGGTTTATATGTTAGGATTAATTGTCCGGTAAGGAAGTACTTTCTTTGTGGTAAGGAAATACTTTCTTTGAGATTATCCCCTATAGAAATAAGAGCAAGAATCTTCAATGGTCTTGAAATTCGATACTTGAATCGTACATACGTACATGCCCTGTTTCAAAACCATAATCCTTGAAGATTCTTGCTCTTATTTCGTAGGAAATAATCTCCATCTGTCACTAATCACACCACTAATTTCATGGCTATGAAGTATATCGTCATATGGACACTCTCCTTTGAAATGCATCATTATGCAAATCCGCCATGGATAGTTCCCCTCTCTTACTCGACAATGAAGAACCAACAATCGAAATTGAGACTCTTTCGTCAAATAGTCAACACGGTTCGATATAGAATACTTCTGAACTACATAAATTACATCTGCCTTTCTGCTGAATGTAGCTTCTACCCCAAGTGTCCACAAAACTATCCATAATTACCATCTAAACACTCATCACTAGTTCATTCGCATCTCATGCCGAGACATCATTAAATGATGGGATATCCCATATATGTTCATGTTTATGAATCATAAAAACTATACTCCTTATCAAGTTGGTCTAGGATTTCTATTTCATCTCGATCAATCTCATCCATTCCGGTAATGTACAGTGTCTCCAACGTCGACACAATCATCGAGTTTGATTCGGAGTTTTTCATTTCAGTTTACCTATCCTAAACAAAAACCATCAAACAATAAACTCTTCAAACACTACGATAAATCATTCAACCAAAATTTTCAGCAAATTTACAAAATACTTAAACTCGAATTAACCTTAACATATAAACCATAACCCTAACATACAAAATACTTTCTTACCATAAAATCGCCTTCCGATCACGAAAACAATTCACAAAATCTTCGGAGGAGGGAGAGAATAATGGAGAGCTTCGCGGTGGGGAAAAGAGGAGAGTGGAAGAGAAAGAGAACAACACACTTGTTATCTTCGCGAGACGATCTTACTAAGATCAGTTTCTTTAAGAGACCGATATAGTAAGATCGGTCTTTTACGTGGTACCTGATTTGATTTCTCTATTAAAAAAAAGAAACTTTTTCTCCAGATGGAGTATTCATGAAAGCATGATTTTTTTTTCATATTCTACCTCAAAACTCCACCAAAGTCTTTGATTTGACCCCATCAGTAATCGAACCCTAGCTTATTGATGGAGTATTCATAAAAGCATGATTTGCAAAAGGCGCAAATCTAAATTTTTTTCCGAACATTCTGTAGATCAATTTATTGATTGAGAATCAAGGTTAAATTTTTTTTCAATGGAAAAGGACGGACGTTTTTATAACACATGAGCTGATACCACAGGGCATTGCAATACACGAGAAGAGGATGCAAACAAATTTGGAGAAGTTCCAATATTGAAATTTAGACGATTAATGTGCTAAGGCTTCCCCTTTCTTATCTGCATCACTTACCGCGGCTTTACCAGCTGCATCTTCCTCCTTGGGATTCTCTCCACTTTCTTCTGGTTTGGCCCCCAGCTTTGATTCTTCCTCTGGTTTCTCAATCCCACCTTCTTTTACCTTGGGATTCTCTACACTTTCTTCTTGTTTGGCATCCAGCTTCGCTTCATTTGCTACTTCCGCCTTGGGCTTCCCCTTTTGCGGCTTCATGAAGCAGAAACAGGAGCAGCAAGGGCACTGGAACAAGAACTTCATCACTTGAATTTCCCAACTCTGCCTTTGTGCATGATCCGGCTTTTGCTTGTTTTTAAGGACAACTATCAAAACCAACGTAGGAGCCAAATTCAGTCACACTCAATGAGAATCACAAAGTAACAAAAAATGGATGGACCTGTGATAATGTCGACAGCTCTAGAGATAAGAAATGTGGGTCTATTGAATTCATAAGGACAAAGCAACAAGTCACCGATTCAGGGCACCTTTGCATTCTCAAGTTGTCGGTCACCTCGGACAATGCCATCGTCCACCACCAATCTGTGAATTCATAGGCAGCATCATGGCCAAATCCTCTGCTTTGTCACTGCAGTTTAAAACAGTAAGTCCAAGTTAGCATGCATAATCTGTCTTCAATAAAAAAATCTCAGAGGAAGGTGGAAAGAGTCATTAGCACATAAAATACATTGGAGGGTAATGTAGAGTACATAGCAGATGAACAGATTCCGAAATAATAAACTTGGCTGTCAATTTACTATAACAAGAGAAGAATGGAAAAATAGAAAATTCAAGAAAAGGGATAAGTGCATGAAAACATTAAGAGAAACAAGCACCAATGCTTCTGTCTGGCTCCTTGAAATAAATGCTTTTTTTGCAAGGCATTGGTCCATTTTTAAGTGCTTCTAAGGATATCTTATTTCTAATGTTCTTATACTGTCTAATTTATATGAGCTGACAACTCTAAGGTACATGGGTATCTGGTAACACCGCTTGTAGGTTAGAGTCGGGGCTGTGGTTTTGTAGACGCAGGTCCATAATTATACACCCCAACTCCTCGCTTTCTTCCTAAGCGACCGGAATCTACATACTGCACAAGAAGAGGGCACGGTGCATATTTGACATCTCCAAGCCCAGCATGAAGAACTTTCAGAATAGACAAGCATACATCAAGGCCGATAAAATCTGCCAACTCCAAGGGACCCATTGGATGATTTGTCCCAAGCTTCATCCCGGTGTCAATGTCTTCTTTCGTTGCTACCCCAGTATAAAGTGTGTAAAATGCTTCGTTGATCATTGGCATTAATATACGGTTGACGATGAACCCAGCATAGTCGTTTGAGCAGATAACAGTCTTCGCAAACCTGATAATTGAATTCAAATGGGTTAAGAAAAAGAAAACATGTGGCATATTTAGACAAATAAATTTGAGAGCTACCAGCTCCCTGAGAACGCATATTTAGCAAAATTATGAAAATGACTCTATACAGGACGATAAAAGATGTATGAATTGAGAAAAATCAAGTACACCACACATATATAACTATACAGATATGGAGAAACAGGGAGAAGAGGGAAACTCTACATTTCATTAATTCTCAAGAAACTGATTAAAGCAGTTGCAATAGCAGCAGCAGCAGCAAAATAACCAAGTATAGTTCTTTTCGGAAAAAAGAAGAAAAAAAATCAATGATACAAAGAGTGGTCGAATCAGAAAATTATTAGTATATACCTCTCTGCCAAGAGCTTTGTAGCAAGAAAAGTCTCATCAGAAGTGTCCGCACCCCTCACAATTTCTACTAGTTTCATGATTGGCGGTGGATTCATAAAATGCATTCCAATCACCTGCAAATTAAAGCAGTAACACAACAAAAGGCTCATATCTCGTCTAACTAGATGAGAATAGCGACGACCACTAGCAGCACGAGCTATTTCAGTAGAGTAGCAACAACAACACCTAAACTAATAAAACAAATGTAATGAGATTGCGATCATTATCACCTTGTCCGGTCTGCTCGTAGCAGATGCTATGCGAGTGATAGAGATTGAACTCGTGTTGGAAGCCAAAATACCCGAGCTTTTAACAATCTTATCCAGTTGAGAAAACAGCTTCTTTTTTACGTCCTCTGATTCCACAATTGCTTCAATCACAAAGTCCGCATTTTTAAGATCTTCCAGATCATGAATATACTTCAACCGTCTAAGAGCATCATCACCAGCCACCTACCATGTAATTTTTCCACAACAAATTATTTTGGCCACAATCTCTCAACCTGAGTAAAAAACAACATAACAAGCAAGCACGAGGCACAGAATAACAAGAAGAAGAAACAATCAAGCAAGCAACCTGAGATAGTTGCCCTTTCGAGACGAAGCGGCTGATCGATTCGGAGATGGTTTTTGTGGCGCGAGCGAGAGCAGCGGGATCGGAATCGAGTAAGTATACGTCGGAGCCATACATGGCTGCGAGTTGAGCGATTCCCGATCCCATTTGACCGCTGCCGATCACTCCAACAAGCGTCGCCGTCGTCTTCGCCATTTTCCCAGTTGCGTTGCCTAATCGGATACACCTTACTGTTGAACTCGTACTTGTTTTTTAGTTAAACTTATTTAATGAATTAATTTTTAGTTAAACTTAATTTAATTTAATCAAATTTAAATTAATTGAATTTAAGTATTTCAATTATTTATTTATCATCACTTTTTCATCTTTCGTTCTCATCGTCATAATCTGGCCGCTATCAAATCATCACCACAACCACTTACCATGATTCCAACACCACCACAACTACCTACCAATATTTCCGCATCCACTTCATACACCCACCACCCACAACTCATCCCAACACGACCACTACCCATCCATTCACCACCACCATTCACATAATCTCACAATCCAATGTGAAATAATAAATTATAATAATTAGTATACTGAATTTAAATATACTTAGGGTCTGTTCTTTTATACTATAATTTTAAGTATTTAAGTTAAGTTAAATTAAATTAAAATCATTTAAATTAAGTTAAATATTTAAATAAAATACATTCATGAATGTGTACATAACGTCTTTCATCACCACCGCCACCATCACTATTCATCACCACCACCACTATTCCTCACCGCACTATTCATACAACCACCACTATTCATCACCGCCACTACTATTCATCATCGCCACTATTCATCACAACCATCACTACTCATCACCTCTACCACTATTCATCACCGCCACTATTCATCACAACCACCACTATTCACTGCCGCCACTATTCACTAAGAGGTTGTGGTGGTGGCGGCGATGATGGCGGTTGTGGGTTGTGGTGGTGATGGTGGTGGTGGGTTATTGTTGTGATGGTGGTGGTGTTGGGCTGTGGTGGTGGTGGTGGTAGTGGTGGGTTGTTTTGATGGTGGTGGGTTGTGGTGGGGATGGTGGTGGGTTGATGTGATGGTGGTGGTAGTGGTGGTGGTGGTGGGTTGATGTGAGGTGGTGATGGTGGGTGATGGTGGTTGTGGTGGGTTATGGTGGTGGCGGGTTGTTTTGATGGTGGTGGTGGGGGTTGTGATGGTGGTGGTGGGTGTGGTGATGAATAGATATTTAAGTACTTAAGTTAAATAAATTAAGTGAGATCGACTTAAGATCACTTATTTAAGTAACTGACTTAAGGGTAAAAAACAGGCCCTTAATAGAACTTTAACTTTATCTAAGGGTGCTTTTTTTCTTTTCTTTTTTCAGTTGGGGTGCGCCAAGCAAAAGTAGTAGTGCAACATTCCCGCGACGGATAATGACTTTAATAGCAATCTATTGTGATGAGTCAATCCCCTATAAAAATAAATTTAATACTGTGCGACGCTCATTGAGTCACATATCAGATATTAAACAGATAAGAACATATACTACACTTGAACTAAGGGTGTGTTCTTTATCACTGAACAAAATTATAAATGTTTATTATTTTACTGATATTTACTAATGTACTAAACTTAAATACTTAAAAGAATTTAAATGAATACTAAAATTTACTTTAAATAAGTAAAAATATATGAACTTGAATGGAATTTGTTTATTTAATTTAATTTGGATCATTTGAATTTAAAAATGTTGATATAGAATTTAATATATGATACTTAAAGAAAAATTGAACTTGGATCATTTTTTATTTAATTTAATTTGGATCATTTGTTACTAACGGTTTCTTTTTTATAATGCCAAAAGGGGTCAATTATACAGGGAATGCACAGTCTGATGGAGAAGTGGAATATTCATCTCTATACACATGTTTTTCTCAGGGGAAACTAACCAGTGGTACACCTGATACGGAACGCAGGAACATATATAGGAGGAATTTTATTAGAGGGAACGAAAAAACCTACTATACCTAGGAGGAATTAATTAGAACATTTATGAAACACAATGCACGTCATGATCATAATTTTTATGTTGTTTTCTGTTTATCGAATAAGTATTTGTCATCATCAAAAATGAGGATGATTACAAAACACTTAACTAATTAATTTAACTAGTGTGCATAAAATATCTTACTTCATTTATTGCACTAAGTCAAATAGGAAATAAGATTTTAATAAGACAAAATATCAAGAAGATATGCGGAAGATATTTGATGACAATTTATGAGAAGGTCTTATCAAATCAAGAAGACAAATCTCGAGTATAATATTCTGATTATTCAATGAAGATATCAGAAGATATTTGATGTCAACTTTATGGGAAGTTGTCATCAAGTCCAAATATATTAGGGGGTATATTATAGAGTTAATGAATATATCTCATCAATAAATATGGAAGCAAATTTAAGTATATCGGATAAACCTTCTTATATATTAAAAGAGAATTATATTCGCAATGGATAAATATTTGATTTGGATTAAAGAATCCTAATAAAATAAACCTAAGCGTATCCTTGATGCTACAAAGAGCTTAACGCAAGAGCTAGAGATGACGCGGAAAATAGAGAAAGAAAACGGGGATGAGTAAAACGGATCGAGGCTTAGTGTAAGCGTTAGAAGCTTGAACGATTGAATTCGAGAGTGATAGAGACTAGTTCGAGGGTTGGGTTGAGTTAGAGAAACAGATCTAAGTTAGAACTTGTACTAAGTGTATTAGCGATCACTTAATCTTTTGTACTTAGCAAGAATATCATAAATACAAAATCGTCTTTTCACAAACCCTTGCAGTTGATACTGAAAGGTAGTGATTTTACTCAGATACTTGATTGAGTACTGAGGTTTCCACTATAAATAACTGAGTAAGCAAATTTAATTTTCTTAAATTTAATATTCCGCTGCTGCCTTACCTGTTGGGTAACTCACTCTGTTGATGTTATACCTGCCAGGTATATGACAATTGTGTTACCTCACAGAGATAGCTAACGATCCAACAGTATGTTTTAATATTGTGTAGCATGAATGAAGAAATACTTGAAGCTTGTAGGATGATAGTACTTGATAAATTGAGAAGTGTTGAAAGAAACACACATTGTAGGGGGTGAATATATGCATATTGGTAAACATGTATCCATGTTTATGTCAGGAACAATTACAATTAACAAATGAAATAGTGTTGCACTTGATCGACATAATGATGTCAAGACAGCTATTGCGCAACAACAACAGATTAAAAATAAGTAGGCATGACATTATATATTTTGGCACAAGGATGTTCATACAAAGATGTCGCTGAGACATTACAACATTCATTGTCCACAGTTCATAAATATTTTAAATTGGTATCAGCTGTTTTCAAATAATTATCAGTTGATACCGTTAGACTGCATACCTTAGTGGAGCTAGTGCCGCAGAAGATTGCAAACACTAGTTTGTATTATCCATATTTTCAGGTGAATAAAGTGTTCAATAATCACATTTTTCTCTATATAATAAAGGTTATTATTTTTGCTATATATAAAATTAATATTTATATATTAGTTGTAGGATTGTATTGGAGCTATTAATGTCACTCCTTTCGAAGTTGTATTAGGATACAATTAGGATTTTTGGTATCGAGGGCGTAAAGGGAGAAAAACGTAGAATTTGTACTTGTTGTTTGTACGATATGTTGTTCACTTATGTGCACATTGGGTATGAAGGAAGTGTTCACGATCAAAATTGTCTGGAGAGACTCATTAAAGCATCAAAGTATTATTTTTCACACCCACCCGCAGATATGAAATGATATGGCTAAAAAAATTTGGCCACATAAATGGAATATTTTTCATATATTTATACATTATTTTATTTTTTATATTATTTGGTTCACTTTGTCTATCCAAATATATTAGGATATTTAGCTCATTACAAAGATAAAAAAAAATTTGTTATCATATGTCAGCCTTCATAAATGGTCATCCACACAGGAATGGAGGGAGCCTTTGACTACCTGAGCTATAGTCCAAATAGTTTTAAGCAAATAAATAAAATAAATATTTTTTAAAAAACATGCTCTAGGCTAAATTTGGTTCAAAAAGGAAAAAAGTAAATTTCATCCGTATATACTTTTCAAACCTGCATCTGTCCCTTCATCCACATAGTAGAATTTATGAAATATTCAACTATTGACATTCATCTGTACGGACAATTATTGATAGATTACTTGGTGTTTTTAAAAAATATTTGAAAGATACTTCGGGTCATGCCTAAGAGGTCGATATGCAACAAATTGACATAATTCTTAATACATTTAATTTGCACAACTTTATTCGCGTGCATAAATTATAAATTATATTTTATCACATGAGTTGATGTAGAGTATAACTGATTATAACCTATTTGATGCAAATATAAAAGAGCACATGAATCATGTGCGAAATATGATAGCATATGAATTATGCAATCAAATCCTGATAAGGAAGTAGAACATATGAAAGATGAAGAGATTTAGATTATAGTTTTAGTTATAGTATTTTCTGGTCAAATATTAATTTTGAGGTTTTGTTCTTTATGAGTGAAAAAAATTGATGATATTTACTATTTTACTGATAGTTACTGAAAAAAGCGATAAAAATACATCATAACTTAATTTATTTACTTAAAATTTAAATGTAAAATTTAGCCACTCGGATGATTATGGAGGGGAGATTTGGGCCTGGGCCGGGTGGGTTTATACATCTAGGGTTTCTCGATCGACACTTCTCTTCTCTATATAAACAAAACAACGTTAGCAGGTTTCCTCAGATCTGTTGTGGTTTTCCTTTGCGTTTCGATATGACGAAGTTTAAAGAGGAGATTTTTTGAGTTTCTGAGATCGATTGAGCAGATGATGAAAGCAATCAAACAACATGTCTGAATTATTCAACATGATGATTTTGAAATCGAGCTTTTTAAAACTGATGCTCTATCAATCTCTCTCCGCTTAGCTCTCCTTCATCACTTTCATCTTGTATCTGTTGGGGTTTTCTGTTTTTTCTTACATCTAAGATTTAAGAAGCGTCATTAATACGTTCATGGATAAGAGGAATCAATTCGTAACGGTTGGAACATTCATAACGGTTGTCTGTGGAAGCATATAAAACCCTAAATCGATCCAAACCCGCGACATGGTCCTGTGCGACTTCCGTCTTCAATTGGATCCCAAACCCTGCATCTGTATCTTGGCTATGTGCTCGATGGATCCAGCCACTGAACCAGCGGCCATGAATCCCAGAAGTGAAGTCCGTCATGCCCCAGCGATTCCAGGTTTTTTTACCGTTTAGATTGCCGGCGGTTGTCTTGCGGCGGGTTCAGTGGTAGGAGATCGGATTCTGGAACTTGGTGGTGACGTCGGTGGCCATGGGGCGTAGGGTTTACTGTGGTTGGAAAGCGTTGAGTTGGTGCGGTTGGAAGATTAGGTAATTTGTTTAGGGTTTCGATCAGATTTGGAAGCTGGTCGTTTTTGGTGTGCCTACTTAATTTATCTACTGAAAATTTTAGGATAATTTTACTGACTCAACCTTCTCCAGCTATATAAATCCCTACTCTTCATTATGCTTCCTACTCCAACTGCACCAAACTTCAGTCTCCAGCATCTCCCTTCAACTTATTAACCCAGATGAGTGAAGCAGCTACTGGTGCAGGTCCTGGTTCTTCACCAGACGATCCTGCAACAACCTTGTTACAAAAATCTGATGTTGAAACAGGAAACAAGAATTGGTGGCAGATGAACTTGGGGGAAGCCAAGGTTCAGATCTTGTTTGCCCTTCCTATGATTGTGACCAATGTTTCTTACTACTCCATCACTCTGGTATCGGTCATGTACGCTGGTCATCTTGGTGAGCTTGAGCTTGCTGGATCCACGCTTGCGAATTCCTGGGCTGTGGTCACTGGATTTGCATTCATGGTACTACTGTTTTTCATTTCTTGTTTTTATGCATTGATTCTTCTTGATGGTTCTTCATAATAGCTTTATAATTTCAGTTATTCGGTTAAGTTAGGGCATTTAAGTTAAATTAAGGTCAATACTTCATTTTTCAAAATTGAAGAAGCGAATTCAACTTTTGCTTGAATTCTTTTTCGTCTCTTTTCGATGGTTGCAGATCATGTGTGATATGCCTTGTCGTGGCGTCATTTGTACCTTTCGATTTTTGTGCTTATATACAATGCAGCTTGTGATCACAAGATAAGAAAAACTGACCTGTTTCTTCTGGTGATGTTAAAACAAAAAAAAAATGGCATTTTATTTTTATAGATGTTTTCAGATGTAGTTTTTAACTTAACAATAATGGAATCTATTTTCCTCATTCCTCGTTTGATTTCTGGTGTATAATTTTTCATCTGCAGATCGGTCTCAGCGGAGCACTGGAGACACTATGCGGACAAGGATATGGGGCAAGAATGTATCGAATGCTGGGGATATACCTTCAAGCATTGTGCATAATCTCTTTATTCTTTGCGGTTTTAATATCCATATTATGGTTTTATACCGAGCCCCTTTTGGTTCTTTTGCACCAAAATTCTGACATTGCAAAAACAGCGGGACTTTATTTGAAGTGCTTGGTACCGGGTATTTTTGCTTTTGCCCTCTTGCAGAACATTTTAAGATTTCTTCAGACACAGAGCATTGTCATTCCCATGGTCGTGTGCTCGGTGATTCCATTAGTTGTTCATTTTGGCATTGCTTATTTGCTCGTCTACTGCACATCTCTTGGTTTCAAGGGTGCTGCAATGGCTGCTTCGATTTCTCTTTGGATTTCCGTGCTGATGCTGGGCACATACATGCTACGTGCCAGGCGGTTTGAACATACTTGGAATGGGTTCTCAGTCGAGTCTTTTCAGCACATTGTCTCCACTTTAAAATTGGCTATGCCGTCTGCAGCGATGGTGTGGTAATTATGTTCAGGACTCGGGAGTAGCATAAAAAGAATCCTTCCTCGAGTATTTATGAAAATTTTATGTCTGATATGTTTCGGATTTCTGCAGTTTGGAATACTGGGCTTTCGAGATTCTGGTGTTCCTGGCCGGAGTGATGTCAAATGCAGAACTTAGTACCTCCCTCATCGCTATGTGGTAATTTTCTTGTTCTACTCATTTTGCCAGTAGTGAGTGACAATTACCAGAATTTTAATTTCTACACAGTTCTGACAAAATTTCCTTGTCCTGGAATCAGCGTGAACACGGAAGCTATCGCGTACAATCTCTCGTATGGCCTGGCTGCGGCCGCAAGGTTAGCCTTCCTCGAGTTTCATAAACTCTAATAATTTTTTCTGTCAGAAGAATTAAAAATGATGGATCTAATGTATTTTCAACAGTACAAGAGTGTCAAATGAACTAGGAGCTGGTCATAAAGACAGGGCCAAGAGCGCGACGGTTGCAGCCCTCCAGCTCTCATTATCCCTTGCCGTTATAGTCGTTATATTTTTAACTGCAGGGCATAATATTTGGGCAGGCTTTTTCAGCGACAGCTCTGAAATAATTGAAGCATTCGCTACAATGACGCCTTTTCTAGCCGTTTCAATTGTTTTAGATTCCATACAAGGAGTCATTTCAGGTACTTATTTTTCATAAATCATAGCTACAGTATAGCTTCTTCCTCCATTTTCATACCTGAAAAGTTCCCTGAATCGACAGGAGTGGCTAGAGGATGCGGTTGGCAGGAGAAGGCTGTATACATCAACCTCGCAACGTTCTATCTTATCGGTTTTCCAACTTCATGTGTACTCGGTTTTATTTTCAAGCTTCAAGTGAAGGTATGTATAAAGCCGCTATGATTCGTACCTTCATTGTACGACATTCTTTTTTAACGTCAACGTGGTGACGGCAGGGCCTGTGGATGGGAGTTATAACCGGCCTCTCTTGTCAAACCGTTGCTCTCCTTCTTCTGACGAAGTATGCGAAATGGGGGATGGTTGATCTTGTTCCAAACAACATCAGTGAACAGTCATTGCTGGTCTAGTTATAAATTTTCAGGAATCATGTAACTTTTAGCTTCCTGGTTATACTTTTTGGGTTGGATCAAAATATGAATTTTTGTTGAAAAGGTTGTCGTCAAATTGCGGTGTCTTTCCCAGTCAATGCTCGGTCTCTAAGAAAAACGCCTCGAGGGCTACAACAGACTGCAATCTTTATTTGATGTTGTATTCTTCATCTTCTATTTCTTGTGCTTAACATTTGATTTGAAGCTTACTACTTTAGTTGCTCCATTGTGAAAAAATTCTGGTAATTCTACTTTCTAGTGGTTCACTGATGCTTGAATCTGAAATGTAGTTTTGAGACTTAAAATGAGCCAGCTTATAACGGTGTCCTATTATGACATCTGGAATCCTGTTACATCCCTTTTTGATGCTTTGCCATCATGTTTTTTTTTGAATCTGAAATATTTTCTTATCAGCCGGCCGGGATCAGCTTGTACTTGCCATTGGCTTGGATTTATTTGCAGTCAGCATTGACATGTTTACTGCACCCGAAGCCATCCAAACCCTTCACACTGAACAACAGTCCCTCCAGAAAAGCAAAACACTTCAGTCTTGCTTGAACCAGTTTAAATTGAACCAGTGAAGTTAGGGCTATCCTATCCTCGGATAAGTTGTGTTTGGTAACACGGATATCTAAACTCTGCTCCCGGTCCTGGTATCCAGCCCTCTCCTCTTATCTATTCGACGAAGCCAAATTGGTCGAGAAAAAATGGCGAGAGGAACAGACAGGCTTGTGAGGAACGTGAAGCGATTCATAGACACCAAGTATCGGATTCTCGACCGCAAGTACGGACAGCAAGTCATCGACCTCCTTGACTTCCCCCTCACCTTCCTCCTCGCTCCTTTCACTCTCGCCTACGACTTCGCTGGCTCTGCTCAACGCGGCTTCGGCCTCCCTGAGCTCGCTTCCAAAATTTCATTTACCGCCATTTTCGTAATTTCATCCTCGTCGCTTTCAATTTCGCTGCTTTTGCCGGTACCCTGGGGATTTTGATTTATACGTATTTATTTCTCAGGCTGTTGCTTATCTCGGCACGTATGATATTGCATTGGAGCTGGGGAAGAAAGTCATATGTCAGAGGTCCTCCCTCATCATACTAGTTTATTATATGGGAATGTGTTTTCATGTTAAGTAGAATTTATATCCAGACTTTACTAATTGCCCTAAGCTTCCAGGACCTTTTAGGCAGCTATAGTGTTTATGATTCTTGTTTCCTTGTCAGCGAATCCATGTTGATTGTGTCTTTTTTGGTCCGCAAAGGAATTTGGCTTCTATAGATCTTATGTAATTTGTAATAACGTTCATCTTGTGTCATTGATTTTGCAGATAATATTGTGTTTTTTGGCTTCACAAAACTGCTACAATATGATTTTTTTCATTTTTCATTTATTTACCTTTTGAACGTATTTTATTTTCTATGAAAAGTGGAAATCATACATGTGCACATTTGAAAGTGGTGACCTAGAATCACTCAGATAAAGGTTTATTGACCTAAATTTTCTTTTTGAAGGAACTGCGGGACATGCAATGGATGGAATGCTCTTCGGTGTACCACATGCAAGGGATCCGGACATGTTCAATACCAAGTGAAGAATCCCTCCCTGAAAAGGTAAGAGTGCATGCTGGGGAATTCACCTATCAACATTTAACTTAATTCAACTATTTAATTGTCTAGTAGACATTATCTCAAGAATCGTTAGTCATATAACCTGTTTTTTTTTTTTTTTGCAAATGATAAAAGAAACTTGTTTGTTTTTGCACTAAAATTTTAAATGTATGTCACTTTACTTTAAGTAGCTACAATCCATTAATAAATTTATTAAGAGTATTTGAAACTTCTCCATCTTAGCTGACTATACCCGATAAATATATTTTGCATCAGGCTAATGATGTGAGCATTCTGGTCTTTTATGTTCAGTTCATGTTATTCAAATTTCAATTCTCACAGTCTCATTCCCCGCATAGAATGTATTTCGGTGCTCCTTTGGTTGACTACAAGTAATGCAGTGTTGGCAGCCTCATAATATTTGATTTTTCGTACAGAGTTTGTTTGCATATTAAAATTTTGAATTGCTTCCCTTGCCGTACACGCAATCACAAATGCATGCTTTAGCATAACTTTTTAATTTTCATTCAGGGGAGAAAAGGCAACAGCTGACTCTATTGCAGATGCGATTGTAGATAATAGGGCAGAACTGGTCCATCTTCCTTCTTCAGTTGATCTACATCTGCCACTCCCCTCCAAAGAATGTCCAAGTTGTGAGGGAACGGTATATTCGCACGCCTAAACTACTCTTATACTTGATGAATCACCCATCCACAGTTGTAAAGTGCAAAATATTTTTTTCTTTACCATATTATTATTATATTTTATAGCTAATTTCTCAACAAAAAAAAATTCAGCAATACTTGGGATCATAGTAAAAATAATCTCTTTTCTTAAGTCTCTTTCATGTGATACGTATGCTTTATGAGTAATGTTTACCATTTTTTCTATTTTAGTGGTTGTCTTGATTACATTATAAGGCTGTACGCTGCTGCCTAAGTCTTTGTTGGTTTAGTATCTAATAATTATGAAATGGTTGATCAGGGTGTGATGAAATGTCCTGAATGTCAACACAAGCTACAAGTCCGGATATCTGCTGACGATGTGAGCAAGCTTGATTTTTCGCTCTTATAATATTGCTCTTATCACTTCAAGTTGTATTTTTCTGGACACAGTAAAACTACATTTTCCTTAATGTATGCCAAATACTATTGAATCAATGTCCACAGTGAGTCCCTGACTTTTCATTACTCTGTTACCTGTGATAAAAAAAATATCTGCATGCATTACTGTCAGTCCTGACTTTGTTGTTTTCTAATTTGACGCCTTTATTCTTTGCTTTCCAATTGCATCAAGCCTAATGTCTTATCTTTTTTGCATAAAGATCATGGATCCTCCGTGGACAGCCTATAATATCATGAAAAAGATGGACTATCCATATGAGGTAAACATCTCATCATGCGGTCCTCTTGCCACTAGAATTCTGTTGTAAGCAATTATTAACATATCCACGCTTCAAGTTTCAAGTTAAGGATAATGGCAATCTTCATTTGTTTGTTAATGTATTGCTAAATATATGTACAGCTCTTTGGATGGGTAGGAATCTTGAATAAAAATAAATAGCTGAGTTATGCTCCTTGATGCTGTTTGACAATTTGGTGGAAATAAACCGGATCACTCATAATTTCTTCCTTTCATTCACAATGTCACTTTGTCCTCCATTATATAAAAATCAAGTTATAAAAATTGGATCTAATACATCATGTGCTACTTTTATGATCTCAGCATATTGTTGATAGCATGAAAGACCCCAGCATAGCTGCATTTTGGTTGCTGACCATGCCTCAAATGGTCGGTGGGTTCACTTTCGAGGATGATGTTAAGCAAAAGATTTGGTGGCAATATAAGGTTAAGTCTCCATCTACCGCCAGTTCATATGACTATTTCATTGATTGTGTTTGTGGCTGAACCAACAATCGGTTTCTTTTAGGTTGTCATTAAAAAATATGCACCTTTCTCTAACGGTAGATTCATGATGCCCACTTTTGTTTTGTACTTCATCAAATTGAAAATCATGTTTGCGTGTGCCATATATGAATCGTGTGATAGTTTGATGTGCTGCTGATTGTTTTTTGGTGTTCAGGAATCTATGCGGTATGATCAGATTCGAGATGTGGTAGCCAAACGGAAAGTTGGTTGGGCAGACCTTCAAGAAGTAAGTTTGATTTCTCAATCACTGCTTTGGATTCTGCCATTTGGAGCAGTTAGTTGAGTTACAATCTAACTGAAACTCGAATTACCCGGCAGGCTTTGATATCTTTGGACCCTGTCCGCGCCAAGGATGATCCTGTTGTTGTGAAAAATGTTCCTTACTATAAGGCCAAGAAGGCACTGGAAGTTGAGGTCCTGAAACTTAATCCTCCACCACGTCCTCAAAATTGGGGTGTAAGTTAAATTTTCATATCCCCAGCATATTTAACAGCACCATCTTCTGTGTCTGTATATATTCCTCGATTCCAATCCTATAATTTGGATTTCATTTTTATCTAGGACCTTAACCTTCCACTGGATTCATCTTCTTGGAGTGAAGAGGACCTCAAAGATCCCAAAAAGTTGTATGAGATGACAGTACTGCTGAATGCCCAAAGAGAACTTGCTGACAAAATTTTGGACTCACAGTGGGAATCAAAGTGGCGCCAGGAAAAGGTTGTGTCATTCTCCCATCGCAATGTCTTTCTTGATTCGTGTTTTCAATTCTCCATCAAACCACTGACCATTTTTTGTTGCATCCCTCAGTTGAACGAAATGCTAGAAGCAAAGGTGCGGCCATACATTCAGAATGTCGAGAAAACTGTTCTATCCAAACCCATAGTAATGCAGACGAAAAACGAAGATCACAAGGTTATCCATCATTTTCTCAAAATAGAAAAAAAAAAACTCACTATCCTCGTTTCTATATCCTTTCAAGAGAACTCATACACAATTATGTTGCATCCGTTGCAGAAGAAACCCCGCCAACGGAGATGGTGGATATTTTGAGAACCATGCGCATAAATATGATTCTTTCCCAGTTAAGAAAGAAAAAGTTTCGATTTTCTATCATTCCCCATCTTTTGCATATGCAGGCAGTGAGATGGGGATTCGGCAAAATGTTGGATGCATTACAGATGTGAGTAGTTTTCTCATTTGTTTGATAAGGTACTAAAAGCTATGTGTTAGGGAGACACAGACAGCAGCAGAATGTAATCTATCCCAAAAATAGAACTCAGCCTTTTATTTGATATGTGAAATTATGAAACATACGCATTGCTAGAATCTCCAGGAGCTGCTGCTGCAAATTGTTGATTTGTTCAGATGTCGGTGTACCTGTGACAATTTGTGATCTTGCTGCAGCCACGCCTGTAAGGATTAGCCTTTTGCCTCGAGTTACAGTTGTAGTAAGACTGTCCTCTCTTTTTACAAGGAACTGAGTTCTTCTTCAATGCGCCATAGCTGATGTGCTTCTTCGCCTGGGCCAAAATCCTCCGCTCTGACTCGGTGGTCAACATTGTCTCCTCATCGTAGCTCATGAGATCACCAACCGTGAGGCCACCGTCAGCCGTCGCGGCCAGTCGGGCAAGGCCGAGTTGGTCCATGGAGGATTCGAAGGCGGCCATGGCCAAGGCCGGGAGGAGGAGGAGGAGCACTAGGCCGAGCCTGAGAGCCATTTTTGTGTATGAAGGAGACTGAGAATTATGCCAAATGAAGAGATGGTGGTGTATATAGTTAGTGAGGCTGAGCGATATTGCGAGATTTACGTGCGCTATTTTTTGCATGGTGGTCCGTGTCTTGTTCCTTGTTTATGGGATGGTTTGTTTGTGGCTTAAAATACATAGAGACTTCATGCATTCTGATATATAATACCAAACGATGGTACTAATAATTGCATCCGAATAGTAAAAGTTAACGAGACACGTAACAAAGTAGCACATGAGAGCTTTACTAAAGGCGGTATTTTTTTTTGATATGAGTGTTCTGTCGTGCTGTTCACGCGTATTGAATAAATTTATGGTGACACAGTAGCCTGCAAACCACGCTCATCAGGTATTACCATACAATGTGTGTGACATGCTCGATCAAAGATAATTTATTTTCCAAACCTTGCCTACCTGCTTACCTTCGGACGGTCGTTATGGGATAATTTAACAAAGCGAGGCCAACACAAAATCCAGTTAGTTATACATGTTTTTATATGCCCTCATATCTTTTGTGATGGTTTGCTTCTTTATCCGAACATTTTGCATCATAACTTTGTTGGATGCTCGATCACAAGTGGTCGAATGAATGGCATGGATGGAGATGGCCATATCAACTCGATCACATCATTTAAGGCTCTACCATACTTGTTATTTGGGTTGACGTTTCCAATGATTAAATCTATTCGTGGGAGGAAGGTCAAAATCTAGAGTTTAGAGGACTATGTGACCTTGTAGCCGGGTTCTATGGCGGAAACTATGAAACTCTCCCATTGTTCCTTATCTTACCACAAGCTGCTTTGTCTGACTTGTCAAACATATGCTCTCATCCACATGGGTTCCAATTCAAAAACATAACGTTATATACCTCCGGAAACGATGATATTCTGAAAGAGTGACGCGTTCAAATACCTAGAATTAAACGTCGATACACAGATACGATCTAGTTTTGTGTCATGAATTCAACATTGTTTGTTAAAAAAAAATTATTTTCATACCAAACTACACTTTAACTGCACAGAATCTGAACAACGTAACATCATTATCAAACCTCCGGCTACATTTTAGCGGCGTAGATCCCAGATCTAGACAGCCCTGACCATACCTTAAAATAATGTCAATTTGCAATCTCATGTTCTCTCTACCAAATTCATGCACTTGCAGAGCTTCAAAGCCTTTATATAACCACACATCCCAACCCTCATTTGGGCAGACTGACCTATAAACTCGCCCTCTACCAAAAAACCTCCTCTCAAACGGCCCGGCACGAGGCGGAGAATGGCCTCTACAACCCTCACACTAGCCGCCATTCTCTACTTCTCCCTACCATTCCTCAGCACAACATCCTTGCACGTGCAACCAGCCTCAGAGTACGATGAAGAAACAGAGTACGTTCTCGACACTCCATTCGTGCAAAATGAGGGTTTAAGGACGCGGCGGTTCTTGGCCACAGTCTTCAAAATCAAGAAGGACGCAAAATGCGACGCCGCAGGGAAGAAGAAGAAGAACATATGCAATTTGGCATACGCTAACAATGGAGCCAGCTTGGTCAACTGCTGCAAGGAGCATTGCAGAGACATTTATGGAGATCGGAACAACTGCGGCGCCTGCGGACATAAATGTGGCTTCGGACAACGTTGCTGCGATGGCGAGTGTACTGACATTCTCCGCAACGACGATGATTGCGGAAAATGCGGAAGAAAGTGCGCTCCAGGCGCTGGTTGTCGGTATGGAGTCTGCGGATACGCTTAGAGAGAGAAAATTAAATAAAATTTCGATGAAATATTTATTGATTGTAACGCAGGCCAGTTGAATGGACTGCAAAATGTAGTTAGCAATAGTTTGTTGCGCTGTCAAATAGAAGACGAGACTCCTTAAGTAAGCTCTTGTTACAATTTTTACAAATTGTGATAAGATATTATTTTATATTTGTCTTAATTGATGCAACTTAATTTCTTTAAACAAAATCACATGATTTTAACTCAACACTGTTTATAAATATTGATGTATTTGATTTGACTGCGATAGATGTAGTCTTATGCCTCTACTTAGGCTATAGCCCAAGTAGTTTTAGTTAAAAAAATAAAATAAAAAAGATGTATGGAAATTTTTTACTAGATTCGCAAAAAAATTGTTAGGTCGAGCGAAAATGACATTTAGAGTTATATAGAAAATGTGTTATATACATTTTTATAATAATAGACGTTGCTTGCAATAATGTCATAGTATCTATTGTCTTTAATTGAAACATTAAATGATACTGTCTATAAGGATTGTCTAATATTTTGAGATATGAAAAGTACATTTTGAATATAAGACATTTTCTTTTAAAGTCGTCCGATGTTCAAAGTATGGACAATGCTTCTTAAAGATGTTGTCTATTTTATTTATTTTTAGATAAACACCTTTTGTACTTCAAAAAATTAAACCATTTTTTAAAATTCTTTAAAGATAATATTTAAGACGAGCGTCATTATATTATAACATTAAATGACATGTATATGAAAATCATCGTCGTATATAATCGTTAAACATCTTGAAAATGATCTCTTATAAGTTTCAAACCTCAAAAAAAAAAAAAAAAATTGAGCCCTGTATTTTCAAATCCTGGCTCCGTCCCTGACTGCACCTATTCTGAATCCTTTATCGGATGCTTTGGCAAGAAAATGTTACAGAGGTCCAACAATGCTTGCTAATACTCTGTGAACAAGTAAAGATTGGGACTGGTTCATCAACTGATTATATTATCCTCTGGTACGCTTCTTGAAGCTTTTGTAAATAGATACTGTCACTCACTTGAGCTTCTTCATGCTTTCTTGGATTTGAATCTCAGCACAAACTAAATAAGGCTGGAAAGCGTATATGTCCCTCGCGCCATAAATCTGTCTGTTCCTTGCTAAAATAGTGCTGAGAAGCCGGTAACTTCCGTATCCGCTTGGCCTCGTTTTAAACCTCCAGACGCATATATCAAAAATGCTTGGCTTACACAGTTGGCCACTCTGGGAAAAAAAATGGTTGTGTACTTCAATTTCATGCTGAAAGAGCTGCACGGGCCTTTTACGCGTCGACATACCTCATAAAAACTATATTTCAACCCCTGTTTGGCTCTTATATCTCTTCAGGAAATGATGCCCACATCATGCCATCTCCAAAATTTTGATGTTTCCTGTGGAGTTGGCGGCAACTAAGGTAGATGACTGACCGCGCCAGCAGACGGAAGAAATGAACTGTGTAGCATCGTCAGCATCTTGACCGGAAAGGGGGTCTGTCGTGTTAAACTTGAATGATAATGCTGGCATGGGGAAAGCTTTGTGATAGACGAAAACCTGATGCATACATGTTTCAGGCGTTAATACACGGCAAGTAATATCCACGACTACTTTTTAAGAGATTACAATATTCTCAAGTTCACAGAGTCGCGAAGATACAGTTTTGACAGAAAGAACCATCAAGACTTTATAATAAACGATAAAGAAGAAACGAAATGGGGAAATCTAATTGCGACAAGTCTAATCGAGTCTAAAGATGATGAAAAAAACTCCGCCCCAAATATTCTAACACATACTAGGCACAAGGAAGAGGTTATATACAAGGAAGTGAAACAACAGTGAAAATAGTGAAGCTATCGTCGACAAACTGTTCAAATGAGACGAGGGAATGAGTGTGGACGTGGAAAGGAGGATAGAAATGCTAAATCCACACGTCGTGAAGATGATGAATGTAACGTGTTTTTATGTGTGTGTGATATGTAAGCAGATAAAATTACTGAAAAGCAGTTGGTGCAAGTGAATTAAGTACCTCGTTTGTTTCTGAACCTGTAGCAATGTAGCCATCATGAACGGACAAACCAACAAAGTTCTGAAACATAGATGATACAATCAGAAATAATACACATCTCAGACGCCACAGTTGCGGAGAAAAAAGAGTGTAAATTAATAATACAGAAAAACATAGATGCTCCTACTTTCCTGATGATTCTTCACAGTTCATATAAATATACATCTCTGGAGGATTCGGAGTAGTAGATTATTTTAGGAAGGGCCAGCATAGGTGACAACTTCACAGATACAACAGTCTGTGGTGGATTTAGGCAAGGGGGAGCCCCTCCACTGGATCCGCAAAACTTGAGTTTTTCTTAATGTACACATATTCCAAGTTTCATAATATACTAAATTTACCCATAAAAATTTTATTCCCTCTCGCTGTAATAAAAATTTACAAAACTTTCCGCTGAACAAAAGATGTTATTGATAACGCCATATTTAAAGTTCTATTTTGCTACAAATTATTTTTCCTCTCGCTTATTCGCACCTAGTAACTTATATACAAATATAGTGTACATTTAATATATCCACATTATGCAAAATTCTAATTTACCACCATGCCGAACGTTTTAGGAACTCACAAAAACTTGTCATAACTGGAAAGTAACTACAGCTCTAAAACTCTAGACACAAAATGCTTTAATGCGATTTACCTTTACGTTCAAGTGGCCACTGAACGACTGTAGAGGACTATCGAGTACCCGAGATGTGCACATTGATAAATCCCAGAGCTTCAGCGTGTTATCAGTAGATGCTGATACTAGAGTCTTTGAATCGACAAACTTGACATAACTCACGGTTTTGTGGTGTCCAACCAGGGTGAACAAAGGTATTTTCATGTTGCGCAGATCATAATAATAAATTTTATGATCTGCCGAACCAAAGACCAGGGAGCGACCAGAATCTGATGGAAACTGTACACAGCAGACGTTAGCCTTTGTTTTGATAGTCCCAACGCTAACTCCCTGCAAGAGCATCATCGTAAGATAATCAGTTTCACACCCCGATAAAAACTAACATGTTAGCTGTAATAGGTAACTGTAGTACGTTTAGTTTCTAAGCTGACATCCACGAAGTGGAAAAATATAATTGCCTGATTGATATTCCATAGCTTGACTGAACCATCATCGCTGCCGCTGGCCAATGTTGTCGGATCTACAGAGGAAAAGTCTATCGACCAAACACGTTTCTCATGCTCCTTCAGTTCCATCAGTGCTTGACTTCTTGTAAAATCCCAGAGCTAAACCAGTCAAGCAAGAGACCATTAAAATACATGAATAACTTCATAAAAAATAAGGTAAGCCCTATAAATCCGACAACATATTACCTGCACGACACCTTCAAAGTTACTAGACGCTATGTGGCTTTTAATATAACTGTTCCAACATATACTACTCAACTTTGATCTGCCAACCATTTCGACGACAGGATAGTGTATATTTCTATCGCCCCTGAGAATGGAATCACATTCAAAGATTTTGATTTTCTTATTGACGCCAGCCGTGGCAAAAAAATCTCCATCACGGTCAAAGCTGAGGGCGCATACTAGGTTGGAGGAATTCAGCAGGTCTCCTTGTTTCAAATCAGCCTTTACTTTCAACTTACTGAAGGAAAGATATTTGCTGAAACCTTCAAGAAATGGATTGACCCATCCTTTCCGTGTTCCCTCAGAATACCGCTCCCTGGGTATCAAATTGTTTGCGGAGCTTCTCTCATTTACAACTACAGATCCTCTACCATCACTGCTCGTCACTGAGTTTCTTGCGGTAGGTCTTTCTACTGTCTTAGTTGGCCGTAATCTGGTTGACAAATAAGCCGTTTCAAGTTTCTTAAAATTCTTCATCAATAGGGAATTCCTTGAAAATTGACTATCCTGGTTATGCTGATCCAATGTGGGATCAATTTCCACATTATCATCACACTCTGCAGAACTTAGGTCTTGATACGATCGGAAGCGTTTTCTGGACATCATGTGCATCGAATCGTTTCCCTGATTACTAAGTGATGGAAGATTTGATGCTGAATAGTTGTGCTTGATTACTCGCGGAAACAAACCTCTCTTCTCCATTAGACTTGTCTGCAAATTTTCAACTTCATCAATATCAGAGGTCAGTAAGCTAATCACTTCTTGGAGTTTATCCGAAGCTTCATCTGTTCGTTGTTGTGATATCAACAGGAACTCCAGTAGCATCTCCTGCTCTTCTATTTTCTCTTTGAGTTCTATAGCAGCTTCATGTTCTACCAAATTACTTTTCGCTTCGTTAAGGAACTCAGTCCGTAATAGTTCACTGTAAATCATCACGAAAAAAGAACTTAGAAACTAATTATCACCAGAACCATTCAATGTGGCTTTTAAGTTAGAACAAATAAACTCTTGTCCAGTACAAGTACGCATGTTGAAAACTTACCACATTTTGGGGCGGCTAGTTGGTTCAGGGTGCAATAACCACAGGCAAAATGACGCTTCTTTGGACCACTTTAGTAGCATCTGAGGGGGGAGAAGGCGGTGTCTTAAATTAGACATGGTTATACTCTTTTCCTCTCTCGAGCTAAATGGGCAGAACAACTGCCAAAAATCAGCAATGTTGAATTAGACTTTTTTGTATGATTCTGGAGGATAAAAAAACTATATAAAAAAAAAATTCCTATTTTGATCATACAAATAGCCACTTGACGAACACGAACAATTTGTCTTACAAGAAAAAATCTGAACTTTGGTACCATACCTCAAAGAGAAGCACCCCTAACCTATAGATATCGGAAGCACATGAAGGTTCTCGACCAGCAGCCTCTTCAGGGCTAGTGTACCATGCCGTCTCCAGGAGTAATATCTGTTTCATTGGAAAGGGTGGTTTTCCCTCTTCTGCATGTTCAACATTCCTGTTATTTTGTTCACTTCTCTCATCTCTTTGTAACGCGGATGTTTCACTGGCATAACTCGGTCGCATGCAGCGTGATTCAGACATTAGCGGAGCATTTACAGAAGACTCTTGCGGTTGAAAGTGTTCGATTTCAGACTGACTTCTCGTGCGAGAAGTGTAATGTGGCAGCGTAGCAGTTGAGCCCATAACTTCAAAAGTTTGGCTTTTCATCCCATCTTCAGGAGATTCAGATCCTGAATCCGAACACGATGCAGATTCAATAAACGCAACATGGTTGAAAGAAGACATGACAAAGCAAGAAGGCCGAACATTTTGGACAACAATTCCATGAGAATGAGCTACATTAACTATCTCTACTATTTGCCTAAAAATGTGCAAGCATTCGACAACATCAACAGATCTTTCAGTTTTGTCCAACCACTGCCTCAAGCTAACATCACCACAGTCCACTGCGCGAACAAAGGGACTGGGAGCTAGCTCATCCAAATAGTCACCAGAAACACCAACCTGACTCTTCCCACAATCTCTCTCAACAGAATGAATCATGTCTCGGTCTATTTCCTCTCCTGCAAATACTGTTCTATTAAGATCAGGCAGTCTTAGGTTCCTTTCCGAGACTGAAGAGGTATCAAATCCTCTAGAAGTATTCGATCTCTGCCAGCCCGAGTCTGATGAACCACCCATGTTCTTATAATTGCAGAGAAACCCGAACAACACGCATCCAAATAGTAAGATAATTTTTCAGAATCAATCTCAGTTGCTTAACTTCCACCAGTGCCATTATCAGTTCTGAAACACATTTGGGCAACAATAACTTCCCCTTTAACGAGCAATCCTCATAGACTACCAACTGCTCATCAATGAACCAGAATTAGTATGAAGCAGCTCAACTTAAGGCTAACCCTAACCCACTCTGAGGGACTATGAGCTCAACTGAAAACATCAACAAGGGGTTGTGACTTGTGTCTACTGAATAAGGAATTCAAGAGTCATTCTAGGGCATGGAGACACTGAGGAAGAAGATGGAGAAAACCTTACCAATCACCATAACATGATAAATAAGGAAGTGGTCTGCATTGGGTGGGGAGGAAATTCAGAAGAAGGGTGATGAGGATGCCTTTGGTGGTAGCTCAATCCAATCTGTAAACACAGCCACACACAACAACACAGAGAAGAGAAAATAAGAAAAAGGAAGAACCTTTCACTTTCAGAGAACTTGAAAGTCCCAAATATTTACAGCCCTCATTCTGGCAAGGTGTTGCCACAGATGGAAAAACACAGGGAAGGGTTATGGAGTGGAGTAAAATAATATTATTCCTGAGGATCATCTTCTTTGTCTTGGTGTCAAATCCATCCATTTCTATAAAAAAATGTGAATTTAATATCTGGGTTAAGGGTTACCTTTGTTATCTCCAATTCGTATGGTTCCCGCTTCACTCCAGGATGACCTACGTGGAAGAATGGCGTCCTCAACCTCAGGTGAGGCTCCAGGCATGGTTGTGATAACCAAAGCTCTGTGTGGTCCCCACCCATTTCATTTCACACATTTTTGTTATTTTATTATATGTTGATGACATGAGCATGAATCAATACTTTAAAATGTTTGATCCTCTAGGGCTCCGTCTGGGGCTGATCCTAGTAGGCAAGGACACATGTCCTCCATCCATTTATATTTTTATTAGACTATTGGCTAAATAAGTTATGTCCTAGAAAAATAGAAGATAAATCAGTTTAAATTTCAAAACAATCCCTCCCTCATTGCCCCCACTTATGGTCTTTCTTTATTATTTTTCAATGATAATTTTTTTTTTGCAAAACATAATTCAAACTAAGAACATCTGTATCGGTTCAAAACAATTACTGGTTTACCATAAAGATTTAAGGCTTAGTTCGAAAAGAGTTGGAAGGAGCTGACTGCACAAATTACAGTAACCAACACCTCCTCCACATCAGCCGCAAATGCTCAAGAAGAGCACGATGCAGATGTTCTAAGGCTCTTCAAATGGTTCGTTGGTTCGAAAAGTCCGCAAAATATCAAATTGATTCGGCGCGACGGCCCTCAAAAGCACAATTCCAAGATCAAAGAAATTTCAGTAGGCCCGGTCCTATACGATTGAGACTGGAACAAAAAAAAATCATGATTTGTATTTGTTTTATTCAAATTTGCTGACAAAACGGTTTACTTAAAATATATTGGGCACAATGTTAAAATTTCTACTTGGAAAAACGATTCATTTAGAAGAGTAAAATTTGATATTGACGGTCCAATATTGAAATTGAACCGAAAGAAAATAGATATTTACGTCTAAATTGTTACAATCAATATCTGATAACAAATTTTAATAGATAACCGGTTTAACAATTGCTCTTCTGTATGATGCTTCGGTCCAATTTCGGTCCGATAAAATCAATTATAACAAGCCTTTTTGAATTGGATGGGAGTTTAAGGGTTCGTAATCTTGGCCGCGCACCGATAGGGCTTTTCTGCGGCGGTGGCGGCGCTCTGCTCCGACGACGAGCTACAGATTCTTCTCAAATTGGTGTCAGAAATCATACGCAGCTGCAACTTGATTGTTGACAATCTGCAATGGGAGCGGAGCCTGTGCTGTACGAGGCTCTAAGCCCTCTCGACCCCGAAAGCACGACTTACGACGATGATGGACAGGAATCGTACGCCGTGTTCCGGAATGAGATTTATGGATCCGCTCCTCTATCTGCCGTTGAGGAATTCGCGCCTGAATATTTCTCCCTCGACGTGGCCGATGATAATGTGGAGACTGATTTTCGCACTCCGTCTCCTTCGCCATCTCCGAGTCCAGTGTGGGCTATCGAGCCGGAGAGAACACTTGAGACCGGATGGTTCCGGGGAAACAGTGGATTTAAAAGTCCCATGCTTCAGTTACATAAAGGTAATAGATGATAAGAATTCCGCTTTGTTTCAAAGCTCTCACCTTTTTATGAGGCAATTGAGCATTCTATTTTTTGTATTGTTTGCAGAGATATTGGATTTCTGTGAGTTTCTTTCACCCACCGGAGAAGAGAAAGCAGCTCGTGATGCTGCAGTAGATGGGGTGTTTGATGTTATAAAACATATATGGCCCCAGTGCAAGGTACTGTCTTACCTTCTTCATACGGTACTTGAGGGTTAAATCACTGACACTGTTTCATAGGTAGAAGTTTTTGGATCCTTTAGAACGGGACTATACCTTCCAACCAGCGATATTGATGTAAGTTCTATTGATTTTCAGTCACTCTAGAAATATTCCTAACGGTTAAGATTTGCTTGTCCACAGATTTCATGTTTGCATTACTAGCTCATGTCTAGTTAACAATCTCGTGAACTTAATAAAGCTGTACTGTATGATAAGGGGTTTAACCATCTGGAACTTGTTAGATCTCTTTTGGGGTTATCATGGGCATGCCTGCAGATAATAGGTCTCAATGGGCTATAATGAAGATGTCATTATGTCCTATTCGCGTTCACCACTATGACAAATTGTAGTACTTTGAAATGACATGTTTGCTCATCTTCTCAGTTATTATGGAAAGTAACTCCTTACATTCAACCTACTTTTATCGTGCTCTAATCTGGGTCATGTGTTTCCACAGAGGAAAATAATTCTAATGATTTTTGTGTAACATCCTGTAGGTAGTTATCCTTGATTCGGATATAAGAACTCCACAGTTGGGTTTACGTGCCTTATCCAGGGCTTTGTCTCAGAGAGGCATTGCTAAAAATATACAGGTTTGCATCATTCAATATGACTTATCGAATTATCCTTTGTACGCATGTAGATTATATGTTTACAATTATATAGGTGATCGCCAAAGCACGTGTCCCAATTATTAAATTTGTGGAGAAAAATAGTGAGGTTGCATTCGATATAAGGTGAGACTTTTCTTTTCTTTTCCTTTAGTTCTATCAACAGTATCTTGGTTTTAGGTACCTATGTTAAGGGTGATCAGTGACATTTTGTTTTAACAGTTATTGGCTATGACAAGTCATTTAGAATTATCTAAAGTCTCTCGCAGTATATATATATTTGGTTGGTATATCTGAAGTCTGAACAATCATTTTACTTCAAAGTAGGCTTGCTCTTATTTGTCCTTTTGAAATTATTTCATAGCTGAGTTGTAGCCACCTCCAGACACCCATTTTTATAGGGAATTGAAATTATAATCATTTTAGATTTTGCAAAAGATAATAGCCAATGTGGTCAAAAGTTGCATCGTAAAATTGTTATGGGAAATCTGAATTGGTTTGATGATCCTCTCGTCTTGTTTTAGTTTTGATGCTCACAATGGACCTAAGGCTGCAGAGTTTATCCAGGTTAGATGTTAATTATAAGCTTCTACACATTTTATGAATCCATTACTGGCATGATATATCGTGTTGAGGGTTATTATAACTATCCCTTGCTTCAGCTTCGTTGGTTTCATACCCAGACCGGTATTATTGAATGTTCGGAGTCCGCATAATTTGTCTTAATTGTACCTTCTTTTCACTATTCCATTATACTGAAGCTTATGCTGGATTGTTTAATTCTACCCAGGCGGCTGTTTCCAAATTGCCTCCACTACGGCCATTATGTTTAATATTGAAAATCTTTCTCCAACAAAGAGAGCTAAATGAGGTAATGTTTCCGCATTAATCTTAGAACTTAAGACATTGTGATATGTGAGTTGCGTAGCTGCAGCACTTTCAATCACTAATTCATCCACGATGACAGGTTTATTCTGGTGGAATTGGTTCTTATGCTCTTCTTGCAATGCTTATTGCACTGTTGCAGGTTCGTGATTGTGATTTTACGCATCTGATATATATATATTTATGAGTGAGATTTCTTTCTCGCACTTGATCACCCACATGCATATTTGGTATTGCTGAGTGTTTACGAGAAAGTTATCTCAGAGAGTTCTTAATAAATAAACCAGAGAAAAGACATAAAATGCACAAGTAATTTGACTGTTAATAAAATGTATGCTGCTTTGGACATAGAATCAGTTTTCACTTTGCACTGTTTACTATATGGTATTGAAAAACGTTGTATCTGCAAACTGGCTACAATAATTTCTATCTACCATAGTTGGGAAAATATATTGAGTTGTGCGGTATGTGAGTGTTGGTATTTTTAATCACATTTCCTCGTAATTAAATATTCATATTGCAGAGCCGTTATGAATCTCACGCGTCTCCAGAGTATAATCTGGGCATTCTCTTGGTAAGTATTATTTTTCCTCGGCATCTGGGAATTTTTCAACTTCAAAATCATATAAAGTTTCAGTAGGGCGTTACTGGTAGATGCATCTTGTCTAATTTTTAATGGTTCCTTTGTTTATCGGCATTTTTTTTCATTGGGCTTTTGTTCAGAATATTGAACTCTAAAAGTTCACACAAAAAAAAAAAAAAATAACCGGATGAAAATTTTCAGTGGTATTTATAATATTTGTGGCACATATGTGACATGATATATATCACCAAAAAATCCCAGTTTGGGTGAAATTTTTTATCTCTCTAGATATATCTCAATGCCATGTCATATAAACAACTACGGGTCTACAGGATGCCAGACACTTTTCCAGTTTATGTCTGGCGTCTTGAGAATGGCATACTTAAATAAATCAACCCATTTAACCAAAACATTTTGGAGCAATGTTGGTTTGTGTTGATGTTTAGTTTAATCTATTGCATTAAAGTTTCAATTGGACTTCTGTCTAGAAAGAGAGTATTCGGTTTGTTTATTCCTCTTAAGCCTTCTTTTTCCTAAAGGAGAGGCAACACCTTTCATTAATGCCTGTCTTTCACGCTTGCGCACTTTGAGCTACTGGCTGTTCTAATGTTATTACATCTTTCGGTACAGGTTAATTTTTTCGATATGTATGGAAGGAAATTGAACACATCGGATGTGGGCGTGTCTTGCAATGTTAGAGGAACTTTCTTCTCCAAAAAATCCAAAGGGTTGGGATATGAGTTCATTAATCTATACATTGTTTTGGTTGGGTGCTGTGTACTGAGTAACAACTGTTCCAATGCTTTTGTTTGTGTGCTGTTCAGGTTTCTAAATAAAGATCGGCCCTATTTGATCTCCATTGAGGATCCACAGGTAATGTTAGTAAATATTTGATGATAAATGCAGTTCATCCTTTGTAAATAAACTGTTCTTTTGATTTCAATGTACCTTTTTTAGCTCTTTAGGTGTAATCTTATATAGAACTAAACCTATTCTAATGTTCCAAGATCTGTTTTCGACTTTTCCCTTTGTATACTGTTGGAACTTATCTTGTGTCAGTGGAGTAATAATTTACAACTATAAATGAAAACGCCAAGCATACTGTTCTATTGGATTTTGACCTAAGCTCAGATAAGGGGACAACTATGATGTCATATGCACTCATGGATTTATTTTGATGCGCAGGCACCCGAGAATGATATTGGAAAGAACTCGTATAATTATTTTCAGGTTTGCCATTACAGCCATTTCTTCTTTGTTGTCTAAGCATGTGGCTTCATTACTGTAAGCTATTAATGACCTTCTGTGGCAAGTCAATGTTATTGAAGGTGTAAGTTTGTAGTTTCTGGTTGTTGACGCCTCACTTTCACTCTGATAATTTTCTTCAGATTTGTAGGTCATTGATTTTTATTGACCATTCTGTTTGCTGCTTTTAAAGGCAAACCTTCTCGACATACATTATTCATAGAAGGCTAGGGATAAATATTGTAAATGAATAATGTGTAATTTAAGGGCGTGAGTCGTTATGATTATTTGAGATTCCTATTACTGTCTAATACCTGGGACAGGATAATTATTTATATACCCAGTGAGGAAATTCCATGCATGTATTTTTATAGTCCGAGAGTCTCTTACCTTTTCTTGGGAGGAGGATATTGACTTTTTGCTTCATTCCACCGTATAAAAATGACTATTAAGATACTGCCTTTAGAAATGTTTATTTAGACTCGTCATTGTGAAGATCTTGCTTTGGCTTACTTTGTGAAGATTAGGTGAGGCTAATTAATGTTTCATTTGCAGATTAGGTCAGCTTTTTCTATGGCTTTCTCCTCATTGACAAATTCAAAGACAATCTTGGGCCTAGGCCCTAGCAGAAGCATCTTGGGCACCATCATCAGACCAGATCGTGTTCTGCTTGAGAGGAAAGGTGGGTCTAATGGGGAGATGACATTTAGGCGCCTGCTTCCAGGAGCAGGGGAACTTGTTGAACTACATTCCGGAGATCCCCAAATGTTGTGTAATTGGCAGATGGATGAAGCGGAAGAGCCTCTGCCTCGTGGAAATGGTATTGAGATCCACAAGGGTGAAACATCTGGTAGAAAAAGAAAATCTCCAAGTAATTCCACCGAAGAAAAGAGAAAAAAGCGAAAAACAAAGTATGATGAGAATGGTTTGAGCAAAGAAAAAAGAGAAAGACGGAAGGCCAGACTAAAAGAAAACGACCTTAACCATGAAAGTGGCGTGCGAAAAAGATTGAAACGGAAACTTAAAGGAGGAAACGTGGATGGGAGTTCATCTAAGAGTAGGAGAAGATGAAGAAGAAGCTCTATATTTATACAGTAGAAAGCTGTTGTGCGTCTGTCAGTCACTTCATGAAACAAGGTCTCATGCCTTGCTAATTTTGTAGCACTAATTCTGTTCATACAATTTTTGGGTCGTTTTTTAGTTTAAGGATTTTACATACACAAAAATTTCAAGTTCCATGATGAGTTTTCAAATATTTAATAAATAATTTTGATTATTAAACCAAATATAAATTTACCCAAAATCGAGTTAGATTTTTACCGACAGTTATTGTTTAATATCCATGGTATAATTAAAAAAAATTAATTCTTATAAATGACAATTTTTATAGATAGAATTATTGATGATAACTTTTATCTCAAGATACAGAGAGTTACTGTATATTTCATACTCTCTGGCATCGGCAGACCTTAATAGCAATTTGATTATAAATAAACCAAATCGCCATTCGAAAAATGGTGAAACGGAAGTTGCGAATTGTTAAAAAGATGGCAAAAAGAAAATTTTCTTCTTAGCTTTCATCCTTAAATCGCTATCGCCTGGTCCGCGATAGGGCAGCCCATCTGCTTATCTTTCTCTCTCACTAAAATCCCAAATATCGATATCGACAAATCCACTGTCTCTCCCAGATATCCATCTCTATCTCCGCCAGCCTCTAGGGTTTTGCCAATTTTTCTGTTTCGTCGTCTTCATCATCGATGGCTGCGGTTCTCGGATCCGTAACCCGATCTCCCGCGTTTACTTCTTCTATGCCCCTTGCTCAATATTCGATCCCTGTTGTCTCTTCTGGCCGACGACGAAGCTCGGTTAAGTTGCCCGAGTTTGCAGGTCTGAAGATGAAACCGACTGCGGCGCTCCGTGCTGTGAGCTACTCGCGATTGGGGATCAGTCGTCGTGGAGCGATTGTCGTTTGCGAGGCTCAGGAGACTGCTGTTGAAGGTCTGTGCCTTGCTATGTCGACCTTCATTCTTACACAAATATTAGAATACTATTGGATGACGTATTTTGATGGATCCATTCAGTGTGTTAATTTTTTTTTGCTCGTCTCATGTTGATTTCTCGTAACGAATTGCTTGTTTTACTTCTGTCGTTTGTATGCGTGTCTGTGGAAATTGTGGCCAATACTCGCATTTTTACTCAGTTTAGGATTAGAAGCCACTCCTGGAGTGCATAGAATCATCATTTCATCAGCGTATGTTATCCCGGTCAACATTGAAAGGTGATGACTTTGCAATAGCATGCTCTACTACTGTGGCTTTTAGATTTACAAGATACGTGATAAATCGCGCCGCACATTTCATTTTTTTTGTCTTGATTAAATATAATGTCTTCGAGACTCTGGTGCTCTTTTTGAATACTCTTTCATTTACTTTGAGTTGCTAGTGGGTTTTTATTGAAATTTTGTTTCTCGAGTATGCTTCGTTATTTATTGGCAAGAGGATGGATTGTTAGAATTGGCTTGAGAACTTTTTCCTCGATATGATCAAAAGCTTTTGTGTGAAATAGGTGCAGTGGCAGAGGTGACTGATGCAACATGGAAATCACTTGTTCTCGGAAGTGATACTGCTGTTCTCGTCGAGTTTTGGGCTCCATGGTGTGGACCATGTCGAATGATTCACCCTGTTATTGATGAACTTGCTAAAGAATATGCTGGCAAGCTCAAATGCTACAAACTGAACACTGATCAAAGCCCTTCTATTGCAACTGACTATGGGATTCGAAGCATTCCAACCACCATGATCTTCAAGAATGGTGAGAAAATGGATGCCATCATTGGAGCTGTTCCAAAAACAACGTTAACCACCAGCATTGACAAGTACTTGTGAGATCGGCTTACAAACTAGCTATCCATCTCGAGTACTATGGATGTTAAGTACTCCAATAAGTTGTGGTCAATGACATTTAAAGCTCCTGCTGCGCCAAATCCGAACCCTAGTCAATAAAACCACTTGCACTCTTGTATAGTATATCTCCCCTGTATGTTATTCTGACTCACTTTTTATCAGTAAAATTTTCCTTTTTTTTTTTCCAAGTACAGTATAGTGGGTTTCAATCAGAAATGTGAGGATATACATAAACATGGAATATGTGGCAATATACTCTCCCTAGTTTTTTGAGCACTTTTCTTCTCAATATACCTTTCCCATTTTATAATACAATGTTGTTAAGTTACATTAAATAAAATTATGTGCCAACAAGTTCCAGAAAAACTAGGGAAAAAAATCATCACTATTCTGTGGATTGTTCTCTACCTATTTTCTCTTGTTAGCATGCGCCTGGAACAGATTTCTTGTTAAGTTGTGCTGAATGTTAAAAGAAATGCCATCTGTGTCAAACAAGTTTTTGGCATAGTTGCAGGTAACTGATTGATCACATAATGCACATGAACTGTTAGGTTTTGAATCCAAACAACATACCTCTCCTCTGCTCAGGCTATATAAACCGACATTTGATTCATATTCAGACACAGACTTCTCTCTTTTTTTTACCTGTCAGCAGCAAAAATGGCCACTTCAGCCATAATTGCCTACCTCTGTTTTCTGGTCTTGCTCGGCATCAGCCTGTCATCTTCTTCTAGGGTCATCAAGCCCCCGGCTGACCGAGTTGGTGCCGAACTCGAGCACCAGAGCTTGGACAGTGGGAAAGCAGAGTATTCGTCTAAACTGGGATTTAGCGGGGGTATTGGGATTGGCATTGGGGAAGGTTTTGGGTCCGGGTCAGGGCTAGGGATTGGTGAGGGTAGTGGGTCGGGTATCGGTGTTGGGTTCGGGCAGGGTTCTGGATTTGGCGGGTCGGGTTTCGGTTACGGGCTAGGATCCGGAGGAGGCAGTGGATTCGGGCAAGGGTCAGGATCGGGAGAAGGAAGTGGATTCGGGTTGGGAGCGGGAGGGGGGATCCGAGTGGGATCAGGTGGAGCGTGGGCGGGTGAGTGTTTTTCGTGTAGACAGTCTTCGAGTGGCTTTTGCTGCCCGTACGAGGAAGTGGTCGGGGAGGTGTGCCCGAGTGAGTGCTTCGAGTGTTCGCTTTCGGTCAGCGGTCAGTGCTGCCCGATTGAAGTTACAAGAGAGCTTCAGCGTTCACGAGTAGCTGCGGTGGTTAAACGTGTTGATGATGCATGGGCTCCAACAACGACAAGTAACTAAAGTTTATTACGCTACAGAATGATTTAAATAAAAGACAGTCGAGCTAAGAATAATGCATGAAGTGATATGAACTGTAAAAATGTAATGATACATGTGGGATTTCTGTTAAGGAAAAAACAAGCCACATCCAAATTTGATGCTTTAAAAAAAAATAATATTGCATCACTTGTTTGCCACCTGCTGCGGACTGAAGAGGACCACGATGCATATAATAATCTTGAGATAAATCACAAGCAGATATCCTGGGGTGGATCCCTTTGACTAGAAATTGCAGTCAACAACACGAGGTTCCTTTAAAATTCTTCAGGGATGAATTATCTTCATTCCTTCCACATGCCTGCAAACTCATCCGGCTCTAATGGGTTTGATTGTTCGTGCATCTTTCTTCGGGTTTTGGCTTTAATTTTCTTCGCATATTTGCCTGCCCTTTTCCTTTTCTCTAGTGCTCGTATCTGAAGGGAAATAAACAGCATATCATCATTGAAATTTTTTTTATCAAACAAAGAAGCCAAAGAAGATCGCTCTCAGCATGGGATTCAAATTCAAACCAATGGAAAAGAAAACTGTACCAAATATGCAAACTATAAAATCTGAAATTCAGAGACTAAAAGTATGCATGATATAAATAGCAAGTCCAGAAAATGACATAAATATATAAAAATAATGCAAAATTGGATGAGTTTGGTCCCTGAAAAAGAGGTCCAGATGCATATGCAGAATCTTTTTTTTTTTAATAACTAATTACATCAACAAATTTAATAGGAAAAATGGTTTTTAAAGTACTATGAAATCCAACAAATTTAAGTAGGGTAATTAGAGGACAGGAGACGATGAATTTGAATTATGTCTTTGCAATAGGAAATATAGTGAATGAGTTGGATATCTAACCTGGTTCGGTGATATGTAATATGGATTCTCATACAAGGTTGGGCCTCCAAAGCTGCCCCCGAATATCTTGATTGGATTCAAACAAAACCTCGGTCCCACCTAATAAAAAACAACTAATTATCAAACATGTATGAGAATGGGGGGACAGAGATGATAAATTAGCGGTTTGACAAACCTCAACAAGGGTCATCTTGTCTAAAGCACCCTTGACCAGCTTATCCGTTTCAAGATGAGGAACGGATATCTGTAACAGTATTAAATGGAAAAGAAAATTAGCTAAGCTTAAAAAGATTTTCAAAGCTAACATTCAGCTTTGATGACCAGTGAACAGACTCACAGAGGTTATGTAGTATAGCATAATTTAGATTACTAACCTGATAATTGCGGAACCATATATGATCATCGACAATGGAGAAGACGAAAACATGATCATAGTAAGGCTTGGCTTTTCTTTGATCCTTAGGGGTTCCAAATACCTATCAAAGGAGCAAAATTGAAGTTATATCATACGTGAAGTCAGCTATTGACAATCATCATGCATTTATATGCAGCCACATTCATTCAAAATTGTAACATCCAGCCATGGAAATCAGAAAAATTACTTGGAATATGCATTTCTCCTTGTGCAATCCAGTGTAGTCATCACTCATAGTAAATAAGAAAACATAGCAATACTCATAAGTATAATAAAATACAACTCTCACTCAAGTGTGCAAGAAATGTGGTCAGCAAAAAGAGAAATATATTGATTGAATAGAAACCAAGTTACCTGTGTGATCATCTCTTTTAAAAGTTTCCAGCGTGCGTCTTTATCAAAATTGCCTGAGAAAGTCAACAAAGGACGAGAGCCCTTCAAATGATTTCCAGTAAGTTTGAGCTCTTCCATTGTGTGCACTACAAAATAAATATAGAAGTTTATATCAGAAATTCTGTTTTCAAACGTCAAAAAAACCAGCAGAGAAATTCACAGAAATGTGGTGCCCATCAATCAAGCAGTCAAAGAACCTAATCAGTCCACAGGAATACCTGCATTAACTAGAAACTTCACGGATGGTCCACCTGGGGACTTGGATATCCACATGTAAAGATCCTTCTGTTTTCTGCACTGAAATGGAGAAGTGGCAACAACAGAACTGAGCTATACGCATAATTGACTTCCAAACACAAAAAGTAAAAAAAGAGAAAATGACGGACTTCAAAGAAAAGGCAGGAAGAGCAGCTCTTGAGTTCGACGAGTTCGTTCAAAGCAGCGCCTTTACTCTCCTTGGACTCGACCTTATTATCCTTCTTGCAGTGAGGGAGAAGCGACACAATATTCAGCATCAAGTGCCGGTACCTGCGGCGGCGGCATCCTCAATCCTCAACTGATTAAAAAGAACAGAAAAACCGCAACAATACGTACCTGTACGTTATGCGTCGCGAGCAGGTAACCAAAACCTTCTCTTTATTCCGGAAAAAAGTTAAAGGAGTCGTATGTGCTTCTGCTGCTGCTGCTGTTGCTTCTTCTTCTGCTGCTGGTCTGCATTCAACTTGTTGGTTGTCAGCAGGTTTGTCTTTCCATCCCAACAAGGTCCGCTTAGGCCTCTCGGGAGCGACGGCTGGAGCGGCGGAGGCTTGGTCGGCGTGCTTTCGCTTCTTCGCCATTGTCAAGTCAGTAGAGCCTAACGAAGAACCAACGGACAGAAAAACTAGACCTAAATTGCAATCGAAAGAGGAAGAAATGGTTTATGTGGACCAGGCAGCCGGTCCAATTTAAATGGGCTTGTGGGCTCGGCCCAGGAAGGACTTGGGCAGCGGAGGATTTGCAGAGAGTAGAACCGTGGAGAGAGAGAGGGAATGGGCGCAGGCGTAGCCCTAGCGGTGGTCGGCGGACTGATAAGCATTTCAGTCGCGTCGTCGGCGACGATCAAATTGCTTCAAGCGGCATCTGACGCTAACCAGGTGGTTTACTCCTTACTTGTACGATTTTCTATATATAGATTTTCATAGGCTCGGCGGCTTTGGTCTGATGATTGATTATTTGGATCGGATTGGATTGAAAGAGAAGGGTTGGTAGAGAGTGCGTGATTTGTAGAGGAGTTGGATTTTACATATGTAAGCTGTGTAGAGGCAACTCGACAATTCACTGGTCGCCATTGTATAATCCGGTCGCATTCAACCCTTGCCTTTGCCCTACCTGTGATGCCCATAGGTATTAACCACTACCTAATATTACAATCCCCTTTATTCATTTCCATTCCAAAAATGAAAATTCTTGCAACTGAGTCAATCTGGTTCATGTATACTTTGTTTCGATTTCAGGGTCCAAAGGTGTCTCAATTGCCTCGGCAAGGGCTACTGCTGATACCATCGACATAGACTTGAACATACATCATGGTGAGAAATCCTTGCATATCTTATAATCGCAATTTTAGTAATGAACCGACAATTCAATTCAAATATAGCTTCTATCATTCGTACATCATTACTGATTTAGGTAAAGATACCCTTGATTAATGACTTTATAACTGTATTTTCATCTGTTGAAATCTTGGTAAAGTTTTTCCGTTTCTGAACATTGGTTGTCCTCGGCCTAGGTGGTGTATCCAAATGTAGTAACTGAGCCAAGTTGTCAGCACCATTTCTTCGGTTTTCAGTGTCAATTGCTCTATTAATTTTAGATTAAATGAGACTTAGCTGCTGATATGTAGCCTTCATAACTGTATGCAACTCTCTCTTTTCAGTACCCTGCAGCTCCTCTCATGCCAGATTCAATCCAGCCTTTATAACAGTAACAACACTGATTGAAGAGGGAGCTGCATGATGACAATTTATTCAGTCAGCACATTAAAATTAAAACTGGCACGGAGCGACTTTCTGCAGAATAAACATCAGCAACCTAGGGCCAGCCTAAATTCAAAGAAAAGATGACTATGGGACTCATTTATCTCTTCACACAAATACTTACTAGGCTATTAATGTTACTACCAGTCTTCACCTGTGAATTCATTATGCAAGTAGATTTGAAAATTTGTACATTGCACCACCCAATCCTATAAAGGATTCTATTTTAGTAAAATGTCAAGCACTGGAAACCAGCAATATCAGAAGATAATCTTCTGACAAAATCTGGGATGCCACCAAGAAATATTTGTAAACTGCAATCCACAAGTGGTAGCAAAGGAGTTTAAAGCAGGTTTAATGAGAAAGAGAGCATCATCAGGTAGTCTGCATAAGAGAATGTAAATTCTGGTCCTTGATCATCTTTTGAAACAGCCATCAAGTATTCTATGACTAAAGTGAAAATTTAACCTTGTCCAATTCCCTTTTTATCTGGAAAAAAAATCATGCAATTCATATACCATTTATCTTGGACGGAAAATGCGGGGAAGTGATATGAAACATAACCAGTAAATATACAAAAATCAAACTATGCAGCAACCGTTTCATAAAGGGACAGGAAATATATTCATAATTAGCCCTTCTCAAATCCACTTTAACTGTACATCAAGGGCTGATTCATCATAGAGTCCGACCAGATTTTGTTTACAATTATTGGAATGCTTTTCAAGTTCCTGACTATATATTCTTTCACAAATAAGTAAAAACAACAATAAGAAAAAACAGCAAGGCCTTACCACATTTTCAAAGCAGCCAATCCTCAGATGCACACAAATCCTTCTAGTCAACAAACTGCTAACTCACCAGCTACATGTGCCGACTATATCAGCTGAAGATCCACAATGAAGGGATTTGGGTCAATAAGATGAGCTTGATAAGAATAACTGCACATGACCAGTATATTAGATATTTATCTGGAAACTACACCAATACCAATCAGCTACTGGCAAAGTACTGAGAATTCAGAGAGATCTTGCTTTTACTCTGAAAAAATTTCTTAGTTCAGCACTTCAGTTTATCAGATTTAACCCGAAGACGAGAACACTGGCAGTAACAATATGGATGCGGTAGCTTAGAAACTCTTTTGTACATTGAAAAAAAATAAATGCCAAGGATTTCTACTAACTGGAGTAGCATCATCTCAAAGAACAATGAACAAGAAAAGGCTCAAAATTTGAATCTATATCAATCACTTGCCCCACCCCAAAAAATTAATCTATGGCACCAGCCATTTATATACCAAGAGCAGATGAAGACCACAAAGTTGGCAGTGTCAACATCACCGATAAGGGCGATAAGGCAAGCACAACTTACACGAAATACGAAAGCACCAAATAATTAATCCATCATTTCCACCTTATAGAGAAACAAAAAGGCCTCTTCATTTCTATTGTACATGCATTACCTTTAGATAGGTTTGTTAAGACCGATACGACCTAGCAAACTTATTTTCCCGAGGGCGGAATATGCAGTCAAATCAAATGTGCATATAAAAGAGCAATGAATGATCCACAGAGCTCATACTAACATTTCAAATGCTCATTTCCCCATCACTTACATTTAGCCCAATAGAATTTTCCCGAGGGCGGAATATGCAGTCAAATCAAATGTGCATATAAAAGAGCAATGAATGATCCACAGAGCTCATACTAACATTTCAAATGCTCATTTCCCCATCACTTACATTTAGCCCAATAGAATTTTCAGATTTAAGAACTGGCACTTTTTAAAATTGACAGAAAAATAATTCCTTAGTGAACACGCCAATTGAATAGATATAAACAGCACAGTCCAGGAGGCTACATTACATTACAACATCATCTCTTTATATCAATGGGCCTTTTAGTACTCTGCTGTTTGTAACGTACATCTTTTATCTTTTGGAATAAAATCGTATTTTAAAACAATATGAAAGCATGGAAAATAAACTAGGCATGAAGCTCCATGTGGTAAAACTAACTAGTATTTCACTCTCAAAACTGATGATTGCGTAACACAAGTTCACAATACCTTTGGGGACCGAAAAGCAACCATTGACTGTTTTTACACCTTTCGAGCTCGAGTTCTCTGCTTGGTGGCATGTTGGACTACTTTCTCCTCCACAGGGAGGCCTTTCCTGCGCCTAACTGCATCAATGAGTTTCCTTGCAGTGTTTTGAAGAACACTAGAACCATCTCCAAACTCTTCAATCTCATCCTCAGTTTTGGGCACAAAGAAAGGGTCTTCAGGAATCGCTTCCCAGTGGCTAAGAACAAGCAATGCACTTGCAGCACCAGATGTCCATCTCCTCAACTCATCTGGAAAGCCATAGCTTTCAGTAACTGGAACGTAAGCATGGACAGTAAATAGTGGAGAGCCTTCCTGCATTTCCTCTTTCAGTACTCGGGCCCGTCTTCTGGAAAGGACCGCATACAGTGAGCCTAAATGTTCGGTAGGAGTGTTGAGCTCGCAAAAGTACATGGCTTCAACGAGGCGTGGGTTTTTTTGAAGCACAGCTGCTCGACAAGCATCTTTGACTGCTGTCATGACCTGTCCAGTGAAAATGCCATGATTTTCTTGGTGATGGTGGTTTGTTTCATCATCTTGTTGTGCATACAAAGGTGAGATAAATGCCTCAACAAGAAAAGCTAAGCCCCATAGAGGCTCATCACATAAAGGACCAGTTGCTGCAGCAAGTTGAAACCCAGAGGCTACACTACTTTCCAGACTCTTCGCCTCCAAATATAAAGCCCCATTGGTATCAAGATCGTGCGCCAAATCCGTGTCATGAGTATGTAAACTATCCATGAAACCCAGTTTCTCAGACACAAGAGAGGAACCTGTAATAACGACAGAGCCGGAGTTTTTAGCATTATATGTAGGAGTCAAAAGAATATTAGGACCAATCTGCCTTGGTCCAAATGCCCATATCCTCCCAAGGAGCTTTAGCCACATGGCTTTGCATTTCTCAACATGATCCTTGTCATGGTCACCTCCAGACATGATGTCATTCTCTAGAGCTTCCATTATGCGTTTCGTAAGTGATGCAACTGGGTTTTCATCTTCAGCAGCACTCGGTCTGTGGGTCTCTAGCAATTTGTTAACTTTTTCCTGCTTGCCGCCGATAAGATCACTAAGTACATCAGCATTCTCATCAAGCACCTTCGTGAGTGAAGGTGGAAGCTTCATAGCATGTACCCGGACCACACATCTCCCGTTAGGTGTGGTTTTCTCAACAAACTCTGAACTACCTGACAGCATTTTAGAAATCTCCGATGCATTGGGTGGCTCAGCTTCAATGGTTTCTCTATAAGATACAAGAGGTGGAGACACTTCAAGTCTTACTTTTGCAAATCGGTCTTTCAAGTCCTTTATGCATCTTTCGAGATGCACTTCTCCTGCAGCAGCAAGCACATGTTCACCTCTTGATGAAACAGTCACCTCGACAAATGGGTCTGCACGGTTAAGAAGTCTCAAGCCTTTCATAAGTGCACCCATGTCTGCTGGATCGGACGGCTCAATTGCAACCCTTAAAGTAGGAGCGACTTGAAATGCCATACTGGAGAATGGCCAGCAGTTTTTTACAGATGAAAGTGTTGCACTTTTCAAGATATGATGAGCAAGACCTCTGATAGCAACAATGTTACCAGCCTTCGCAGAGGCCACCGGTTTCAAGCCTTGGCCCATCATTAGGTACATGTCCTGCAATACTGCTTCCTGCACATGTTTCTCCGTCGATTCTTCTCTTAAAGGATCATACAAAGCTGAAAGAACGTAAACCTTTTGTCCAGGGCAAAGAATACCACTAAATATTCTAGCAAATGCTAGAAAACATTCATCTGATTCACTTCCACCTTCGTCGTTGTAAACAGTTATTATCTCCCCATTTTGATCTCTTCGAGGAAGCATTTTTGCAGGGACAGCAAACATCTTTGACACAAAAACGACACATGGGGCATCAGGACTCAAATCACACAACTCAACTGATTTTCTCACAGACTCTGCCTCAGCGAGCACATCGAGGTTACCTCCACCAATTAATGCTTCTCGCTTCGGGATCAGGCGAGATACTCGGAATGACTGGGCACTAATGGGATTTGGCAAATTACGAATCACCATAGACAAAACAGCATCTGACATTGGAAGCCAGCGACTCATGACAGCCTGAAGCACAAATTTTGGGTCTTTGTTTTGTAGTTCACGGGGAGGTATTGATAAATTAAATGACTTGATTACTTTTTCAAGTATGGCTTTATCCCCATCAGGCTCAACAGCGAACTGGTAAACCTGCCAGAGTGGCTCGAGCACAAACTGCACAAACATTGGCCGAGGTTTACTGATTCCACCCAAAGACTTCTTTCCTACAATCATCTTTGTCTTAGGATTAAAGTACCGAGGGCCCCAAAATGCTTTATGCAATGCCCCTGCACTAGCCCCAAGCTTCGATGCATAAAACTCAGCAAACTCCTTGATAGTAAAGCCCCACCCATCCAGTGCGCAAACAAAAGCTACGTTTCCTTTTTGAGGCTGGAAGGTGTCCTCGTCATCATCCTCAATAACTTCAAAATTTTCATCACCAGAATCAGCCGACTGACCAGCTAGTAATGAATCTACGTCAGAAAGATACTTCTCCGATTTATAGGCACTCATAATACCATTAACCTCATGAACAATCCTTGCCAGGCGAGTATAAGCTTCCATGGGAGTCAACCTCAGCTCGCATATCAATCTATCAATCTTATTCAGAACTAAGCAGGGGGTAACTTTCTCAATCCAAGCCTGACGTAGAACAGCATGTGTCTGAATGTGAACTCCCTCCACAGCATCAACCAATACCAGAGCCCCATCACTCAACCTGGCAGCAGTGGACACCTCGCTGCAAAAATCCATGTGGCCAGGTGAGTCTATGAGATTGATCGAGTAATCTTTGTATCTGAGAGCAATGGAAGAGCTTTTCATAGTAATGGCACGCCTTTGCTCTTCATCCAAGTAATCCATAACTCTGAGCTTTCCAGCTTGCTTGGGATTCAGAAGACTGCCAACAGAGCCAGCAATCAGATGATCAGCAAGGGTGGTCTTTCCATGATCCACATGAGCCAATATGCAGATGTTTCGGATTTTCCGACACTCCGAATCCTCCATGTCTAAACCCAAGAAAAAAATATTCAGCTGAAACTAAACAGCCACACCGCACCAGATTGAACTTGGCACAGCGTTTTGTTTGATTTCTCTGAAAGCTACTGTGTTTGTAGATACTTCAGGTTTGGTGAGATTTGGGGGAGAGAGTTTAGGGTTAGGGATTTGAAGGGAGAAGACGAAGGGACTAAAATTAGAACAAAAAGAACTTATGGATCCAAATTGTAAATAAATGAAACTTGATTTGGCTCTGCAATTCGAAGAAAAGCATCTCAGACTCTCAGGCCAGTCCTTGAACATTGCCATCGAAACAGAGAGAGATGGAAGCGGAGATGCTTTATCTCGAGGGGAATGGAGAGCAGCAAGTGACGCAATGCTTGAGCAGCTACGTGGACCAAGGGAGTGTGGCCAGTCACCGCTACTATCGCGCTCGTAGGACGCTGCTTGAAATGCTTCGGGACAGAGGCTATACCGTTCCTACTCAGGACATCGATTTTTCTCTTGAAGATTTTCGCAACAAATTTGGACACAATCCTGACCCTGACAATCTCCGGATCTCTGCCACTCATACAATTCGTCAGGCTGATAACGTACATCTCTTCGTCACTGCCATTTTTTTCATTTTTTGTTTGTTTTCCTTAATTTTCGATCGGAGAGTATTTCTTAGGTTTTCTTTGAATGTTTGGAGAGTTGCCATTTTTTTCTTCTGTTTGAATATGTGTGAATGATTTTGAGTTACTATTGAATCAGATGTCAGTTCTGCATTTGCTTAATTGGGGTTTAGGGTTTATGATTGCAATACATCTCTGGTAGTAAACTTTGTTGATTACTGTTTATTTTAGTTATGGTACTGCTTACTTAGCATTTTGATTGAGAAAATGGAAAAATGTATGCACTGGTAACCTGCATCGGTATTGTATCTTCAAGTGTTGAGTTACTGTTAGTTGTGCCGCAACAGGTGCTCATCTTAAGTACAGGTAAAATTGTTTTGATTTTGTAATTCTTTTCACTTGAAGCCAATCCGCTGGTGTTGCAATTGTAGGTGCTTGTGGTTTTCTGTGGACCTGGCGCTGTGAAAGTTAGTGTCATCCGAGGTATTGGTGTTGATATACCAAACAGAGATAGTTTGACCAGGCTGATCATAGTATTGCAGAGTCCAATAACAAGCCAAGCACAGAAAGCGTTGGATCTCTTCTCATTCAAAGTTGAGATATTCCAAGTGAGTTTACTGTTTGTATCTTGCTTTTTAACCATCTGTTTTGGAGAATATTTGTTTTGATTGTATGAAAGGCAACAGTTTCAATTGATCCGTCAAGGTCATCTGTTTTTGATAAATATAATTGGTAAATATGTTCTGCGCGTATACCTCTGACAATATGACACTCGAATGGCTCTGATCCGTTCTTCTCAATTTTTTGTTTTGTTTATGTAGATAACTGACTTGCTTGTTAATATAACAAAGCATGTCTTAAAACCAAAACACCGGATTCTCACTGAAGGAGAGAAACAGGTGCTCTTACAAAAGTACAGCATTGAAGCAAAGCAGGTTAGTACTTCACTTGGATACACTTGACAAAGATTGCATATAAGCCTTCGGTAGATAATTTAACATGTTGATTGTGGAAATTAAAAAGGTTATCCTTGGAATTCATTATTTTTTATACTTTAGGGTTTAGGGTGGAGAACAAAATCGAAGGAAACAATATATAATTTCCCCTTCAATTCTCCACCGCATTTTCTGTTGTAACTTAACACAAATACCTTCTCTAATATATTCATTTTCCCCAATCCATACAGAGTGTTTAGTTTTCATTAGTTGAACTAAGTGAACTTAGTGTTTGTCCGGCTATAAGGGCCCTATTTTAGACATTGATGAGCAGCCATAGATGTTACAAGTGTGATAGTATGTTCATGATGTTATTATCATTGAACTGCAACTAGAAGAACTTGATGGTTGTGTAAATTCCCAGTTCAAATAAGTGAGACCCCTCTTTAAAGTTTCCATGCTCAGAATTTTTTTGATGGAACGAGTTGGTTTTACTTGCAGAAATGATATATCAAGCAAAGCAGTAGTATGATTAAATTGGATAATGTTTAAAACAACAATTTTTCTGAATCAATCACTGGGCACTAATATACCATGTCCACAATCTCCTTTTCTGCTACTTCCATTCTCTTACATCTTATTGCTTGTGGATGATATAAACATGTATTGCTTTAATATTTTTCGCTGTTTCTCGATTGCTTCTTCTTTTACTCTACATAAGCTGTTAATGCTTCCTAATGATATATCTAAGAACATGTTCTCTTTCCCTCAGCTTCCACGGATCCTACAGAAGGATGCAATAGCCAGGTATTATGCACTCGAGAAAGGTCAGGTGATCAAGGTTACATACAATGGCGAAATCACAGAGTCTCATGTTACCTACCTATGTGTCTGGTGATCTCATCTGTCTAATGTTTCTATGACACCCTTTTGATGTTGTGGTCTGTGTATGGGGCTCAGACCCTAACTTTAAATACTGTTTCGTACCCACAAGTAAAGAACCTCAATTTGATCGTATGCATCACATAAACTACAATGAGTTGCTTTTATTTCAATCTTTTCAAAGCGGACACGAATTAATCATCAGGGCCAACCCCAAAAATTATTCACAGAGAAGGAAAAAGTCACAACTGAACCAGTTAGCAGTCATCAGCACAGCAACCCTAATGAAACACAATCACCAAACCAACCCATTAGAATTTCAAGGATTGCAATTCAGGCATCTGACCAACCCATTCTCACTGCAATGACAGCACTTCCTTGACACTCCATGCTCTTCATCGAATACCTTCGTACTCCCGCTGCAATGAGTGCACAGCCGAAACCTAGCACCCCCGCATAAATAACATACCAATGTCGAGTGTCTAACAGGGTGTCCCTCGAGTAACTTCCTCAGCTCACCGAGCTCGTTAAGCCGCCTCACTTCATCTACACCTCCCACATGCTCGGCTCCAATGAAGAGCTGTGGCACTGCAACTGCTCTCCCCTCCAATCCCAACGAACTCTGCAACTCTCTCCGGTATTTAACATCCATAGCGATATCCCTCTCATCGACTTCCAATCTCAGTCCATCTAGTATCGACTTAATGGCACAACAATCGTCATAAGTCTTTCGGATCCCTCTCAAGCTCGTAATGTAGAGTACAATCTTGTCATCATTTTCCCCCTTTCTCGAACCCAAAGCTGTATAAATTGCCTGGCCAGAAGCATCAGATTGCTGAAAACCGAACCTTGTAGACTTTAATGATCTGCTGACGTCAGCAACTGGTTTGGGTGAAACTGAGGAAAGCGTATCCAACAAGGACCCCTCAGCAGACAAATGCTGCTTCCAGATCGGCTCAACTATCTCATACGTCTCCAACAGCTTGTGCAAAGTGCCATCACGAAAAGAGGACTGAATCCGAGCCACCAGATGATACTCTTCCTCATCATCGTCAGCATCGATGAGGTCCCAGGCATCAATCACCGACTCAGGACGAGCGGAGTTAGGATCAACTAAAAGGTGCGATTGCGAGACGGTAGGCGGAGGTTGGAGAATCGGCGGCGTGCGGCAACAAACTGCGGCGGATTCTGGGTGATCACGAGTAGGCATCGGCATGTCCAAGGCGCAGGAAGTTGAAGCTGAACAACCCATCATTCGTTTCTTTAAACGCAACAATCAAATCGTATATACAACAATTTGGTCCGATTAAGATCGTTGAGAAATGGCTCAAATTAAATATATCGATATTAAATAAATAATATATTTTATAAATTTATAAAATAAAAGGATAATCGACGTTTCGCTTAGCTCCATTGATCTTATTTAGAATTAGGAGTGCATGGATACCAATTTTTAAATTCCATTATCCAGCTGAATTATAGTTTATTCGGATCCAAAAACACATCCTTATAAATTATACTTTCATTCTTTTTTACTATCTAATATATGATAATTTCATCGACTTTTAGCCAAACATTACCGATTAATTAAGCTCTTAACTTACGATCAAGAACGAAACTAATCGATTGACTAAAAAACTTTTAATATAGAATCGATCCTCGAATGGCTTTGTTTCTTATGTTCAAGGTGGAGGGTAGTTGCTTCTAAACTTCAATGTGTTGGTATTAATCATTTTGTTGATATATATGATAAAGAAAAATACAAATTGCCTTGCCTACACGGCAAGCTAATTACTTGTAACCAACGTTTTTGACTTGAAAACTTCAACTACAAATTTGTAAATTATATTGTTCATTGATTTGGTATCATGAGTTGGATAATAGACCTTATCATTGAATAGTTTTATGATTTGATCATCTAAAGGTAACGATGGATTAAGGCGTGTTTGACAAATCAAAAACCATTTATACATTTGCTAAACACGTCACAAACTAAAAAGTATTTACAGGCTTTAGGACTTGTTCTTTTGGACTTAAATCGTTCTTATAACATTAATTAAAATAAATACTATGTCAGTATTTTGTTCTGTTCTTGTTAAATGATGTTATTCTTTGCCAAATCATTCAGAAATTGATTCTCTCACAACCAAAATATTCTTAAGGAGCTTTATGGGCTTCATGTTCAAAGGATATTTTTTTTTAGCTTAGATGTGATGTTCATGAATCACATTTTGGATGAAACTCGTTTCGGTAGGACTCATAAATCACTTAGGGTCTGTTATTTAAAGCTCAATTTATACTTAACTGAATTTAGTTTAACTTAACTTAAGTACTTAAGTTAAATACTGTAATTTTATGGTAGTCTAGTAGCGGTATGATTGGGGTGGTGGTGTGGTTGTGTAGTGGTGGTGGTGGTTTGAGTGGTGGTGGTGTAGTAGTGTTATGGTTGGGGTGGTGTACTAGTGTTAGTGGTGGTGGTGGTTTGAGTGGTGGTGTTGTGGTGGTGGTGGTGTGGTGTAGTGGTTCGGGAGGTGGTGTTGTAGTAGTGTGGTGGTGGTGTGGTGATATAGTAGTGTTATGGTTGGGGTGGTGTAGTAGTGTTATAGTTGGGGTGGTGGTGGTGTAGTAGTGTTATGGTTAGGGTGATAGTGTAGTAGTGTGGTGTGGTGGTGTAGTAGTGTTATGGTTGGGGTGGTGGTGGTGTGGTTGTGTAGTAATGTGGTGGTGGTGTGGTTGTGTAGTAATGTGGTGGTGGTGTGGTGATGTAGTAGTGTTATGGTTGGGGTGTTGGTGGTGTATGGATGAAAGATATGATGAATAGTGTTGGTGGTGATGAATAGTGGTGATACTTAACTTAACTGAATTTAACTTAATTTAAGTACTGAAAATTTAAGTTGTAAAGAACAGAGCCTTACAACAAAGAGTTGCACGAACAGTAAAAATATGTGTGTGATTAATAAAAGAAATAAATATTAAAATTAACCAGAGTAACGAGGAGTCGAAGCTTACTAGACGATCTTCTTAAAGAGTTTTTTGGCTTGCGTTTGGTGGTGGGATCCTACATCAATCACTTTCGAGGATACAACAATTTTAAAAGTTTTCTTCTTACACAAAAGAACTTTAATGAGGCCTACTGGAGAGAGCTGTGTATTTTGTTGTTTTTGTATTGATGTCCAAATAAGAGAAAATTTCTCTTCTTATAGGCTTCGAGTAGTAACGCCTCAGGCGTTGCTTGAGTGCTCGTTTTAATAGCTCTTAAATGTCATTTAATATACTCAGACATCGCCTCAACATTGAGCATGCGGCGCCACATATCATAGTCAGATGACGCCTACGACCTTTGCACGCATCGTCGTACGCACCAAATTAATTTATTTCAACTCGGATACTAGTGCAATGGTAAGTACGGTCGATGTCATAAAAACTGATTCTAGTGAAGTCACTGTAAAAGGAAAACAAAAGATAGGGGGAGTTTGTGTGATTGAATAGCAAGAAAAAATAAAAAGAGATTTCCAATTAATGAGTGATATTAATCCAGAACAATCACTTGTGACTAGTGTTTATCATTATTCATAAATCTTGTTGTGTGCTCTGGCAAAGGTAGTATGCTAGTTGATATATTCAAAAAATGTGATATATTCTAGCTCTCCTACGTAGACATATTGGCAAAGGTGATAATTGGGCTAGTTGTTAACTACTTGTCTTTACGGTAAAGTTTTCACAAAGTAATAATAATAATAATAAATATATAACATAGAAAAAGATCGCACTCATGTATCCACTCAATCCAGTTATTTTAAGATCATAATATTAGCATATAGAAGAGGCTCTGGTTTGGGTAAAATAGGAAAAATAAATAATTTTTCTCTTTTTTGAAAAAAAAAGTTCATGTATTAAATCAAAACAAGAGTTTAGCTACTCATATCTAAATACACCAATAAAAGAAAAGAGTAGAAGAAGAATGTTGATGTTGCTTGAAGTGCGTTAAGACTTCGTCGTAGCCTCGGCTTTTCTGTAGACCTTTACGCCTCTAGCCTTGATTGCTTGATGGTTGTTTATGGTGTATGAAATTCATTGACAAAACGGCTACAAGTTGATACAACATCATGTGAAGACAGTAGTTGGAGCTTCGTGATGACAGACATCCGCGGGTGTTTAGGCATCTACCAAAAGTCGAGGATTGGCGTCCGGGGGCAAGCTTCTTATTCTTTGTAATCTTCCCCGCAGCAACAGATCGCAGATTCAACTCGAATTGCTCTAGCAAAAGATATGATTTCTAAAAAGGTTTTTTAGGAAGAAGTTGATTACAATCATATCTCAATAACCTCTTAACATATTTGAATAGATCGTGTATTGCTAAAAGAAGTTTAGAAAGCAGTTGCTGTCATAGTGGAACTAGGATTTCCTTATACCCTCGAGGACCAGCAGTATATAAAGGGGGCGCCTCTAGGGAAGAATGACATTAGCAAAGATTAAGAACTAGAAGCTGGAGCGCAAAGTCTGAGAGTGTGAGTTCATAAACTGAGAGTGATCAGGACTAAAAGAGTCTGATCAACGCTTGATCGTCAGAGTTCAACTGGAGCGAAGTCTCGTTGAAAGATCAAGTACACAAGCCTTTGGAGTATCTCCGCTAGAGAGCCGACACGAATGATAAGCAAAGAGTAGAGAAACATCTCAGATAATTGACAGGCAGTCACTGATCAAGGGGGAGCGTCACTAGATTCAGAAGAACTCGTGGAGGTACGACTGCTCAGCCGGGAGAGCTTGGAGAGTCGTGGACAGTATCTGCGGAAGCAACTTGACATTGCAAGTTGCTATAACATCCTGTCGTAACACATTGTTTTAGAATAGGCTGAGTCTGTGTGATCAGAGCTGTACATTTTTCTATTATTGGATTGTGTTGGCAGCGGACGCTAGTCTGTGTGATCGGACTGAGCGAAGATTCTAGCTAGGTTAGAAGTAAAGATTGGACTAGCGTAGGCTAAGTTCTGGTAGTCTTGTACCTTAACCGTGATAGTGGAATCTTTAGAACTAAAGAGAAGTTATCCCCACACGTAGACAATTGCCGAACTGGAGTAACCAAAATGTTTGATTCTTCCAGGTTCGGCCTTGGCAAATAAATTTCATAAGTGACCCAGAAGTTGCTATATCATCCTGTTGGGTCATGACAACAACAACGCGTGTAATTTCATATTGAATTCTGGTGTAGGATGTCTTTTTATACAATGTACAAGTTTGTCAATCCAAGTCCTTGTAGAAAAATATTTTTTTGGAATTATCTTTTAAATTTGATAGTAAATTATCCTTTAAGTAACTTCAATAGAATAGCAATCTTTATGTGTTGACGGCTCATATCTGTATCAAAATAGAAAGTAAACTTTTGAAAATTAGGAAATATAGTTCATTGATGATGTCATCTCAGTAGGATTTGCACTCTATGTACAAATTATCTCCACTCACGACGTGCAAATTAATTCGTTGCCTGCGGATCTAATTTCTTTTTTGCTCGTGGACTACACTGAGTTCTAGCTTCGAGCATTCATTTAACCTTAAATTTTGCTCTCAGTGAACCAGAGAGTTATAGATCTTTGAGTCAGCTTTCTAAAAATATGTAGCTCGTATTTATCGGATCATCCATGTTTTCTCGGAAAGCCTACAAAGAATAAAAGATCGTTTTTCTTCTATGACGAAATCATCAATAAATGACTTTTTTAACACTGTTTCTCGCTTAGCACTTCAAATACACATGAGATCTAAAATTATACCAAATAAGTTATATTTTATAATAAATATATTAAAATGTGTAAGTTAAGATAACTAATTGAGCGTATCAATACGACTCATCAACTTTAATTGCCATTAAATGGAATTAATGGTGACTCAGGCGTCGCTTTCAAGTTATGGTGATGTGCCACCTCAACTATTATGCTCAAAATTAAATAGAAAATGACAAAAGGGGTCTGTCCACATGCGACTAAATCAATCCATCTTTCACGCCTCGTACGTCGAGGCGCACCGTTGTGAATCCGAATCAGTTCATGATATGAGCCTCTTTCGCCCTCGCGTAGAGAGATCATCTTACCATGTATGTAGAATGAGTTTATATATAAACTTACATTTTATCAGTTTCCAAACAATCTGAGATACTTGCATCACATTTCCAATATTTAGACCACTCTTTGAACATCAATCTCTCATTCAACTTTAACTTCGATTTTAGCTTATGAATAATCGATTATATACCTTTCATCTCAATATATTTAGTTACGAATAATTAATTTCAAACCGAGTCAAATTACCATTAATTCATGAATTCTGGCTTCTTGAAGAATCAACCGTCTTTCAAAAACAACATCCTAATAAACATCGTTTTCATCATCACAACTCAACAAGTTAGGGTATGTTCTTTTGATCTTAAGTCAGTTTCTTAAATACTTAACTTAATTTAACTTAAGTGACCTTAAGTCTACTTAACTAACTTAACTTAACTTAAGTACTTACTATTCATAACCACAACCCACCACCACCATCACAACACCCACCACTATCACCACAACAACCCACCACCACCACCACAATAGCCCACCACCACCATCGCCACCACAACCCATCACCACCACAACCAAACACCACCACCACCATCACAACAATAACCCACCACCACCATCACCACTACAACCCACAACCGCTACCACAACAACCCACACCATCACAATAACCCACCACCACCATTTCATCACCACCACCCACCACCATCCACCATTAGTGGTGGTGGTGAAAAGTGGTGTTTGTGATGAATAGTGGTGGTGGTGATGAATAGTGGTGGTTTTAACGAATAATGTCGGTGATGAATAATGGTGGTGGTGCTGGTGATGATGATGATGAAAGTGGTGGTGATGATGAATGGTGTTAGGATGGTGGTGATAAAATGGTGGTGGTTGTGATGGATAGTGGTGGTGATGATGAATAGTGGTGGTTGTGTGATGATGATGAATAGTGGTGGTTGCGATGGACAGTGGTGGTGATGAATAGTGGCGGTGATAAATAGTGGTGGTGAATAATGGTGATAGTGGTGATGATGGTGATGAATAGTGGTAGTGGTAATGAAAGACGTTATGTATACATGCAGGAATGTACTTAATTTAAGTACTTAATTTAACTTAACTTAAATGTACTTAATTTAAGTACTTAAAATTTAAGTGCAAAAGAACAGGACCTTAGTCATGGGAAGAGAGCTTTGAATGAGTCAGACATCCAACCCTCATCCCTAAAAAGCAGCAACTTACGCACCGTATATAGAAATTCGTCACAAGCCGAGACATGGGAATAACAATTCACTCAACGTCTTTTTTCTGCACAAATGACGCAAAAAACTAGGGATTCATTATACGCTTCTACCTCAACTCTCATCGATATAAAGCAAAATAATGTTATGGGAGATTAAACGCCTATCTGATAGTTGGGTTTTCAGTCATATCGGATTTGTCATGCAGGCGTCGTATCGGCGTTGATTGCTGAACAAATCTTTTTTTTTTTTTGAATAAAAAACATCATAAGCAATCATGATTTGTAAAAAGAAGAAGGCATTTCTAGATTGTTTTCCACAAATTCATATAATGGATTGTTCATTTTTAATTGTCTTTTTGAGTTATAAGAACGAATATATATAATTCATATAGTAGAATTTCGGGAAAATGAGTGAAAAGAAAATAATGAAAAATTATTTAGGAAATGAAGATTACTTCTTATAACTCAATATGAGACAACAAATGAGAAATCGTCAAAAAAGTGGTACATATCTACTTTGCCGCAGAAGCTAAATGTAATCATTCCTTACTAGAAATCCATCCACCAGAACCTTCTATGAGACAAATGACAACTTCTACCTCAAGATAGAAAGAGCTGCCGATCTTCATTCCTTTGGCCTCAGCTCATATCGCCGCCACGGTCCAAACACAAAAATAAATTTTCATTATTAATTCCTTTAAGAACACATTTTTCTAAACCCTAAACTTAATAATTTCCTCCTGCCAAGCAAGCCCTAAATTTGAGGATAGTGCGTCCGAGCAACCAAACACGAGTTAGCTCTGCACAGTGCTGAAGAGGAAGACGCAGTTTCCAGTAGCCTGGTACGAAGTGCAGATAGCGGCTTTCTCTAGATCTCAGGACCTAAGAGAAGATCGCTCGTCGACGGAATTGACGGCCGATTGTCAATTCAGTTTTAGTTCAAGCATCATTGTCTTCGACTCGGCGACGTATGATTCTCACACGGTCAGCGAAACCTAGAGTACGATCATGGCCAGCTACTTAGCTCAGTTTCAGACAATTAAGAGTTCGTGTGATCGTATCATTATTGCAGGTTGGCCTCCTTTTCGTATGTAGGGTTTGGTTGTTTCGTAGATCCACCATTTGGAGCCTTTACATGTCTTTGAATGGTGGTTGTGGTATGCTAATTACTTTTTTTTGACTTGATTCTTCCTCCGTATGGAAATGATACTATCTAGGTGCTGAGACAGATGGAACTAGTTGTGATTTCATTGACAGTTTCCATACAAAGTCTTTGTATACTTTATTTGAATATGTTAATGTATGATTTTGATTTTGTGTGTTTGAAGAGCGGCTTATTAACCAAGTCCAAGTATTATAGCTACTAAAATAACCCGTGTTTCTTTTATACCCTGGTGATATGTGTTTCTTGTTATCTTCAGTGGAGGATGTAAGTGACTTCTGGCCAATTGTCAAAAATGGGTTTGAAGAGCGGCTCCCATTCAAAAGAGCTTGTTTAAATAACAAGACGCGGAACCCTGTTATTGTAGATCAGTTGCCAGCTGAATTCATATTGACAACTGATGCAAGACTCCGTAGTCGATTCCCTCAGGAGCAGTCACTGTTCTGGTTTCGCGAACCATATGCAACAGTGGTTCTCGTGACTTGCGAGGTACCATCTGCACCTGATCGTATTGACTTATTATTTCACAAAAAATTCCAAGGATTACAAGCTTGAATGATGGACTGTAAATCTATTCTAATACCAGTATAAGCTGTGGGATTGAGTCCGTAGGACACATTTCTAAGCTTATAATCACTTCTTACTGTTTTATATATACTCTTCAATCTCAGAAACACATTTTGTCAAAAAAAAAAAGTAAAAGGAAATAATAATGAAAGTAGTGATCTAGTATCAAAATTGATGTGTTAAGTAACCAGGCAAACTGAAAAACAATTAGCAAAATGAAATAGGTATGTGAAGGTGCATGCGTTCCATTTGTGTTTTGTGTTCACTTAGACAATGAGTTATTAAACATAGAGTGCCTATAATAAGAGCAAGAAGATACTATACAAGTGCTATGCTTAGCTGTTATTTGCCTTAGATTGTGTAAACATGTAACATTCTATGAGGTCAAATCTTATGGTTTGTTAAACAAAATATCTTGTAAGATTTGGAGTCCGGAAGAACATATAAGTTATCAAACCAGCTAGTAACCCATTTCTGATGCTTATTGATTTGTTGTGAGTGTAAAACTTTGAATTGAAATAATTTTATGACATTAGTGTTTTAATCATCTTTAATTTTGGAGAACGATGACTATTTTTGGGTATTTATTCCAACAAGAGGTTCTTTTTTACTAAACAAGCGCCCAAAATTAATGAGGTGATAAAAAAGAAATAAGCGGTTTGTTGACACTTTTGTCTTGATAACAGACCACCTGTACTAAGAACTTAAGAAAGCAAAACAACAACCCGCAAAATAATCTAAATGAAAATTCTTATCATAGAGTTGTATGCATGGGAGACCAGGCAGTCATTTTTAATTTTGTACTCTTTCAGGATCTCGATGAATTCAAAACAATTCTCAAACCACGTCTGAAGTTGATAGTTCAAAATGATGATCGTGAGTGGTTTATTGTGTTTGTATCTAAAGCTCGCCCCAATAATGAACAAGCCATTAAGATGTCCAAGAAAGTGTATGCGAAACTTGAAGTTGATTTTAGCACCAAGAAGAGAGAAAGGTTAGTCACATGTATTTTTCAGTATTTCAATTGTTACATCAATAGTTACTTTATGAAGTATTTATGTAATATTGGGCTGTGAAGATTCAATTTGTTAACTTAGAGCTGCATCACTTCTATTTCATTAAAAGTTCAGAAATATTCTATTTTTTGAACTTTGGACCCCCAGGGAACCACTTTGATCTTCAGTTCCTTGTGTATGGAATGTCCTTACCAAGTAAGTGTCCCCTTTTCGTAATATCATGTAAATTTTTTACTTCAGGTGTTGTAAACTCGACATACATGGTCCGGAACCAAAATTTTGGGAAGACCTAGAATCTAAGATCATGGAGTCCATCAGAAATACATTAGACAAAAGAGTTCAGTTTTATGAAGACGAGATACGCAAACTAAGCGAGCAGCGTTTCATGCCTGTTTGGAACTTCTGCAACTTCTTCATTCTTAAGGTTGTTTTATTGTACATATTCTCTTCGTTGTTTGTACCTTGAAACAGTGCACAGTGCTTATTATTGAAGTTTTTGGTAAATTCACTCGAACATGTTAGCAAAAAATTGAGTTATGTCATATGTCAATTCCTATAACAAAACTCCTTTGTTTGGTTTTTAATGTTATTTGTACTGCTTTATCTCTTGGTTGAAGGTTATCAATTTATTCTTGTGTGGAGTAGTTTAGTAAATTATGTGTACAAGTCATTCTAATACAATTATTAGTCTTATAAGTTTTTGTATTCATTTTAAAAGTGAAACTTACTGTGGGCTTGCAAACTGATCTAATTGAATTCAGTCCTGATGTTTGCCTAGGACTTAAAATTTAACACAAACATTCAGTATTTATTGACATGCATAAATATTTCTTGGCCACATGCACCTACATTCTTAATGCCTGGTAGTTGTAGATGAATTCTTATATGTTATGTTGCAAGAGGTTATTGTAAATACTATCAGATGATGTTTTATTGTTCTTCCTGTAAGTAACCTTGTTATTGTTTGTTTATCATTTTGGAGAGTCAAGAACCAACAGAAACCTAATGACACAAACCGCATGTTTCTTTTCCATTCTTATATTATTGATTTTTAATTGCTATTCGAGCTGCACCCATGTTTTAAATATTAGCTTGCTTTTGTTGCCAAGTAGTTCGACTATTCTTTCTACTCAGTGTTTTGCCTCTTTCTATCTGTCTTTTTAGATAGGCATTTTTGTAGCGGCATGCCATTTATTTTCTCTGTATCGTGATGAAGAAACTGTTTTAGGAGACTGATTAATATGTATGTGTATATATATTTATTGTGCACAGGAAAGCTTAGCTTTCATGTTTGAAATGGCCCAGCTTCATGATGATTCTTTACGGGAATATGACGAGCTTGAACTATGCTATCTGGAAACGGGTACATACTTCTTGTGCAGTTAAACACTAGTTTTGTGAGTATTTCCTCTTATATCATGTTTTCATGTCTCTGATTTGAAAAACGGCCGAATCCCATTGTACGAAGGTTATCAACTTTGTGTGTGAAGGAATAAGAGCAAGATCAAGCTACCATTACAGTGTCAATTTTTCGCCATTGTCTCAGGATTGTTATTATCTTATAACAAAATGTAAATATTCCTAATCATTTTTTGCTCCAAATCTGGATTCACGTTTCTGCCTCAAAAATATGCACACACTCTCATGGCCACACAAATCTTTATTTTCAGTAATGGTATTAATAACAATAGTAATAATAATAATAATGATACGAATAATATTGTCCCCCCTTTAGATGAGTGATGAACATTCAGGGTTCACTGAATGTTTTGTTAATGCTTGAAAGGGTTTTAAAGTGGCTAGTATCTTTCAATTATCTTATGGAATTTGAGTAGGCTTTTGTTATTTTGAAAAAAGGAGGATTCTGTTTATGGACTTGAATGACGCCTGTTAATTTAAACTATTGTATGTCTTACATAGTGCATAACTCTGGGAAGCAAAGGGAATTTGGAGGTGCAGACCAAGGTGATGACCGGGCAGCACTATTAGACCCTGGAAGCAAACCACTGGCGCAGATTGCTCAAGATGATTCATTTAGAGAGTTCGACTTTCGGCAGTATTTATTTGCATGCCAATCAAAGGTACATGTAGTTTATGCTGCCATGTTACTTGTGAAATTATTGGATGGAGGTTCGTGCATTTATTTTATGAACTGCCCGATCACATTTTTACTGTTGTAGGCATTACTTAAGATGAATCGTCCATTTGAAGTTGCTTCAAGGGGTTACGCGTTTACAATTAGCTTCTCAAAAACATTGACATTGCATGAGGTAAACAAGTCTTGTATCTTTTTGTGGACATGCCCAGGAGAACCCTGATTTGTTTCCAACTCTGAACAATTTTGTGAACGTCTGCAGAGGAATCTACCTTTTTGCATGCGAGAAGCTTGGGTTCTAACTGCATGCTTGGCCATAATAAATGCAACTGCATCTCTTTACAATGATGGCTCAGCATCAGCAGATATTGAAAAGGAATTTTACCGCGTTCTTGGTGATCTTTATTCCCTGGGCCGAGTCAAGGTAAAAGTTGGTTCGCTCTCTATTTTGTACACCATTGTTTATATGACCTTTCTGATTTTAAAAAACATACAACACGTATCTGCACCATATGTTTACTATCCAATAACATTTGAGATCTGCTCCTTTTTTTTTTTTGGTGTGAAATTATGGATCTCCAAATCTGGTTAGATTATTTAAGATTTAGGGTGATATTAAAACTTATACACAACATAATTGGACAATTCCTCCCAAGTTGAGAGACTTGTGAAATTAGCTACATGCACACAGTTAGAAGCACAAACAAATGCAGTATGGTTGTTGTTGTTTTTTTGGAAAGGGATATTTATATAAAAACAAAAAAAAAGTGCAAAGGCTGCAGAAACCCGATTACAAACTTGACACCTACACCATGTTTTGCGAACACGCCGAAAACATATAAGCTACCGCAAGACCTGACCTAACTAGCTAAACAGCCAAAAACAACTGACAAACAAATGCAGTATGGTTGTTATCCTCTATGATCCATGAATATTTGACGATGGACATGCATAATGTGTACGGGCCCAATTCACTCCACATTCCTTAAAAGTTAGTGTCCCACCTGAGAGTGGGACGTTTCTCAGTAATGTTGAAGAGAATCAACAGCAACTGTGGTGTAATTTTAGTCAATTCCATGGCAATCAGTCTCTCCAAATTGAAGGGTCGATTGTGGATATGAAACATGGATCAGGGGATCATGGAGCTTCATTTGTTCCTTAGAGAGACTACCACATTGGTGATGATCCACTAGAGTTTTATGGTAGTTTGTGGTCTCCTTCTTGAAGTCAAGCACTAATAGTGACTAAGTGATCCGTCAGTTAGTGTGTTTTTTACTCGCGTTTTCTGTCCATGTAGTACTGTGTACATTTTCTACCTTTGGGAGGTCAAACCCCTTTTAAAATAAAACTGAAAGTTGGGTGGAATTGGTTGTCCAAGTTTTATGTTATGATTTGAGGAATGCATATTTATTTATAACAAAAGCATTGACAGTTTTATTTGATGGCAGTTAATGAGGCTTGCTTACTTGATTGGTTATGGAGCGGATATAGAAAGAAGCCCTGCTAACAGGTACACTTATAGTTTTCAGCTTGATAATCACTTCTAACTGTAAACTCTAACTGTCTCGCAAAACATAGTTAAGCATGTCAAATATATTGTTGTCATGTCTTTAACCATTTTGGATTTCATCGGTATGTGTTTGTAGTTCTTTTTTATTTCATTCTAATTTTTCCTTTTCAGTGCTTTACTAAGTATGCTGCCTTGGCCTAGACCAGCAGTTTGGCCTTCTTTGCCACCTGATTCTACTTCCATAGTTATTGCAAAAGAGAAGGCAAGTTTCATGACTGATGTAGAAATAATTAATATTTTCCCCAGCTTATACCTTCTCGTAGCACCTATCTTTTGATTGCAAAGGTTAGATAAAATCGAAGTTCTACTTGACTGTTTCCAAATAATGTTATATCAAATTTATTATGGATGAGAGTGGTGTCCCAACCTAAGTTCAGAACTTGTGCAAGATTCTGTGTTCCATGAAGTGTCCTTTTTTCAGGAAGCATTTTCCACAAAATACCAGTATGTTAACTAGGCTTTTTAATTTCACTCTTGTTGACCGATATGCAGATGATTCTTCAGTCAAGTCCTAGCACCAAGCCTTTTGGAATTAAAAAGAAGCTGTTGCCCCTTGAACCATCTGTTCTTTTACGAGAAGCAAATAGGCGAAGAGCTTCTCTCTCTGCCGGGAATATGTTGGAAATGTTTGATGGGTATAAGACCTTGCTCTAAATGTTGGTGTTACTTATATTGCATCATCTGTATTCTATGTCATCACAATCTTCTTGATTAATATTCGGTAGTTTTACCTCGACAGATCAGGTTCAGAATCATTACTACGGATGTCCCCATCATCTAAAGCACATGTGAGCTCTATGTCAAGGACCAATTCTTCACCTGGGAATTTTGAGAGGTCAATTGATCGTCCTATGAAACTTGCGGAGGTTTATGTTGCTGCTGAGCATGCCATGCATCAGACTGTTTCTGATCCTGATTTGTTGAAATCCTTGTCTTCGATGGAGGAATTTGAGGTATTCATATAGTTGTATTCTATTCTTATCATTCTTGTAATGAGGGATTTTTTTTCAGAGATACCTACCAAATTCTTAGAGGTCAATTCTTTAATGGCAGCGAAAATACCTCGATTTGACAAAAGGTGCAGCTGATAATTATCATCGCTCATGGTGGAAAAGACATGGAGTAGTTCTTGATGGGGAAATTGCAGCTGTCTGCTACAAACATGAAAAATATGATCAAGCAGCAAAGTCATACGAGAAGGTTTGTGCATTATATGCAGGAGAAGGATGGCAGGATTTACTGGCTGAATTCCTTCCTAATTTAGCAGAATGTCAGAAGATTCTAAATGATCAGGCTGGTTATCTCTCATCTTGTGTACGGTTACTTTCACTCGATAAAGGCCTATTCACCTCCAAAGAGCGCCAAGCTTTTCAATCAGAGGTGGTTCGTCTGGCACACAGTGAAATGAAAGACCCTGTACCCCTTGATGTATCATCGTTAATAACATTTTCAGGCAGTCCTGGACCTCCTTTGGAACTATGTGCTGGAGATCCCGGTACATTATCTGTCATTGTTTGGAGTGGCTTTCCTGATGATATAATTCTTGACACATTCAGTCTCACCTTGATTGCAACCAATAATACCGATGAAGGAGTCAAGGTTTGTGCCCTATTGTACTAGTCATTCTTTCTGTATACAAGTCAATTCAGTGAGTTCCTATGATCGAAAAAAGTTGGTCTTTGGTTCCAGGCATTAAAGTGTTCTTCTGCCACAATACTGCAACCCGGTAAGAATATCATCACTCTTGCCTTGCCTCCTCAGAAGCCTGGCTCCTATGTCTTGGGTGTTTTAACCGGACAGATTGGACACCTGAGATTCCGATCTCATAGTTTTTCAAAAGGTGAACCTACTGACAGTGATGATTTTATGAGCTATGAGAAACCAAATAGGCCTATCTTAAAGGTATCATCCCCCACTGTTCATGATGACATGTCCATAATCAGTGTTCTGTTTGTTTGTGTTTCTACCGATATCATTTGCAGCACATCTCATTAAGAATTCTGTTTGACTTCTTCAATGATTTTTTCTTAATGCAAATGAAGGATATGTCCTTCGATTATTCATTTATCTAACACGATCTGCTCGTTTAGGTATTTAAACCGAGGCCTCTTGTTGATTTAGCTGCGGCTATCTCATCTGCTCTTCTAATGAATGAGCCTCAATGGGTAGGAATTGTTGTGCGGCCCATTGACTACTCTCTTAAAGGTGCCATTTTGCATATCGATACCGGGCCGGGTCTTAAAATCGAGGAGTCTCATGTGTTCGAAATGGAGAGATACACGGACGCATCACAGAATTCTCCGAGGGAAAATTGTACTGTTGATGAAAATTGTGGTAGCCCCTGTGGCGCTTCAGAATTCATGCAATTGACTATTCAAGATGGCAGAGTGGAGTTTCCAGATTGGGCAAATGATATTACTTCGGTTTTGTGGATTCCAGTATGTGCTACTAATGAAGGTCTCGCCAGAGGAACATCTACAGGTTCAGATATATCAGTTATTCTAATGTTTAGCTTAATCCAAGTACTATGTTCCATATCTAACTGTTCATCATCCTCTGATATCATTGTTGAGCAGTTGCTCCAAGAAGGCAAAGTGTTGTTGAGGGTATGAGGACCATAGCCACGAAGCTTGCATTTGGAATTTCTCACAACCAAATATTTGAGAAGTATTCTTTTTTCCCAGATTATTTTGGCTTGCATCTTATTCACTGCAAGGACCATAGCCACGATTTTTATCTGACAATAATTTTGCAGGACAATCGCTGTTCATTTTACCGATCCATTCCATGTGGTCACACGTGTTGCAGATAAATGCAACGACGGTACCCTGATAGTGCAGGTATATTTCAGTTATCAATGGAATCGATTAAGGATGCCTTTAAATCTTTAATTGACCTGGGTATTATTGAAGTACTATTAAATTTGGATTTTCATACTTCATATTGGATCTTTGATTGTTTGTTTTCATATAATATAGCAAAGCTCGGAATATAGTCATTTTGGTTGTTGGAGATATTAACCCTCGCAAGCTAGTAGTGTCCTACAATGTGCTCATCTGATGATGTCGGTCACTTGCAGGTCATACTGGTCTCTCAGGTAAAATCTGCATTGACTATAATTGATGCTCGGCTCGATCTTCAAGATGGATTAGTTCATAGTGGACAGAATAATGGAAAGTCTGCCTCGGGTCTTTTTCCTCTTGTTGTCTCTTCTAACGGTAGAGCTGGCCTGCTTTTTGGTGTATGCCTTGGAAAGGCTATCTCTACTGGTACGAATCTTTTCCATTTTTTCCAGTTGGTAGTTAGCTCAGTTCATCATTGATTTCTAAATTTGATCAAAATCAGCATATGTTGTTGAGCATTGAAGTTATTGATAACTGGTTCAGGAATGAAAACTTAACGAGAGTTTTAAGTTATTTTGATCAGGACTGGAGAAAACTTCAGATATTGATTTTTTTCCCATTTGGATAATTAATTTCCCAAAGTTAATATTGATCATCACTGTAGTGCGTGAGCATATTAAATATCAGAGGATTATTAGGGCCGTGTACAACTCTATTACCTCCTTCATTAGATTTATGTTATCGGGGCCAAATTTTATTTATCTATTTATTTACAAAGATGTAAGAGGGTTATTGGGGAACTTGTGTATACATGAATTTGTCGTGTATAAGATATTCTCGCTTATACAGATGAGACAGACACCATACAAACCAGCAGCATATTAAATATCAGATACACCATTTCCGGTGATAGAACTGTTGGTGCCCACACTCCGGTGGTTGTTGAATCCTCAGAATCCGAAAAAGATGCCCAGAGCTTACTTTTCAGAAGTACTATCATTCTGCAAAGACCTGTGCTGGATCCTTGTTTGGCTGTTGGGTTTCTTCCTCTACCCTCAGATGGCCTGAGAGTGGGCCAACTGGTGACTATGAAGTGGAGAGTGGAAAGGCTAAAAGAAGTTGAAGTCCCCCAACGCAATGTAAGCTTGAAAGCATTTCAGTGTAGCAAGATAGATATGTATAACAATTGTTTGGATTGATGGTTTGGCAGGCTGAGCTCTTGTATGAGATCATGGCCAACACTGAAAACTGGATGATTGCTGGGAGGAGAAGAGGGCATGTTTCCCTCTCAACAAAACAAGGTTCTTCCCCCTTAGTCCTCACTCTCCTCTTCTCCCATCCTTTATTTGCAGGAAGTTTTATAGTTTTTGTGGCAATGACAGGGTCCAGGATTATTATCTCAATACTATGTGTCCCATTAGTAGCAGGTTACGTGCGACCTCCGGAAATGGCACTTCCAGGCATTGAAGAAGCTAATATAAGCTGCAATCCTGCTGGTCCTCATCTAGTATGTGTGTTGCCTCCTGCTCTCTGCTCCTCTTACTGTATACCTGCCTAAGCGCACAGACTTGGGGAACATCTGATCCCATTGGCGTATTCAATTTTCTTGGCCTCTCGCTCTTCTCGTACTTTATTTATTTACTTCTTCTAATCAATATTTAACGATTCATTTGTATTTTTGGGAGCTTTATAAATAAAATCATAGATAAATTACATAGAGGTGTCAACTGAGTCCAATTTTTCTTGTACAAAAATGTTATGATCCGTTGAAAATACGAGGTGCCTATTTCTCATCTCGTAGAGTGGAAGGGAAAAAAACAATGTAGATGGAATCTTATTCCACTTAAAAAATAAGTCCATTTATCAAATTCCATCGAAACCCTAAATTGATCAATTATTAATGGGGAAACCTTTTGCTAAGATTTATACACAAAGACAGAGAGCAGCTTAACCTGCCTGACATTCACCAAAAGCACTTGCTGCTGCAGCAGCTGCTGCTGCGTCATAATTAAAAGAAAACAAAAGTAGGCAAAACTCTTATTTTTTCATTCGCATACACCATTCCTATTCCCAGGTATTACTACATCAAAATATGAAAATAACAAATAGAAATACAGTAATAAAATTCACCTATCTAATTCATACCCTACAAAGTAATAATTTTCCCCGAATTTTTTCGAACATCAAATATTACATAACATCTTCCCATTTTTCAACCAATCCCTATTGTCTTTTGTCAAAGACTTGCTTTTTTATTGTTCATTTATAACTCACAATGGTGCCTCTTGTCACTGTTTTGCAAAAAAATCTTTTGTCAAAGAGGAGAAGTCATAATCACTTCCAGACTGAGATCCATTCCGTGACGACATTGAGGACTTTGTACTCACTGCACCAGTTGCATTGCCATTTCGAATATTGCCTTGTCCTGTGGCATCAACACTAGAACACAATTTTTGTACCAAGTAAGGCAACGATCAAGAAGATTGTGTAAACAAGCCTTTTACAACCAAGGATAACAAAAATTGTATGAATCATTATTTCGGCAATTCACAATCACTGCCGCAGCCAAATTAATACATAATTTTGCACCAGTTTTTGGCCACACATGGATATCAAACAAATGACGATAACTGAATTTTTTTTTAAAAAAAAAAAAAAAAAGCAGTATCTCATGTAGTTTCATATTTTTCAATTTCTCTTTCAAAACAAAGTTTGATTGTGAAATGTGAGAAATATAAGTTTAAGCAAACTCTAATGGAAGTTTGTACCACATTACAAGAATAAGACGGATGATTTTAGAAAATAAGTAATTATACATATTTAAACATTGATATGCATGCCTTCTAAACACTTTGAAACTTCCAAAAGATGATTCACGCGTATGGGGCTAACCTGGATGTGGGAAATTGAAATATGTTGGCTGCAGAATGTTGTTGAGCCAAATTCCCAAACTGGTTCAAAGAAACAAGCAAAAAGAAATGTATAGTTTTGACTTGTATTTTAAATGTATGATGAACATTTACAAAACAAGAACGTATTATAGTCACACCTGTAATAGTTTTAGAAGCTCATTCTGGGAACCCTCTGGCATCATTCCAGGAGTCTGGACGGCTGACTGAGGCCAGTTTTGGTTTGGCGGGTGGGACCCATTAGAACTAGACTGTTGGATGATGCCAGGAACATAGGAAGCTCCAGCATTGGATTTAGCTGCAGCAGACATGAGGAGGGACTGTTGCTGGGCTAAAATAGCTAGTTGCTGCTGGTGAAATGCAAATGGCGATACCATACTTGGCTGCAAATCATAAAAATATAGAAGCGGATAAGGTGATAATATGATCCTTTAAGAATATTATATAGAATAATTAAAATGTCACATGACAGTGCAAAAATCTAATTCAAACATGCTGCATGCACAAGAATATTGACGGTCATATTAAGATGTAGAAGAGGAGAAACCTTCTCAAAAAGACTCATGATGTCATTTTTGACATCTTTCTGCGATTTATCCACAACCGGAGGTGAACCTGTCGTAGAATAGCTTTGAAGCTCCGAGGTAGACTGCTTACCTTCATCCAAATTTGTAGTAACAGGGGTCAAATTGCTAAACAAGTCCTCTGCCATGGAGGTAGCCAATTTAGGTTCACCCGAATTAGTAGCATCAATAGCTGAGTCATTAAATAAGTCCTGAATGCCCGAGGTTGATCGATCATTATTTAATGCTTTTGTCGTACCAGCTTTTTCAGTTGTTGCTAATCCAGCAGCTGGCAATTGCGCATCATCAAATAAGATGCAATGACATTGATCAGCGCTAGCGCATCCATTATGCTGACCATAGTCATAAGTAGGCAATAAAAGTATCGATAGTGTAACCATACAATTTTCGAAATAATGTTACATGCATTGTTGAGAGCTAAAAAACCTCACAATATAAAACTGATCAAGATAGTTGATCGATATATATGACCAATGGACTTGACTTAGAAAACTTAAACAAAAGTTCATTATACCAAATTAGTTCTCACTGGTTGGCCTGAATGAATTAGTATTTAAGCAATTTAACACTATTATACAAACATCAATCCATGAACCAGATTAATTCTTGATTTTTTGAATCTTCTATCGTCTCCTTTGATCCATCCTATATAAGGGTGATATCAAGCACAAGCCTAAGTTAAGATACCAACCATACAAACAAGTCAAACTCAAGAATATTACAATCAAACTGTTGAATACTACAGTTGAATGTTGTGTCTAGTACATCTCAGAAGTGCGTTTATAATGTGCTAGACATCTGGTTGGTTGTAAAAATTTACTATTTTGTCTAGTTTGTAGCTCAAATAATATTTATATTTGATCTAATACATCACAAGTACAACTTACATTGGAAGCCTGCCCAGTCATCGAAGGATTCTGTATCCTTATTATCCTCACTTGGACCATCCATGGATAGCATATCAAATAGATCAGTAGAAATGTCTAGATTAGGACTAGGATCAGCAGTTTGCATAGATTCTTCTTTCACAATCAGGGGCACAGACTTTGGACCAACTTGTGATAGCTTTGGTATGGGATTCACCTGATCAAGAATACCAATGACGAGATGCTAAATAAAACAGACTGGCTTAACAATGTATAGAAGAGAGCTTAACTCATAATAAGAACTCCATTAGTAATCTTTTCAGAAAAACCACCATCATATCAGACATAAAACCCCAATATCCCCTATACTGTACGGAACATGTAACACGAAGAAATGAAAGGTTGTTTCATGTATTGAGGGGGACCTCTGAGTTCAGGTTGATAAGTGCCATTCTATCATCATTGATGTTTTGAAGATAAGGGTTGTATACATGTTAAGAATGACAGTTGATTCGTCAATCATAACATAAATAGCTAAAATTACACATAATATTTTATGCATTACTAAATTACTACAGACATGGATAGTCTCTACAGAAAACCTTTACCTACAAAGGAAGTCTGTTGTTTTAATCATTAACATTAACTATTATTCGTATAGGAGAAACGCAAACCACTAGCATGTTGAAAATTTCTCTTGCTATTCGCAAAAGTTAATACAACGATCAGTGCTACTCTTTTTCTTCATTTTAAGAATCGATAATGTAAGATTAAACAATCTGAAATTTCAACAGTACAATAATTGAATAGCATTTGCTTAAAACTTCTAAGAGGGTAGGTGCATCTGTCCCATGTTAGTTAAGTCATTGTCGAAAGTATTACTATCTAGAATGTGCTCTGTACTGGATTTACATTGATTTTCTGAAATTTTGGTACAACTTAAGACACTAATCATTTATCTTTCTACCAATTGAAGGTAACTACTAGGTTTTACACTAATCGTTAATCATTCTACCAATTCAAGATAACCAAACTGGACTAACAGAAATGATTCGGTGTAAAAGCATTTTCATTTTCATTTCTTATTCAATGCCTAAAATATAATTCAGTTTCCTTCAGAGCTTCTTGAGCCTTACAGTTATTCTGTTTTAGCTATTATCCATGAAACCTCGGGGATACTTAGAAGTACTATGCTTTTTTCCCAACTATGTTTCTTAAACCTGGCATTGCATCTTTGTAGACGGCAAAACCAAATCTTAATAAACCATACTATCCAATTCATCATTACATACTTCTCAGTTGTTTTATCTACCGCATTCTTCCAAATCCTACATATAAGCTTTAACTTAAATTATACACATCTATGGTACCAACAAAGTCAGAAAATGATACATTAAGTGAGTCACAACAGAACAGACAACTGAGGTTCAAAATTATGGTGCAAATGCATGACCAAATTGCAAAGGCCCTTTCACATTCAAGCTTAACAGCTTTGGATACCTGCTCAGGTCCTATAGGAGCCTTGGAAAGGCCGACTCTTGTACTCGGAGCATTGCCTTTTGAAATTGATCCCTGAAACCCTCTACAGTCGTTTGGTGAGTTACGGATGGTACTTGAGTATGAATCACTAGTCCTAGTTTCACGTCTCTGCCATTCTTGAGAAACATACACATCTTGACTGGTCGGCTGGAGTTGATGTTTTCCATCTTTAGGGACCCATCTTTTCTCCTCATACCTGACATGTTCCCACAAATTAAAGCCATAGGTGAAACCTTTTGATTACCAATTTGAAACTCTCGAAGTCTCAATTATTCAATGCGAAGAAGAGTTGACGATGGTAGGTATTTCACATACTTTGCTCGAATAAAGTTCTCAATTCCTACTCTATCATAATTTGGGGGCAGTTCAGCTTCCCAATAGCTATTCGCCCTCTCATTCCCCATAGCTGTTGAAAACAATAACTGATTCAGCTGAGGTGGGCAGCAATCTTATTTGTAGAACAAGAAAACGAGATTAGAAGAATTTTCCGATCTACAGCACATCCTTACACTGAATAAATGCAACCTGTTCGGGGAGCCATGTATCCAAAGTAGCTGAACGCACCTGCAGCAACAATAGATGATAAAAGTACTGAAAATACTCTTCATGGTAAGCTGAATTTCACTGCATTTATAACAGAACAAGTAATAGCATATACGACTAACACATTTCAATTGGATAACCAGTCATATTCACTATGCAAATTCAAGATATAGTTTTTTTTTTTTTTTTTTTTGATAGAGTAAAATTGATTGAAGTAAACACAAAGTTCACTTAAGGCAGGGAATTGATATTCCTTGCCTTGTTACATATATTAAAACATTCAAGATTTGAACTAAGCATTTCACCACTGATTTTGCTGCCTATTTGAAGTTCTTTACGTGGACTGGATCCCCTTTTTCCTTTAAAATTCAAGATATAGTTCCGCGCTCACTAGGAATTACAGCCTACTAAAAACTTCATACGATGCACTGAAGATTAACACTATGCAAACTAACAGTTTTCTGGGTGTTGATATTAAGTTCCTCAGTGATTCAAAACAAAACCTTAGATATGTGCACTCCAAGACTTCTATGTATGCCAGAGCATTGCATGCAAATGAAGATTCCAAGATTCACGCTAGCCCATCTTGGACCTCTGCATCAAGACACAAATTCTCATAAGAAATTTGGCAGTGGACAACAGTTATGATGCAAAATGAGTTCCGCTACTGCTTATAAATGATTAAAGGGACGTACTTGCTTTTGCAATCAGCACATTCCCTATTTTCCGTGTGTTTAAGAAGACCTTCCAAAATCTGTTAAACGAGCAACAAAATAAGGAGCTAGAATGAGTAAACCAACATATAGAAAGGCTCTTGACAACCGTATTGATGTTCTCAAAATCATAAAATTAATAGTTTTGAAATAAGCATGCATCTAACATCCAAACTATTTTCTTTTTCTAATCTTTTTTTGGGAGCAGAAACAATATGATACGATACATTAAATCCATGCCAAGCTTATAGAAAAATAAAAACTAAATCCAAGTAAGTGATTTTGTCACAGATCATAAATATTCTTTAGCATCACTTATTCTAAGACATGTTCACACAACAATCACTCTTACCAACACCATCAATCGGCAAGATGACTACAGTTTCCTAGCCTCTATTGTTACTAGCAGGAATGAAAGATGAACAGTAATATAATCCACAAAATGATTTCTTCTTGAAGCCAGGTAATTATGTTTGGAGCATAATGAGCAATACTTTATAATTTAAAAAATTCTGACTTGGTTATTACAGACAACACCACCGCGCAAAGCCATTTTCTTTTACATTACTACATACACACTTGGATCAATGAAGAAGAAAATGCTCCAGGCTATGCGTGCAGTAGTAAAATGAATGACCATTCAGGAAGCCCTCCTGAATGCTTGATTTAACTTCAACATGTATTAACATTTTACTTACAAGCCTACACCTAAAAGCAACAAAGACAATTCCAACAAACTCTACGAAACAAACTTAGAAAAGTCATAATATCAGCAAACATCTGAATCAAAACCAAAATCATACAAATTCATTAACCCTCACTCCCAATTACTTGCAAACCTCACACGAATCCATTCACAGAAACTCAAAAATAGGGACAAACTAACAAATCTAAATCAGGACCAAAAACAACCTAGATTGGTCAACCTCGACTGAGCAGATCCCAATCCTCTCATGAAATCCAACTACTTTAATCAAACAAAAAACCGTACATATCACCCCCAAAAAAAACAAATCGATCTATCCAGTCCCTTTGAAGGAAAATCGAATACAGAGACGCACGCACCTTCTTGTGCCTGGCATTGAGCTCCTTGGAAACGTTAGCCTTTTCGTTCATAATTGCGGCGAGTACGAGAACAAAGAATGACGATGGATTGAGATCCGGCTCTCCGTCTCCCTCAATCAGCCCCTGAACACGTCGTCGGATTTTGAGCAGCCGGTAATGAGAGAGACAGACGAGAAAAATGGAGATCGGAATCCCTTCGCTTTCTTTCTATCTTCTCTGACTACCAAAAAAAAAACAATTTAAGAAAGTATAAAATTTGGAATTCGGAAATTCATTATAAATAAAAAATTTTTTTTTTTTTTTAGGATCTTTCATATATTTATTATATAGAAAATAACGAGTATATTTCTTAACTGCTCGAGGGAGGGATAATTTATCGATTGAGTTTTTGCCTTACAACTATTAAGGAAGTTCTTCGATTTCTCTTAAGACATCTATTCTCAATATGTATAAGTGTATCGTGTAATTTTATGGGACTAATAAAGATGTATAAACGTATTGATTTTCGTCTATATACGACTTGATAAGATGATATGTGTGACTTGTGCTTGATATGTGATCATATGTATTTCTAATGCGTCTCCCTATAGAAAATGGTGAACTATAACTCCATCTATCAAAAAAATAAAATTTATTTCCATAACAAAAAATAAAATAAAATCAATATAAAGAAAAATCACAATTTTTTCTTCATTCTTGACAAATGATTTTTTGTTTTGTGTAAAAATTCAACGATCAAACAAATCGCTCATACCAAAACTTTTCCTCAAAAATACGACAAGACAAATCGCTTTTGTCAAAATCCATTTCCAAAAATTGTTAAATCGTAAGAATTTTACATGCCGGTGCTGGGTTGATTAAGGGACGATTAAGGCTTTTCAACCTTATTCATCCCAGCACCTGCTGTTACCAGGTGCTCTCGTCCATATGCCCTAATCTTTTAAAGCATCTGCACTTTGTAAATCTTTTAAAGCATCTGCAGAAAAAAATTTAGAATTGCGTCGTTTGAGCCTTTTATTTTCACAGATACGTTCCCTGGAAACTTCATTTCACAAATGCCCCGTTTCTTAATCTTCCCGGCAACATTGTTCCCGGTCTGTCAGATTTCCCAGGAGACCGGGAACATTGTTCCCGGTCTCTTGAAAAATCAGCCGAGGTGGCTGATTTGTGCCACCTCGGCTGCCATGTGTCTGCCACGTTTTACCCGGTAACAATGTTACCGGGTTGTTTAGGAAACCGGTAACCATGTTACCGGTTTCATCTGGGTGAAAAACAGATTTGCGTTCTTCTGGTTCTTCCCCGTTTCTTCAATCTCTCCTCTCCCTTAATCCAGCTCCCCGAGTCCCTTAATCCAGCTCCGACAGTCCGTGCGGCGGTCGATTCCTCTCCTCTCCCAACGCCGAATCTCCTCTCCCAACGCCGATTTGTCCCAATTCAACTCGGCAGGTAAAGCTTAGTGTTTTAGATATGTTTAAGGGTGATTTTGGTGTTGTTGGTTGAGTATGATTGGTGTGTATTTGTTGAGTGCCGTGTGGTAGGAATTGAGTATGAATTGAGAAGGTTGATTGTGATGATGAAGGTTGAATGTTGGAACATTTGAACATTTGATTGTGATGATGAACATTTGAATGTTGATTAGGGTTTGGATGGTGATGATGATGATGTTGGTGAATATGGTCTTGATGTTGAAGGTTGATGCCGTGTAGTATGATCTTGTTTTGTAGGTTGATGTCGTGTAGTATGAATATGATGTTGTGGAATGAAGTTATTATGATGTTTATGGGTGAATTGAATATGAAGTTTATGGGTGATGATGAGGATGAATTTGTTGATGAACTTGAATTTGTGTAGTATGAATATGATGTTGTGGAATGGAGTTAGTATGATGTTTATTGGTGAATTGAGTATGAAGTTTATGGGCGATGATAAGGATGAATATGTTGATGAACTTGAATTTGTGTTGATGATGAAGATTTTTATTGTTGATGATGAAGATTTTTATTGGTGATGATGATGTTGAATTGTTGAGCGATTTTTGTGTTAATGTAGATGGACATAGACCAAATTGTGGAGCCGGGTCCGATTGATCAATCCATTTTGACCCAACAATAGAGACACCGTTCGGGGGAAGTATGGGGTGATCCTGTAAGTGTACTCTAGTGTGTGCCATCAATGGACATAACGGGTCTGCAGTGCGTGAAGGCGGCAATAGCTGGGCCAAATGCCCAAAAAACCCGATTTACCACCATATTCATATCCTCATCGCGGTTGCGCTGCCACTTCACATATGTTCCTTCATTTGAATCTTGTATGGCTTGAAAAAAATGGGGAAGCTTTCGAAACGATTCGTCCCAATCACCAAATATGTTAAGCAAGGCTTGTTGTCTAGCCTGCCACGCCTTCAAATACCGTATTTCCAACCCGTAGTCCTTGAATATTCTTGCTTTGATTTCACCGGGTGTCAATCTCAGCCGTTCGCTAATCACGTCGCCAATCTCCATGGCGATGAAATGTCTGGTCATGTGTACATTCTCCTTTGTAATAAAATCGGTATTGCAAATATGATCGCCTCGAGACTTGGTTACTTCCCAGTACTGTTTGTTTTTTTTTTTCATTATTCTGAGCCTCCAGGGACAATTATCCTCCCCCTCCCGACAGTGAAGAATCAACAGGTGAGAGTCTGACTCTCTTGTGTAATATTCAACGCGGTTCAGGATAGAGTACCTCTGAACCGCATAAATGGCATCAGCTTTGGTTCCGAACGTCGCTCCAACCCCAATTTTCCCGTAATTCGTCTGCCTCCGACCAAGGAACTCGTCATCAGGTTCATTTGTATCCCACGCCGATACGTCTGTAAATCCGGGGATATCCCACACGAGTTGCGGTTCTGGAACATTTGGGTCACCCTCCATATCCATCCCGTCTAACATTTCCATCTCGTCTCTATCATACTCATCTTGTACTGGCATGTCTAGTGATTCGAATGTTGACATCACCATAGGATCAAATTCAAGGTCGTCCATTATTTTGGATGAGGGAGAGAAATGCAACGGAGGGGAATCAACAATGTATGAAAATGGAAAATTATGAAAGCAAGGCTAGTGAAGATACGGAGAGACATGCAGTTTGAGGTCCTCTTTATGGACGGAAAATTAGGTACGCTTTCTACATGATTTGACAACACACTAAAATTTGCAGGCTTTCAACAAGATTTGACATGACACGAAATCGAGACAGAAAATTTTGCAGCCTTTAAACATGAGTTGCAGGCTTTCGACATGATTTGACAATACAGTAAATTTGGCAGGCTTTAGACAGAAAATTAGGTACGCTTTCTACATGATTTGACAACACACTAAAATTTGCAGGCTTTCAACAAGATTTGACATGACACGAAATCGAGACAGAAAATTTTGCAGTCTTTAAACATGAGTTGCAGGCTTTCGACATGATTTGACAATACAATAAATTTGGCAGGTTTTAGACAGAAAATTAGGTAGGCTTTTAACATGATTTGACAACACACTAAAATTTGCAGGCTTTCAACATGAGTGCACATGACCCGCAGTGTCATTATGAGACTGAAATCAATAAAAGCCAGATCTGTTTTTCACCCAGATGGTTACCGGTTTCCTAAACAACCCGGTAACAATGTTACCGGGTAAAACGTGGCAGACACATGGCAGCCGAGCTGGCACAGATCAGCCACCTCGGCTGATTTTTCAAGAGACCGGGAACAATGTTCCCGGTCTCCTGGGAAATCTGACAGACCGGGAACAATGTTGCCGGGAAGATTAAGAAACGGGGCATTTGAGAAATGAAGTTTCCAGAAAACGTATCTGTGAAAATAAAAGGCTCAAACGACACAATTCTAAATTTTTTTCGCATCTGCACCCTGAGGGTTTTTCAGCAGCTGGTGATGATTGCCCTTCTGTATGTAGCGGAAAGCTGCTAAAACAGCTGCTGGTGAAGCAGCTGGTGAGCTCGCCCATATCCATTTTAAATCCTCATTTCGCTCTCCAAATCCTCATTTTCACTACTGATTTTGAATAGCAAAAACCCTAAAAAAGTTGGATAGATTTCTGGTTTCTGGTCAGATATTGACAGAACACAGATCGATTACTACCGGCAACTACACCCATTTTCCTCAACTCTGGATCCTTCCACACTTACCTAGATTCAGATCCCTTGGCGTCGCCGCGAAAAAGGTTTGATCTTGATTAATCTTTGCATCAGATCTGATAAAGCTGGTGTCTTTTGTTTATTATTTAGAGTTGCGTGTTCATCAGATTGAGCTCGGTTGGCTTTGTTGTTCCTCAATTTCTCATATGCTGATTCATGTCAGGATGAGGATTCTGGGATTTGTGATTTTTCGAATCTTTGCTTGTTGATTGATTTGTTCAAAGTCCGGGTTTGGTTGATTTTCTTGATTAGGGAAATGTGTTGTGTTTCTGTGTTGATTGGTTTAGGATTTGGTATTTGAGTACAGAAAGCGAGGTTTATGTATGATCGAGAATTCCTTGCTCTGAAATTCTTCACCATTGTTGTTGGTATTGTGATGGAGGATGGCCATGGTTGATCATTTGACGCGTCTTTGATCCCCACCTCTCAGCGGGTTGGTTGTTTTCTCATCCAGTACTCATTTGACGCGTTTTGACATTTAACTCGATGATTATAACACATATTTTTGAAATATGAATACATTATTGATTAAACAAAAATTATTGGACAACATTGTACTTCACACATTTGGTAGAATTAATTGGAGTTATTTTATCTATTTGCCATTAAGATTCCTTCCGGTTAAAGACAACGAGCGCATGGAAATAATTATCGGACACGTTGGCAATCACTTCGTGCAACTTTTTTTACACCCTTATCATCCGGTGCCACCTTTACCAATGTGGTGGTGGGATCATTCATCGTACGAAGCTAAAGGGTGAGCATATTCATATAAAATATATGATGATTTATGGCGCGAAATCACAAACACGGGGGCCTCCAGGAGCACAATTTGGAAGAAATATTGATTAGATATGTTTACTTTTTATGTATTTATTTTAGCATTGTTGTATGTTTTTTATGAATCAAATTAATGTTGGACTGACCAATCAAAGCATATATAATATAAATTAATAATATATACAATAAACATATAACACAAATGATCCAAATTTCAATATATAACATATTATTAATTAGACGAAATAAATTATAATTCGCTCTAAAGAAAATTAAACTATTTTCTAAATATAAATCATAAAAAAATTTGTCTAAATTTTTTTTACTACAATGGAAATTTTTTTATTTAGTTACTCACTCACTTCTAATTATAAGTTCTATTAAAATTTTAAAAAAAATCAAACACAAAATAATTTTTTGAAAAATTGCTACATGTTGTATTTGTATTTTTATTTTTTATTATTAATTATTATAGAATATTTTCTGATTAATAATCCATTTCTGACTCAGCTATTTCTTGTCCTATGCCTCTAGCAATATTGTGCTTATCAATTATAATTCTATCAACCTTTCCGGAGTCTCTTATCTGAGACGTAGAGGCTCTAGGAGGCTCTAACGGAATGTCAAAAGGACTAATATAGGAATACAGTGATTTTGTCCTAGGATAGATAAACTGGTCGATTGATCTATTATTATCAAATTTTAGGTTTATTAAACCTTCTTGATTCTGGGTAACTTCCATTAAGTTATAGTGAGGTATTTCCTGCGGAGGGACAGTTGGTTCCAATGTCCATTGTGGAGGGAACTCTATTTCCTCCCACTTAATTTTTCTTCTAGTAGCAATACTAGATTTAACAAAATTGGTTTCAATGATAATTGTTTCATTAAGAGGTTTATCAACTCTCTTACACATTGGGTTTAACGTATATAAGGGTTTATAATAGATTCTATAGCATATAGCCATCACTTCAGATCCTGGTTTATAATTATAACCATGAGTTTTAACGTTCAACGTCAGGGAATCTAAAATATTAGAGTCTGTCAGAGACAATTGTAAATTTGGATACACGTCAAATTATACTGGACCATGGGCCAAACTAGTCTGAATAATTCCTATAAGGGATTGTTTCCAATTCAGGTTTCTAGCATCTCTAAGGGCTGCTATAAAACTCTCAGGCAAACCTTCAAAAGTAAGGGGTTTAAATGCAATCTGCACTAAACTTATATGAATGAACTTATAATCTTTTCTGTATGACAGAATATCCATTTCATCTAACAGCTTAACTGTCAGTTCTTGGGCATTCATAGGAATAGTTTCCTCTGTCGTCTTAACAACCTGTTTGAGACCTATCTTCTCAAATGCTCCTAATTTATATATAAGGCTAGGTTCCACTTTAGGAATTGTTCATCGGTTCAATTCTTCCAAATTTTGAGGAAGGTCATATTCTTCCTTCAAACTATTCTTCACAGAATGTCGTCTGTGTAGGAAATTCATTGTTGAGCGACTGGTATGTGAAAATTCTAATGTGTCAACCATAATCCACTACTATATTGATGCTGACCTGGCTCTGATACCATAAGACACGGCACGGGTAAATTGGCTGATAATGGTCCTAGACTGTCCAGCATCAATCGACCTGTTTATCTATCCTAGGACAAAATCACTGCATTCCTATATTAGTCCTTTTGACATTCCGTTAGAGCCTCCTAGAGCCTCTACGTCTCAGATAAGAGACCCCGGAAAGGTTGATAGAATTATAATTGATAAGCACAATATTGCTAGAGGCATAGGACCAGAAATAACTGAGTCAGAAATGGATTTCTCTATTTAAATGGATTATAGCTTAGATTTCAGCCCAGGATCTTTTTATAGAAAGATTATATCTGAAGAATTTGAATCAGATATTTGGACACCCTATAAGACTTGGTTGTATAGTAACCTTAAGCCTTCTGAATTAAAAAGGTTGAGTGAGAAATTTTATGCAGAATGTACAGAGAATAATGAAATCATGTATTTTGTTCCACGGTTTTTGACTACATATGTAGAACCTTATGTGTCAGTCCTAGAACGACATTATAAGTTGTCCACAGGGAAAACTGTCATGCAAGTTTACCCACCTCATACTCCGTTTCAGATAGAGAAACAGGATAGGACTTATAATTTTCTAGCCTTTACCAATTTATTAGAGGATGATACCTTAAAAATAACAGGTGACCATGTCAACAAACTTATAGAACAAAATAATTATATTAATTTATATTTGAATATTGTTGGTGAACAACTTACTTCACTCCAAGATAGAGTTGATAAACTGTATGAGCTTTTGCATCTTAAGACCCCTGTGTCTGGAGTTACTAGTTCCCACATAGGTGTACCAACATCCCAACAGATAATAGTCTCCCCAAGTTGTCAAGCACAGGTTATAGCCTCACCCAGTATTCAGCCCCCACCTGAAATAACAGGGTTTAAATTAAGACCTCTTAAAGAATTTGAAGATTTATTGACTGAACATTTTAAGAATCTTAAACTCAGTACCTTAGATAATAAATTCAGGGATGAATTGATTGAACACCCTGATCATAAGCAGGTCTACACCGATTATATTAATAAACTTCACAAATGGGCGGATAAACCTATTACTGGAAAATATTATTATTCCAGACCAACACCTGTTGATGTACTGCTTGAAGAAAGTAATGACATTATATCTAATAGTTATAGTGGAAGCCATATTTATGAGTGGAATATTGATGGTTTTGTTCATCAGCAGATTCATAATACTATCTATATGATGTTAATGTATTCCACAATATGTAGGAACAATGGTAATACTGATAAAAATATTGCAAACATGATTATATCAGGATTTACAGGCCAATTAAAAGGCTGGTGGGATAATTACTTGACTCAAGCAGATAGGAATCTAATCCTTAATACGACTAAACGCGAAGGTGAAATTAATAAAGAAGATGCAGTTTATACACTGGTTATGAACATTATTGAACATTTCACAGGTAGATATACTGATAATAGTGAAAATGTGAGAACACTATTACAGAATCTTCGATGTAAGACCCTTACTGATTTTCGATGGTATAAGGATACTTTCCTTAGCAGAGTTATGGAATTACCTGAGTGTAATAGCCCTCATTGGAAATCCAAATTTATTGATGGTCTACCTAGTTTGTTTGCGGAAAGGATCAGAAGAGTCCTTAGGCAGAACTTGGATCATATCCCTTATGACACTTATACTTATGGTAGGTTGATAGCAGCCTGTACCCAAGAAGGTATTGCAATATGCAATGAAGTTAGATTGAACCAACAAATGAAACGACAAAATCTTATTGAAAGGCAATAATTAGGCCGCTTCTGTGATCAATTTGCGATTGAGAAACCTTTCATACCTAAGGTTAGAAAATCTTCTAAAAGACAAAAATCTCCTTTTATTCAGGATTATAAAAAGAAAAAACATAGATATACGGAGAAAAAATTAGAAGATAAACGACAACGCAAATATGCCAGAGAGATTAAGAAGAAAGACAAACTTAAGGATAAGTTGGCTAATGTTGTTTGCCACAGATGTGGGAAAATTGGCCATTACGCCCGAACTTGTTGGGTGAAAAAGAAAATTAATAGTCTTGAAGAAGATGATAAGATGAAAGCTATCTTAGCCAAAGTCTTATTGAACTCAGATACTTCTGAATCAGAGTATAGCTCTGATGATTATTCAGAAGGAGAATCATCCATGAGTAGGCATATGCATGTTTTACATGAAGAAGATACTTCCTCCACTGATTCTGAATCTATATGTGAACCTTGTGTGTTAGCTCAAGGATGTCCCAAAAGAATTCAAAATAAGGATGCGGATGAAGAAGCCTTATATAGACTTCAATCTCAATTTCAGGAGTTAGAAATTAATGTGCTTGATCATAATACTGCCCTAGGACTGTTAAAAATGATTAAAGACCCTACTCTTAGGTCACAGATAATTGATCAGATGAATGAGAGTGGAGAATCTTCGACACCACCACCCCATAATTCTACCTATTATAGAAATAATGAGCCGTACGTGATGTCTGAAGTTTATAAACGGATTAGAGATAAGAAAGTCATAGAAAGTCCTACAACTAGTTATGATCTAAATATTGAAATTGACAATCTCAAGAAAGAGATTGCAGATTTAAAAATCGCGAATAGAAGACTTGATCAAAGGATTTCTAGAATTGAGAAAGCAAAAGATACTGTTATAACAGATCCTCTTATGGAACTAGACAGAATGGAGTCTGGAAAGAATTTTCTTTCAACTCTAGAAATGTTTATAACTCAGAAATGGCATATCCAGATTAAACTTCTTATAGAAGAATACTATTCCCAGGATCTGATTGCACTTGTTGATAGTGGTGCTGATTTAAATGTTATACAGGAAGGGTTGATACCTACTAGACATTTTTATAAGACGACTCATACTCTTTCTCATGCAGGAGGAGATAAATTGGATATTAGTTATAAGCTACCTAAAGCTAAAGTTTGTGTGCATGGTGTTTGTATCCAAACTAGCTTTTTATTAGCCAAAAACATTACTAACCAGGTTATACTGGGAACCCCATTCCTTACTAAGTTATATCCTTTGAAGAAAGGCGATAGTTTAGGAATTATAGGAACCTATGAAGGTAAAGATATTTTCCTAAAATTTAGAACCGAGCCTCTGACAAAGGCACTTCATCAGGTTTATGATAATGTTATAGCAAAACAGAATCAATTGAACTTTCTGAAACAGGAACTTCAGGTTATAACTATTGAAGATACGTTGAAAAATCCTAAACTTCAGGATAAAATAACTATCCTTAGGAATGAGTTTATTGCTGATATCTGCAGTGACTTGCCTAATGCTTTTTGGAATAGGAAAAGACATATTGTCACTCTTCCATATGAAGATGGTTTTACTGAGGATAAAATTCCTACCAAAGCTAGACCTTGTCAGATGAATAAAGAATATCTTGAATTATGTAAGCAAGAAATTAAAGATCTTGTTGACAAAAGATTAATAAGACCTTCGAAATCCCCGTGGTCTTGCACTGCATTCTATGTTAATAAACATAGTGAACAAGAAAGAGGTCGCCCTAGACTTGTTATTAATTATAAGCCTCTGAATGTTGCATTAAAATGGATTCGCTATCCTATCCCTAACAAGAAGAATCTTCTTGATAGACTGTTTGATGCAATTATATTTTCCAAATTTGACTTGAAATCTGGTTATTGGCAGATTCAGATTGACCAAAAAGATGTTTATAAAACTGCGTTTAATGTTCCTTTTGAACAATATGAATGGACTGTTATGCCTTTTGGTTTGAAAAATGCCCCTTCTGAATTTCAGAAGATTATGAATGATATATCCACTCCATATAGTGATTTTATAATTGTTTATATTGATGATATCTTAGTATATTCTAAGAATCTGGAATTGCATTTTAAACATCTACGCATATTTAAACAAATTGTTATCAATAATGGTTTAGTAATATCTAAGCCTAAGATGTCTTTATTTCAAACTGTTGTTCGATTCTTAGGTCATAATATTGATAAAGGGAAGATTGTTCCTATTAATAGATGTATTGAGTTTGCAAGTAAATTTCCTGATGTGTTAACTGATAAAACACAATTACAAAGATTTTTAGGAAGTTTGAATTATATTTCCGCTTATTATAAGAATCTTGCAGAAGATGCTGCTCCTTTATATGATAGGCTTAAGAAGAAACCTATAGCTTGGTCTGATGTGCATACTAATGCAGTTCGAAAAATCAAAGCAAAGGTTAAATATTTACCTTGTTTAATGCTTGCAAATGCTAATTGGCTTAAAATTGTTGAAACTGATGCCTCTAATATTGGCTATGGAGGAATTCTACAACAGGTAGATCCTATTACAAAACAAGAATATCTTGTTCGTTTTCATTCTGGTAAATGGAATCATGCACAACATAATTATGCTACTATAGCTAAAGAAATTCTTGTTATGGTTAAATGTATTTTGAAATTTCAAGATGATTTGTATAATCAACATTTTGTGGTTAAGACTGATTGTAGAGCCGCGAAATTTATGTTCCAGAAGGACTTCAAACATGATGTTTCAAAGCAAATGTTTGCTCGTTGGCAGGCTCATTTAGCCCCTTTCGATTTTGAAATTATTTATAAAAAGGGAGAAGAAAATTGTCTTCTTGATTTTCTTACTAGAGAATTTATACAGAACTAAAATGTCTCTGTTTGATCGTGCAGAAATGTCCTGGCAGGACGTGCCGTCCTCTTATAGAAGTGGGCGAGGATATTCTACTCCTTATAGAGGAGGTAGAGGTCGAGGTAGACAGTCAGATAATATTCTGGCTCAGCATGGCAATCAAAGGCTAATAGCCGCTGATCTCTCGCATGATAGAGAGTATCAGGAATTTCTTGCCTATAAGAGGCAGCAACAACAGCAACGAGGAGAATCTTCCTCTTCGGTTATACCGAATCAAGAGAAAATAAGCTCTAGCTATGCAAATATAGTTGCATCTGATGAAGCTGGCTCCAGCAATGCTGGTTTTATATTGGGTAATACCCAGCGGATTATTATTCTCCTGGAAGAGAAAGATTATTTATGGCTAGATGAGCCATGGAGGTTGATGTCAAAATGTTTGGAGGAAGAATCTTTTCCCAGCCGGACATATAAGTCCAGGAAATACTATGAAGCAATTCTGACTTCAAATGGCTGTGAAATTCGCCATTTCACAACAGCCCCATCGGAAGTGTATAACTTCAGCAAGATTATAATCAAGAGAGTAATATCTCTCCATGATTGGGGATTTTCTCCACAAAAGACCAGGGATTATTCCTTTGGACCTGGTAAGCCCTCGATTAAATACAATTATTGGGATTATATTGATGCATTTGATAATGCATTTCTCTACGAGAATCCGACCCATAAGCACTCTTGGTTTATCAAGATTTGTGCGGATGTCTCAAGGACAGAGATACCTGTCTGGTTCGTGTATTGGTGGCAATTCTATGGTGCCAAGGAAGACATTCTTCCAAAAAATTATTCAGACCAATTTGTTTTATGGGAAAAATATTCTCCCAAGGCTAAAGAGTTGGATGAGAAAGACGCAACTGCTGGATTTTGTCCCAGAGAATTATATTCTCTCAAGTTTTTTATGGAATTCTCTATTCCTTGGATATGGCGAGGGGAACCTGTGTTCCAATATTCGCCAGAAGGGATGCCCTGTCTGAAAAGATTTGCTTATAGCAAGTTCTGGGATAAAATGCTCAAGACTGACCCAGAAACTAAGAAACCCTATGGGGATAGCACTCTGTGCCAAATGACGGCGCAAATTGCAGCTTTTGAGACTAATGCCAAGGCTGAAAAAGAGAAGGCCTATAGCCATTTTAGTTTTAAGTTTGCTGAAAAATCTTCAGAGTTATCAAAAGAAGAAATGATAGAGGCGTATTTATCTTCCCTCAAGAAGGATATCTTCCATATTGATGAGTCAAAGTCAGATGAATCCATGCCATCTGCAAAATTAGGCGAGGATAAGGAGTCACATGCTAGTGACCAGTTGGATGATTTCTTCGATAGTATTCGACACACCATTCTGGACAAAGTCTTGGAAGAAGACATGTCAAATGCTGCCAGGACGTATATGGCCTAGAAGAAGGCAGACAAGGGAAAGGATAAGATGTAGCCAGCTTTGTGGACTTTCTGAGGCAAGTGGAGAATAACTCCTTGGACGTTTCCTGCGCCCTGGCGTGCTAAAGCCAAAGGACTATTATATTGTCCCCCTCCCCGCTGTAACAAAATGGAGTCTGTAATTAAGTCGTGTGTGGGTCCTTCTTCTGACGGTCGTTGTGCGTTGTTTTTAAGTTTGGTTTGGGTTCTGTAGGACTCACAACGCACAACGACCGACAGAAGAAGGACCCACACACGACTTAATTACAGACTCCATTTTGTTACAGCGGGGAGGGGGACAATATAATAGTCCTTTGGCTTTAGCACGCCAGGGCGCAGGAAACGTCCAAGGAGTTATTCTCCACTTGCCTCAGAAAGTCCACAAAGCTGGCTACATCTTATCCTTTCCCTTGTCTGCCTTCTTCTAGGCCATATACGTCCTGGCAGCATTTGACATGTCTTCTTCCAAGACTTTGTCCAGAATGGTGTGTCGAATACTATCGAAGAAATCATCCAACTGGTCACTAGCATGTGACTCCTTATCCTCGCCTAATTTTGCAGATGGCATGGATTCATCTGACTTTGACTCATCAATATGGAAGATATCCTTCTTGAGGGAAGATAAATACGCCTCTATCATTTCTTCTTTTGATAACTCTGAAGATTTTTCAGCAAACTTAAAACTAAAACGGCTATAGGCCTTCTCTTTTTCAGCCTTGGCATTAGTCTCAAAAGCTGCAATTTGCGTCGTCATTTGGCACAGAGTGCTATCCCCATAGGGTTTCTTAGTTTCTGGGTCAGTCTTGAGCATTTTATCCCAGAACTTGCTATAAGCAAATCTTTTCAGACAGGGCATCCCTTCTGGCGAATATTGGAACACAGGTTCCCACCTCCAAATCCAGGGAATGGAGAACTCCATGAAAAACCTTAGAGAATATAATTCTCTCGGACAAAATCCAGCAGTTGCGTCTTTCTCATCCAACTCTTTAGCCTTGGGAGAATATTTTTCCCATAAAACAAATTGGTCTGAATAATTTTTTGGAAGAATGTCTTCCTTGGCACCATAGAATTGCCACCAATACACGAACCAGACAGGTATCTCTGTCCTTGAGACATCCGCACAAATCTTGATAAACCAAGAGTGCTTATGGGTCGGATTCTCGTAGAGAAATGCATTATCAAATGCATCAATATAATCCCAATAATTGTATTTAATAGAGGGTTTCCCTGGGCCAAAAGAATAATCCCTGGTTTTCTGAGGAGAAAATCCCCAATCATGAACGGATATAACACGTTTGATAATAATCTTACTGAAGTTATAAACGTCCGGAGAGACTGTAGTGAAATGGCGGATTTCACAGCCATTTGAAGTCAATATTGCTTCATAATATTTTCGGGACTTATAAGTCCTGTTAGGGAACGATTCTTCCTCCAAATATTTGGACATAAGTCTCCATGGCTCATCCAGCCATAAATAATCTTTCTCCTCCAAGAGAATTATAAGTCTTTGAGTAATACTCAAAATAAATCCAGCATTGCTGGAGTCAGCTTCATCAGATGCAACTATATTTGCATAGCTAGAGCTTATTTGCTCCTGACTCGGTATAACCGAAGAAGAGGAAGATTCTCCTCGTTGCTGTTGCTTCTTATAAGCAAGAAATTCCTGATACTCTCGATCATGTGAGAGATCAGCGGCTATTAGCCTCTGGTTGCCATGCTGAGCCAGAATATGTTCTGACTGTCTACCACGACCTCTACCTCCTCTATAAGGAGTAGAATAACGTCCACCTCTATGAGAGGACGGCACGTCCTGCCAGGACATCACTGCAAAATCAAACAGAGGCATATTAGTTCTGTAGAAATTCTCTAGTAAGAAAATCAGGAAGACAATTATCTTCTCCCTTTTTATAAATAATCTCAAAATCAAAAGGGGCTAAATGAGCCTGCCAACGAGCAAACATTTGCTTCGAAACATCATGCTTGAAGTCCTTCTGGAACATAAATCTAGCGGCTCTGCAATCAGTCTTAATCACAAAATGCTGATTATATAAATCATCTTGAAATTTCAAAATACATTTCACCATAGCAAGAATTTCTTTAGCAACAGTAGCATAATTTTGCTGTGCATTATTCCATTTACCAGAATGAAAACGAACAAGATATTCTTGTTTTGTAATAGGATCTACCTGTTGTAGAATTCCTCCATAGCCAATATTAGAGGCATCAGTTTCAACAATTTTAAGCCAATTAGCATTTGCAAGCATTAAACAAGGTAAATATTTAACCTTTTCCTTAATTTTTCGAACTGCATTAGTATGCACATCAGACCAAGCTATAGGTTTCTTCTTAAGCCTATCATATAACGGAGCAGCATCTTCTGCAAGGTTCTTATAATAAGCAGAAATATAATTTAGACTGCCAAGAAATCTTTGCAATTGTGTTTTATCAGTTAACACATCTGGAAATTTACTTGCAAAATCAATACACCTATCAATAGGAATAATTTTTCCTTTATCAATATTATGACCTAAAAATCTGACAGTAGGCTGAAATAAAGCCATCTTAGGTTTAGATATGACTAAACCATTATTGATAATAATCTGTTTGAATATGCGTAAATGCTTAAAATGCAATTCAAGAGTCTTAGAAAAGACTAAGATATCATCAATATAAACAATTATAAAATCACTATATGGCGTGAAAATATCATTCATAATCTTCTGGAATTCAGAAGGGGCATTCTTCAACCCAAAAGGCATAACAGTCCATTCATATTGTCCAAATGGAACATTAAAAGCAGTTTTATAAACATCTTTTTGATCTATTTGAATCTGCCAATAACCAGATTTCAAGTCAAACTTAGAAAATATGAGTGCATCAAAAAGTCTATCAAGAAGATTCTTCTTATTCGGGATCGGATAGCGAATCCATTTCAAAGCAACATTCAGAGGCTTATAATTAATAACCAATCTGGGACGACCTCTTTCCTGTTCACTATGTTTATTAACATAGAATGCAGTGCAAGACCATGGGGATTTCGAAGGTCTTATCAGCTTTTTATCTACCAGATCTTTTATTTCTTGTTTACATAAATCAAGATATTCTTTATTCATCTGACAAGGTCTAGCCTTGGTAGGAATTTTATCTTCAGTAAAATCATCTTCATAAGGAAGAGTAACAATATGTTTTTTCCTATTCCAAAAAGCATTAGGCAAATCACTGCAAATATCAGCAATAAACTCATTTTTAAGGGTATTTATTTTATCCTGTAGTTTAGGATTTTTTAGTGTATCCTCAATAGTAAGTTCTTGAAGTTCCTGTTTTAGGAAGTTCAATTGGTTTTGTTTCGTAAGAACTGTATCATAAACCTGATGTAATGCCTTAGTAAGAGGCTCAGTTCTAAATTGTAAGAAAATATTTTTCCCCTCATAGGTTCCTATGATTCCGGAACTATCAACTTTTTTCAAAGGATATAACTTCGTAAGAAAAGGGGTACCAAGAATAACTTGGTTAGAAATATTCTTGGCTAATAAAAAGCTAGTCTGAATACAAACTCTATTCACACAAATTTTTGCTTTCGGTAGTTTATAGCTAATATCTAATTTATCTCCTCCTGCATGAGAGAGAGTATGAGTAGTTTTATAGAAATATTTAGTAGGTATCAAACCTTCCTGGATAACATTCAAATCAGCACCACTATCAACCAGTGCAATCAAATCTCGGGAATAATACTCTTCTATTAAGAGTTTAACCTGGATATGCCATTTCTGAGTGATAAACATCTCCAGAGTAGAAAGAAAATTTCTGTTAGACTCCATTCGGTCCAACTCCAAAAGGGGATCTGTTATAACAATCTCTTTTCCTTTCTCCATTCGGGAAATTCGTTGATCAAGCTTTTTATTCTCCATTTTCAAATCTCCAATCTCTTTCTTAAGATTGTCAATCTCCATGTGTAAATCATAACTAGTAGTAGGAGTTTCTATTATCTTCCTATCTCTAATTCTTTTATAAACCTCAGACATAACATAAGGGTCATTGGTTTTCGTATAAGGAGAATGCTGGGGTGGTGGTGTCGAAGATTCTCCACTCTCACCAATCTGGTCAATAATCTGAGATCTAAGAGTAGGATCTTTAATCATTTTCAAAAGACCTAAAGCAGTATGCTGATCAAGCACATTGATTGATAGATCTTGAAATTGAGATTGAAGTCTATATAAGGCTTCTTCCTCTGAATTCGTATCCTGAATTCTTTTAGGACAACCTTGACCTAAGACACAAGGTTCACATATCGATTCAGAATCAGTGGAAGAAATATCTTCTTCTTGCAAGACGTGCATATCTCTGCTCATTGACGATTCTCCTACTGAATAATCGTCAGAGCTATCCTCTGATTCAGACGTATCTGAGTTCAATAACACTTTAGCTAATATAGCTTTCTTTTTATCATCTTCTTCAAGACTATTAATCTTCTTCTTAACCCAACAAGTTCTAGCATAATGACCGAGTTTTCCACATTTGTGGCACACAACATTAGCAAACTTATCTTTAAGTCTTTCTGTCTTTTTAATTTCTCTGGCATATTTGCGTTGTCGTCTATTATCTAATTTTTTCTCCGTAAATCGACGTTTTTTCTTCTTACAAGTTGGATTAAACGGAAGATTTTGCTTCTTAGGAGATTTCCTAACCTTAGGTAATAAAGGTTTCTCAATAGCAAATTGATCACAGAAACGGCCTAATTGTTGCCTTTCAATAAGATTCTGTCTCTTCATTTGCTGGTTTAATCTAACCTCATTGCATATTGCAATGCCTTCTTGGGTACAGGCTGCTATTAACCTACCATACGTAAAAGTATCATAAGGAATATGATCCAAATTCTGCCTGAGGACTCTTCGGATCCTTTCAGCAAACAAACTGGGTAATCCATCAATAAATTTGGATTTCCAATGAGAACTATTACACTCAGGTAATTCCATAATTCTGCTAAGGAAAGTATCCTTATACCATCGAAAATCAGTAAGAGTCTTACATCGAAGATTCTGTAATAAAGTTCTAACATTTTCACTATTATCAGTATATCGACCTGTAAAATGTTCAATAATATTCATAACCAGTGTATAAACTGCATCTTCTTTATTAATATCACCTTCACGTTTAGTCGTATTAAGGATTAACGTTCTATCAGCTAGGGTCAAATAGTTATCCCACCAACCTTTAAGTTGGCCTGTAAAACCTGATATAATCATATTAGCAATATTCTTATCCGTATTACCATTATTCCTGCATATGGTAGAATACATTAACATTCTATGAATTGTATTATGGATCTGCTGATGAGCAAAACCATCAATATTCCATTCATAGATATGGCTTCCACTATAACTATTTGAAATAATGTCATTACTTTCTTCAAGTAAGACATCAACTGGGGTTGGTCTGGAATAATAGTATTTTCCAGTAATGGGTTTATCTGCCCATTTATGGAGTTTATTAATGTAATCTGTGTAAACCTGCTTATGATTAGGGTTTTCAATCAATTCATCCCTTAGGTTATTATCTAAGGTACTAAGTTTAAGATTCTTAAAATGTTCAGTCAATAAATCTTCAAATTCTTTTAATGGTTTTAATTTGAATCCTGTTATTTCAGGTGGAGGTTGAAAACTAGGTGAGGCTATAACCTGTGATTGACCACCAGAAGAAACGATAATCTGTGGAGATGTTGTTACACCTCTCTGGGAACTAGAAGCGCCAGACACATGTGTGTTAGGATGTAAAGTCTCGTATAGTTTATCAACTCTATCTTGGAATGAAGTCAATTGTTCACCAACAATATTCAAATGTAAATTAGTATAATTATTTTGCTCTATCAGCTTGTTTATATGTGCACTTGTAATCTTTAAGGTATCATCCTCTAAAAGATTAGTAAAAGCTAGGAAATTATAAGTCCTATCCTGTTTCTCAATTTGAAACGGTGTATGAGGTGGGTAAACTTGTGTAACAGTTTTTCCTGTAGCTAACTTATAATGTTGTTCTAAAACTGACACATAAGGTTCTATACAAGTGGTTATTAACCATGGAACAAAATACATTATTTCATTCTTTTCTGCACATTCTGTATAAAAAGCATCACTTAGTCTTTTTAATTCAGAAGGCTTAAGGTTGCTATACAACCAAGTTTTATAAGGTGTCCATATGTCTGATTCAAATTCCTCAGATATAATCTTTCTATAAAAAGATCCCGGGCTAAAATCTAATTTGTAATCCATTTAAATCGAGAAATCAAGTTCTGACTCAGTTATTTCTGGTCCTATCCCTCTAGCAATATTATGTTTATCGATTATTATCCTTTCAATCTTTCCTGGGTCTCTGATTTGAGACATAGAGGCTCTATGAGGCTCGAAAGGAATATCAAATGGACTAATAAAGGAATGGAATGACTTCGTCCTCGGGACAGAAAGATGGTCATTTAAATTACTATTATCAAATTTTAAGTTTATCAATCCTTCATTATTCTGAGTAACGTCCATTAAGTTATATCTGGGTATCTCCTGTGGAGGAACAGCTTGTTCTAAAGACCACTGTGAAGGGAACTCTATTTCTTCCCACTTAATTTTTCTTCTAGTCGCAATACTAGATTTAGCAAAATTGGTTTCAATAATAATTGTTTCATGAAGAGGTTTATCAAATCTCTTACACATGGGGTTTAAGGTATATAAGGGTTTATAATAAATCCTATAGCATATAGCCATAACCTCAGAGCCTGGTTTATAATGATAACCATGAGTCTTAACACTCAACGTAAGGGAATCTAAAATATTAGAATCTGTCAAAGACAATTGTAAATTCGGATATACATCAAAATATACTGGACCATGGGCCAAACTTGTCTGAATAATTCCTATTAAGGATTGTTTCCAATTAAGGTTTCTAGCATCCCTAAGGGCTGCAATAAAGCTCTCAGGTAAACCTTCAAGAGTGAGGGGTTTAAATGCAATCTGCACTAATCCAATATGAAGAAATTTATAATCTTTTCTGTATGACAGAATATCCATCTCATCTAACAGTTTAACGGTCAGCTCTTGGACATTAATGGGAATGGTTTCCTCGATAGTTTTAACTACTTGTTTGAGACCTATTTTCTCAAATGCTCCTACTTTATATATAAGACTAGGTTCCACTCTAGGAATTGTCCAACGATTCAATTCATCTAAATTCTGAGGAAGGTCATATTCTTCCTTCAAACTATTCTGCAGATTGCACAAAATTACAGTCAGTCGATCCATCTTTGCCACCTGAACACGACTAAGCAGCAACCGGGAAGGGGAGAAAATTACGGTGGCACGGAGGAGGGTGACGCAGTTGCCGTGATCGTGGCCCTTGGCGATGTGAGCCATCTCCTGCATAGGTCCGCCGTTGGACAGAATGTCCCACTCGCTTCTAAACCGCTCATCTCGTAGAAAATCAAAGAGTCTCCGAGATGAAACCGGGAGCCAGACGGAAGTAGCAGCGCTCAGAACAATGCCCGGTGGCTCACCGGGATCATCCACGCTCTTCCGCGTCATAACTCTCACGTCCTCGCCAACGTTCCCCGCGTCGAGCTTGTTCCATTTATGCACCGAAGAAGCACAGACCCCGGCGCAGAAATTGTTGATCATGCGCTGCGCCAGCTTCAACATGCTTCTACGCCCACTTGCGTTAATGGCTGCATTACACAGTTCGACTAAACTCAGCCACCAAATCTTCACGACAACAAGTTACAGACATACCAGTGTGATCTCTGGAGGTGACAGCAGACGACATGAGTATCGCAAGGCACTCGCTCTGTCTTTGCAGCGTCGCAACCCACCTCTGAGCACCGAATCCCATCCCTGAACTCACTAGAACCTTGTACAGCTCATGAACCCAGCTACTGTCATATTCTCCGTGCTCAACCCACGTCACCTGTCCACACAAAAATACTCAGTTCCGCATATTTATTTTTATTTTTATTTATTTGAATTTTAAAGAATATATAAATATAAAATTAATTGAATGTAATTAAGTAAAAATAGAAGGGTTATTTGACAAATGAGCAGCTCCCATATATATTTAATGATCATCATCGAATTTGCAGGGGGTGATGGGTGCATATATTGAGGAAGTGTTATTTATGGAGAAGGTGGTGATGATGGGTATATATATATATAAACCCTAAACTCGAGTTAAAACTATTTAACGGCGTCATCTACTAATTTCTTCCGAACGAAATTGCACGCCCTTCAATCTTTTCTAGGTAAAACTATCGATCATCGCCTTCGGCCGCTTCGGTAAGTTGTCTCATCCCTCGCAGGCTTCGCCCCCAATTTTCATCGCTATGATTCCGTCCATAAATCTAGGGTTTCGTCGTATCGAATTCGCAAGGGGAGTGCAGTTGCATACCTTGAATTGATAACGAAGCGCTACTGTAGGTTATTTGCTTTTAGGGTTTCGCGATTTATTTACCTTCTGGGTGCTTGATTTGGTGACATCAGATGGATTCTATATGTTGGACATCGAACGGCCGCAGCGTCCCTGGGACTGGAGCTGGTCCTAGTAGTGGTAGTGGTAGCGATGGGGTTATTGCGGATGATAAGCAAGCAAAGTACGAAGAGAAGAAGGCGCTAGTGGAGGATGAAGTTAAGAGAATGAATCAACTTCCAGCTCGCAGCACATATGTGGCTCACCGGATGCGTGTTCTCAATAAAGTGCTTCAGCTTCTCTCTGTCCAGGTCTGTGTGCATTAATTGTAATTTCGATATATGGACTTGATTTATATTTTGGACTGTCGATTGAATTTGATGTTGCTTTCAGCGGAGTGCATCTGAGGAAGTTGAATTAGAGCTGCTGTTTGCTGGGCTGTCGCTATGAACTGCCTTCTCGACTCGGATATGGTATGTTCTTTCTCATTTATGGTTGAATTTGCCGGAATCCCCCATATTTAATTGAACAAGTTTGATATACAATTGTTGCGAAAACTGTGGTATTTTTCTTGCAGCAAACTTTTTGACTGGATATTTAAAACCACATTCAAATCATTCTATTGCAAAACCAAGTTTCGTTTTTTCTATATCTAGTCAGTTGATTACAAGTTATTTTGCTTATGAATGTTGACCCCAAGGGATCAAACCAAAACCATTCAACTCCTATATTAAATAGCTTTGTTCAGTGATTTTCGAATGATCCTATTTGGTTGCCTGCTCGTGTATGGCTTTGGAATTTAACACATATTCCCAGGTAATTGAATTTACTAAATAACTACGAAGGAGAAAACCTTTTTCTTCTTTGCTGGACATATCTAACACACGTGTTACCTCCCACGCCTTCTTCATTATGCTTATATATCCTCAATTTATTGATTGTAGGTGCAAGAAAGCGACAAATCTGATATCATTTTTACTTGGTTTCTTGGGACTAGCCTTGAATACTAGCTATTTTCTTATCGCATCAAGAGGCCTATGAGGCTCGGTTTCGTTCTTTTGCACATCTACAGCATCCTTTTGTTTGAAGTTTATCCATGGGAGCTGAAAGGACTAGACATGGCTAGATAAATAATAGTATGTTTCTTGTCTATCACAGGGACCAGTTAAAGTAACCCCAACTTTGTTTTGTATCATATGCGTCAATGTCTGCATGGGACCTATTTTGTGTTGATCCAGTTTTATGGATAAATACTAATTTGCTCTGTTTAAATTTTTCAAAAACATTACAGTTACCTGGGACTTCTCTATGCAAGCGGGCAATTCACCTCAAAAAGATCATACTTTAGGTAACATTATGCTCGAATTCAAGTACAGAAACTGTACTTGTTTACTGTTTCATTGTGGATTGCCCTAGATAAATCTTTAATCCATTTCCATCTTAAACCTCCTTAACATCATACCAGTTGTATCAGGAAGTCATAAATCTCGAGGCTTTTACCGACGGTAGGATCAGTTGTTTTCTCCGTCAAGACCAGAGATTCCCCAGTAACAGTGTGGTAAATAACCTTGATCAGCGTCTCCGCATCTCCAGTGAAAGACATGCGTTTTTTTCAAGCAAGAGTGACTATGGCAGGGCTCCCCTTCCTGTGGGCATCTTCCATCCCATGTAAAGTATCATACAACGGCCGGTCCTTGGTCTCGGGCAAATAAAACCCCAAAGCCCCGCCAAGGATACCACACCCGGCAAATATTGCGAAAGGAACTCCTCTTCCCATCACCACCACGAACGGCGAAAGTATTGCCCCCATTTGCACTGCTTGAGTGGCGCAGCCCAAAGCCGCATTTCTGACCACCGTGGGAAACAGCTCTGAAGTGTAAATAAACAACAAGTTGTAAGTCCCTGCCATTCCAAATATTCCTAACACGCCGCAAAACAAGCGCACCGCCTTCCGTCCTCCCTGATCGCCCCAGAGAAAAGATCCCATTAAGCAAAACACGCCGCTGAACCACATTGTGGATATGGCTAGTGGCTTTCGTCCGAATTTATTCAGCAAGATTGCCGTCAGCGTGTACGCAGGTAATTCAGCCACCGCGTTGAGAAGAACGCTTAAATATAGATTTGTACCGAGGTTGACTACGTTGAGGCTGAGGCCGTAGTAGACCACGGAGCAGAGTAAGTTGATAGCCACAGCCAGAATCAAACGGCTTCGGGTCAACCGTGATTTGACCACGTCAATGATCGATGTCGAAATAGCCTCCCTGTCCCCATACCCATTTTCCCTGTCCATTTCAAAGGAGAACAAAACATTCAACACGCACCATCTTATGACGTCGTACGCAAAGAGAAAACAAAACTTACCTCGGAATTTCCTTGTCCGAGAATTTTGATGGAACGGTATTTTTCTGATCACCATGATTGTCCACAGCGAGCCAGACATCATCGGGCAAAGACCTTCCGTTGACTCTCGCAATTCCCCGCATGACCTCCATAGCCTCATTAACCTTCCCTCGGACCAAAAACCATCGTGGAGATTCAGAGAGGAAGGGGATGACTAAAAGGACAAACAAAATGGATGGCACGGCGGAGGCAATGTAGAGCTGGCGCCACGATGGGAAGAGAAAGGAAACGGCCGCGCACAGAGCAATACCCGTGGAGAAGAAGTAGAACGTGGACATGCCAGCGGACCCTCGCATGGACGGACCTACGGGCTCTGTGGCGAGAACGAAAGCGCAGAGGCCAATTCCTCCGGTGCTGAAGCCGGTAAGGATGCGAAGGAGGACGTACGAGTAATAGTTTGGGGAGAAGGCTGTGAGGATACCGAATACGGCGCTGAGGATGCATACTGTGGTTAGGGACCCCTTTCGGCCTAGAAACGAGTCCGAGAGGTGACCAAATGTTCCCGCACCTGCATGCATGATGTCACTTCAATTTTCAATAAATAAGTTATATCATTCTATCGCTTCAATTACCAAAATCTTTATTCACGGGTGATGATAATGTTAAAAATCATCTCATCAATCAATCATGTGTAGAGACTAATTTATTCACTAGTGCCAAATCCAATTAATCACGTGTATTATCTTTTATTATTTCGTTTTTAATGGTATTGTTGTTGTCAAGAAGTAAAACTCAATTTGGTTGTCTGAATGCATTCGTTGACTATTCCATTCGATTGACTGACGTATTGTTGTCGTCAGGATATTGACTTATTTGACTGATAGAGTTCATATGTGATGCCGAGAAGAGCGATACTAACCAATCATGCATCCTCCGAAGAACAAGGCTTGGACGAGGCCAATCTTATACTTGTCTCCGCAAATGAGTCCCCAATCCTGAGCCGTCGACTGACCCGGCCCACCGACCCACTCCCACGACCCCGGCGCCATCCCGCACGGCGACGCTCCACACCCACCGCCCCCCACGCATCGCCACGCTGTCGGCTCCCTGTCCGCGAAAATCATAACCATGGTGTGAAACGCCTCCAGAGCCCAGGCCAGGCTTGTGAGGACGAAGTGGCGAATCTGCCACCGCCCGAACTCGCCGCAGTGGGTTGCTAACATCTCGTCGATGCCCATCTTTGTCTTCTCGCCCACCACCAGCGGCGCCGAGAGCTCGGAACACGACGCCATTCAACCTCTCTTTCTGCTCTGCTATTTTCTGCATTCGCCGTTTATTTGATTTGGAATATGCTTTAAATACAAGGATCAAAATTCCATTTGGTAATGATCAACAGATTGCCGTCTCAGGGCCCAATGTGCGTTCGCCACGTGTACTTGCGTTTGACCGTGAGTAATTCGAATATTCGATACACATTTTGGCTCGGATAGTTTTGTTTCCTCAACTAAACGTACGAGGTTAATTGATCTGTTCTACATTCCCGATGTTACTGATATGTTTTTTTTAATTACCGATACAACATGAATTCTAATTTTTCACAACAGAACAAACTTTGCTCAGAAAAAGAAAATAATAATTTATTTCAACATTATAATGATGAAATATGAAAAAAATAGTTTAAAATGTGGATTAATCTCGTTTATTATTATCGAGTAGACATTTAATTGTTTCGCATTGTCAAGATAGAAGTATGGTTGAAAGTTAATATTAAATTCTAGTATCAGAACTTACAAGTTCAAATTATCATCATTTTAGTTACGTTACTTAGCACAACTTCATTTGAATGTATAAATTATTGATACTCATTTTATCTAATGAGCTGGTGTAAGGAATTGCGGATTATAACTTGCTTGATACATATCGAAAGGAGCGGTCGAAGACGATGATAGTTAAATAGAATTTAAAATCATACTAGATTTGATTTTAGTTTTACAACATTTATATATATGTAATATTAGAATTTATATGTTATAATTATACTTTTTTTAAAAAAAAAGTTTCCTATATATATTTTCTTTAAAAATGACTTATCTGAAATCGAAAAGAAGAACAGGCTTAACTGTAAGTATTTAGCTTAACTGAGAATTGGAGGTAAGGTTTTTCATATGCTGTGGAGCCATAGAACAACCTGATCAATGGCAGGACGTCGCCTAGGATCCTGGTCAATACATTTGCACGCAACAGAAAGAAGCTCCAAAAACTGCTTCTCATACTCCTTATCCCACATTTTAGGATCTATGATCTCCTCCTCTCTTTTTGCAGATTTCATCTGAAACACCCATGACACAACATCTCTGCAGTTTTTCCCTCTGCACACCTCAACAGGCCTCCTCCCAGTAAGCAGCTCAAGAAGAACTATCCCAAAGCTGTACACGTCCCCTCTGAACGATGCAGATAATGTCTGACTGTATTCCGGCGGGATGTATCCTAAAGTTCCGACCAAATCTGTAGTCACATGAGTGTCATTAGGCCGAAGCAACCTGGACAGGCCAAAATCAGCAAGATGAGCTTCAAAGCTTTCGTCCAACAGAATATTACTCGACTTCACATCTCGATGGACAATGTTTGGCTCACAAACTTTATGCAAATAAGCCAAGCCACGAGCTGCGCCCTGCCCGATTTTTAACCGCATATCCCATTTCAAAAATGAGCCACCATCCGGTCTTTCGTGGAGCCAGTAATCTAAGCTGCCATTCTCCATGTACGAGTAGATAAGCAGCCTGTCGTTGCCATGTCTGCAATACCCTCGAAGCGAGACAAGGTTCTTGTGCTGCGCCCTCGAAAGGGCCTCTACTTCAGCTTGAAACTCGCGCTCCATTTGGCTGCAATCTCCTGAAAGCCGCTTTACTGCCACCTTGGTGCCATCAGGGAGGTTTGCTTTGTACACTAGTCCAAAGCCACCGCAGCCGATTATATTCGCCTGGTTGAAATTATTTGTTGCTTTCAAAAGGTCTAGTACTGTTAGCTCCTTGCAATCTGAACTCTGAAACAACACCAGTTTTGAAGATCCAGCAATCTCGGGTAATTTGGGTTGGCTGCTCAGATCCTCATCCATATCTACAAAAGGAGTCCTTAAATCTGATCTAGACATTTTGAGGAGCACAACTGCCAATATTAGCGCAAACCCAACTCCTATACTGACAGTTATTACCAGAATGCTGTCTCGACCAAAGTTGTTTTTGCCTGGATGAGATTTCAGAGCAGGCTTCAACCCTGCAGAGTAAACAGTTACACAGGGAGATTTGATTTCTATGCAGAGACCAGGGTTCCCTGCGAAACTTGAATTTGGGAAGCCTTCAAACTGGTTATCCCGAGGAATCGGTCCCTCCAGGTGATTATACGCCACGCTGAACTTTGAAAGGAATGTAAGCTCGATAAACGAACCAGGAATGTGGCCATTAAGGTTGTTGTATGACAGGTCTAATATCTCCAAGTTTCTCATTTCAGAAATGCTTTCCGGGATAGTTCCTTTTATGTTATTCCTGCTCAAATCCAAGACATGGAGCTGCTTTAACCTCCCGATTTCAGGCCAGATTATACCACTGATGCTGTTGTTGCTCAGGTAAATTGACGGCGGGAAACTTGAAACTTGGCTGTACTGCAGACCGTTTGCACTCTGGTTTCGCTTAACGAATAGCGGGATGTTGGCAGAAGCATTGAGATCCGATGCCTTGCAGTTCGAGGATATAAGGCTTTTCATCTCGGTTAAGCTTTTTGGGAAATCACCAGATAACGTATTGTTAGAGAAATCCAAGTAAAAGAGATTCTCCATCTGGCCAATCCAATCAGGAATCCTTCCGGTTAAGCGATTCCAGGACAGATCAAGGACCTGTAACTTCTTACAGTCCACCAACCAATCCGGTATGTGCCCTCTTAAAGCACTGTTTCCTAGTGCTAAAAGTATCAAATTTTCCAATCCTCTCATGTACCTGGGAATTTCTTCTCCATGAAAATTCTTGGTGAGAATAAGAGTACTGAGGTTTCTACATTGCTGCAGCACGGATAGAGCTTGAGATAGATTGGTGAAGCTATTATTCGACAATGAGAGGAACAACAGAGAAGTGAGATTCGCATACTCTTCTGGTATCACACCCACCAACTCATTCTTAGCAAGGCTGAGGATTCTTAGCTCGCCACATTTTGCTAATGAAGTAGGAAGACTCCCATTTAAATGGTTAGAAGCAAGATCAACCGTACAGAGCTGAGACAATCCGCTGAAGTCTATATTAATTGGACCACGAAACGAATTGTTTCTCAGGTCAATTACTTGAAGTTCGTCACAATGTGCAAGTGTTGCGGGCAAGTTCCCAATAAACCCATTCGAATGCGCACATAATTTTTCAAGCCTGGTCAAGTTTCCAAAGATATCTGGAAAGATCCCCACAAACCTGTTACTGAAAATAACCAAGCTCCTAAGGTTGTAGAGCTTACCCAGATCATCGCTTATTGAACCAGTGAGATTGTTATTAGAGATGGTTAGCTGCTCCAGAGATCTTATGGACAATAAGGATCCAGGAAGATGGCCAGAGAAGGCATTCGAATCCATGTGCAGCTGTTTCAAATACTCCCCACAACTTCCTATGCCATCAAGAGTACCAGTGAAATGATTCATCGACACATCAAGGATCTGGATTCTATTCAGAGAGTCGCACAAGTCTGAATTCAGCTCTCCAGAAAACAAATTGCTGGATACATTGAGCACAGCCAAGCTAGGCCACCGTCGAAGATCAAATAAATGCCCATCAAACAAATTGCTGGAAATGTTAAGTGAGACTATGGATTTTAACTCTGCAAAGACATCATAAACTGATCCTTCCAGCATGTTATAGCTCAAATCAAGAATCTCCAGCAGCTGCAAATTTGAAAGGGCAGTAGGCAATGTACCCTGCAGATGATTGTGTGACAAATCAAGCAGCTGAAGTTGATTTAGGTACCCAATGGATGGAGAAATTGTTCCTTTAAGACCTTGGTTGGAGAGAACCAATTTGATGACCTTACTGGTAACAGACCCATCAATCCCAGTGCTGGCAGTTCCACAAAAAACTCCAACCCACTGGCAACAAACTGCAACATCTGACCATGAAGTAACAATGGAGCCATTACTGAGGCTGCCTGCAAATTCTTTTAGTGCCACCAAGTCATTCTGATCACAAGTTTGAGCTGAGGATTGCAGACACAAACTTGAGCATACTAAGGCGACAAATATAACCAGTTTGAGGAAATTCATAGGCACAAACTGAACAAGAACCAGAGCATTCCCAGGGAAGTAAAATACTTCAGTCCATAAAATAAGAACACCCCATCAGGCTGCTTAAATACATCCTTGGAAAGAGATGATCAGAAGCTAAGATTCAAAGTCCATAACCTGGAAGAAAATCAAAGGACCAAAACCCCATTCCCAAATAGAGTAAGACAAAAGATAAAGCTTCCAATTCTACACAAGAACATAAGTTGAAAGGTGAAGCAACAGGAACCCAGAAATCAAGACCAGCTGAAATCCCTTGTCCACTCTCCCATCCCAAGCCCCAGAAAGCAATCAGCCACGACGAGGGTAAAAAGTATAGAGAAATGTTCCGGAAAAGAAGCACCGAATCCCTAGACTAAAGATCCACAATAGCTGCGGCAACAATAATCCAACAACTCCCAGTGAAAGCGATGAAAAGGAAGGAACTTGTCAGTGAAAACGAGAAGCCATTACTCACTTGTAATGGAAGCAACATCGACCCATAACAACAGACAAAGTTTTCAACGAGATGGGGTCTTCTTCTCTACCTGCTTTTTCTACTTTTTCCTTCAACTTCAAATCTAAGCGCGTCTGCGTCTGCTTCTCTTTTGGACAAATTACAAAACTAATATGATCAAATTATCCTTGAAACTACGACGTTTTGTAGGCAGATCGAACATGAAAAAAGTCAACTACAGTCAGTCTTTTGCTGAAACATGTCTGCGAGTAACTTCATCAAGCTGCTTAGCCACAGCCTTCTTCTCCGACGATTTTCCTCCGGCTCACCCCAGTCCGGAATCCCACACCTCAGGCGTCAAATCCTACTCTGCTGCCGCAGCAATCCGGCTGCGTCCTTCACAGCCTCCTCGGCTGATATCTTCGCCTCGCCTTACCTCTCCGCTCGCATTCAGTGTCCCAGAGATGTTCTGGTAAAACTGCTCAGCCTAAATACCATGAAACTGTAGGCGTTGATGTCGCTCAACTGCTGAATTTGGATCTGTTTTGAGCAGGATGAGTTTTGTGAATCCCTGCTGTGCTTTGGTGCCAACTCTACAAGTGTGGATGAACAAGATAATCCTGAAGCTTCCGCCGAGGTACGCACATTCAGCTTCTTTCCAAATCCATAACATCGAACCTCTCTCTCTCTCTCTGCCTGTTGATATGCATTCCTTAATTAAGCCCTAGTTACTTTGGATAGAAGTGTAGCTAGTCTTGCAGCAGCAGGTTAATTTTCCAAGGCCAGCAGAAAAGTGACTAGGCAAAATCCTGATGCAGGTTTGCGTTACCTGCACATTTACAGAATCCCAAGATGCGGATGCCTGCATTTCACTTGCTGCTCGCTCTACAGGATTGAACACATTACCTACCTATTTCGTTGAAAAAGGCGAGCAATATGAATGGATAAAAAAGACTCAGGTCCGTCCATAATTTCACTGCCTTAAGATTGCTCTCACTATCCTCTAAAAATTTCATTATTGACCCTTGGATAATTTTGTGCTGTATGTCAGGAATCATTTCATCCGCTGCAAATCATACAAGGAGTATGGATTGTGCCGGAGTGGCGAATACCCCCAGTAAGTGGCAACCTAGAATTCTCAACTGAGTAACATGAGAATTCAGTTTCTACAGTTCCCTATCCTAGGCTAGGACACGCAGACTTGGGCTCTACAAGTTTTGTATGGATATTTCAGGAAAACAGTGCTATAAATATAATTCTAAATCCTGGTTTGGCATTTGGGACTGGTGAGCATCCAACGACCAAGTTGTGCCTTCTACAGCTACATAAGGCGATTAAACCTGGGGACTGCGTCTTAGATTATGGTACGGGTTCTGGCGTTCTAGGGATTGCTTCCCTTAAGGTATTGAACTTGTAGTTAAAGTTCACAATAGACACTTCCTTGGTTTCTTAAAAAGAATAATTGAAAAAACCAGAGCAGGTTGACTGAACAGGTAGTGTGTGAAATAAATTTAGTATGGCTAAATCACCTCGTTATGTGCAGTTTGGAGCCGCCTCGTGCGTTGGAGTTGACATAGACCCTTTAGCAATATCTTCTGCTTGTCGGAATGCTGCATTAAACAACATGGGACCTGAAAAGATGCAGTTACTTCTTATGCCAAGTAATAATTATGATACTATGACCAGCTCTGCAACTGAGGAACTTGAACAAAATTCTTACTGCAAGGATGCTGTCCTAGACACGAATAAATATGACATGGTGGTTGCAAATATACTCTTGAATCCTCTACTAGAATTGGCAGAGTCTATAGTATCTTATGCGAAGCCTGGAGCAACCATTGCCCTGTCCGGGGTTTTAATTGAACAGGTACACATCACCTTTGCCTATGTTTTAGTCGACACATCTAAAAATCTAAGTAGATATGTTAGAGAGCATTTCAATGAATTTCAGCTTATTCTGTGTGCAGACTCCACAAATAATAGAGCGCTACTCTTCTTTCATGGACAACATGACCACAGCACAAATGGATGATTATGCATGCATCAGTGGAACAAGAAAGAAAGACTTGTTTCTTTAAGAATGAGAGAGAAGAGTTTTCTATGATTAAATCTGCAAGGCTGTAGTTTGACATCAAAATACGCCACAGCTCTTGATCCAAATAGGTAATACTTGATAAAACCCTTGCAACAATGTAGTATTTAATTGCTATGTGCACGACTCTATAAGACTTCAGTTTGACAGGATACTCACATGACTCGATATGGTCACAGAAATTCATTGCTTGCTATCTTTAATCATCCAGAACTTAGATCTCTAGAAACATGGCCTTGCCACCTGCACCATTCAGTGATGACTTTATGGGACATAAACATCATTGAAATGGCACACTGCTGGTATTACTAGCAGCAGCGGGAGTAACCTAAAAATTAAATGTGCCTTACAAACCTGGACAGGAGAAATCTTGCAAGAGGGCTCAAATTTGGATTCGAATTGAAATCTCTGCTTTGTTGCTTTTTCCATTCATCGGATTCAGCGACTGGGTTCAAAGTTTCTTCTGCGGCCAATTTACCCTTGAATAAACGGGCTGCCAGATCTTGTAGGTCATTCAATGAAGATTCTTTGGAACTGCAAAATAGATCTCAAAGTTGAGTCTGCATCTACCAACATAGTACATTTTGTTGAGCTTATGCAGAGCAGTAGAGAACAAGATTGAACCTTTCCAATCGATGAAGCAATTTGTTGACAAGTATTTCACATGATCCAGGCTTCGCATGCTCCATGTTCGCAAGCGCACTTGTCACTGAATGCACAACTGGCCCTTCTGGATCATCAGCAAAAGCCTGTATTCCAAATATAAATATAAAATAACTGGAAACGTTGTGAGAAAGTACAAGGCCGGTCTGATCGTGTTAAATTAAATGTGCCCATCGGACATAACCGCATACCTCTTTTACAGAAGGGATAAGCAATGTTTTAAACGGAATGGATGAAGCTGCTGCAGAAGATACTGAATTTTCTTCATCATCAATAGACTGGGTTAGCTTCGGAAACCCCCTTGGAGCATCAAAAAATTCTCGAGAATTTCTGGGAAAGCAATTCAATAAGATAATGATAACTTGAATCCTGAATCGAGATTTTCCAGTGAGTTCAAAGAACCATCAAGGCTAATGTACCTGGAAGAATCAGAGCCACTAGTAGTGTTATCTCTTTTCCTTATATCCTGCATCTCTTTCTGAGTCAAGCCAGATCTTTCTCGAGGATTTACTCTCTTCAATCCTCCTTGTATGGCAGCCTTTGCCTGCAAATATTATAGCCGTACCATCAGTTTCAATAAGTTAATCATACTATAGCAACTATGGGAGAGGCCACAGTGACATTTTAAAGACTCGATCAATGTTGCAGAGAGGGGACACGGGTAAGAATTGACTAGAAACTGCAAATCAGGGCCATCAAAAAAAAGAGTGAAAATTACTCTATGTGCGGTCATATATGTCAGTGTTTGTCAGTATATATGGGTGCACTCTCATGTGCAATGGAGCAAACAACCTCCCACAGAAAATCTATGGCTGGAAAAGTAACAGGACAGTGAGGCATGACTGCTTCTACAAATACCACTGCCAATGGTAAGGGAAATTTGGTCATACCACAAAGTCCTCCGGTGCTCATACACCACTTAACATGAATAGCTCAGCAATTGGAGGGGTCAGGAATACATTTAAAAAATAATGGTGACAGAGATTGACAAGAGAAGAGAATTAGAAAGAAGATCAAATAATGAATAGCGGCTATGCATTATTAGGAAAAAAAACTAAATGCATAATGAACCTCTGCAAGGTTTGTTGAACTGTCTTCGACTGATGCTTCTGAAGATCTCTCTTGGATACCAAGTCTAGACCTCGGAGTTCGAGGAGAGTCACCAGCATCACGTTGACCTCGAAAGACAACGGTTCCCGAGGTAGAAGTATCCTCAAATGATATGTTGCTAGACTACAGGGAGTATTCAGACCCAAAAAAGTGAATGAGGATTAAAGTACTGATTCATATTGAACTAAACATGTATAATGGATGCGCTAGTACCCGAGTGCTTTCACTGAATGGAGTAGATGAGGGGAATCCTTTAGGTGATCTTACAACAACTGTCCCAGAACTGCTTACAGACAAATCTTCCTGTAATCAGCACATAAAATGCACCAATGGGTGATGAGTAACGCAATTAATGCAGAAAATACAGTTCAGTACGAAAAATACAATATGTTCAGCCTTCTGTAACAGACTAACAGTGTACAGTCACATAGATTAATTACCATGCCTGCCAAGAAAATAAGTAAACTTTAACTACCAATCCTTCAAGATGCATTTGAAGCTATTCAATAAGTTCATTATATGTTAAAGTTTAGTTATCTAACAATGATAACTGGTATTCTACTATTTGTCTCCGGAGTCATCTTTCCATATGCAAGAAGTCTGAAGCATGACAGGCCGTTACACATATGAGGGAGGGATAGAAATCACTACACAGGTGTTAGTGTTAATAGTAGATACCTCAGTATTCCGGCTCCCTGATGGATTGTCATAGAAGGCTGTTTGAAAATCGAAACCAACTGTGGATTCAGTGAGAGCCACATCTGATGAAGATGCCCTCTGTCTGCCAGTTTCTACTGGTTTTCTTGGTGTAGTCTGATTGTTTGAAAATTCCGACTTTCTTTCTCTGACCTGGGGAGGCCTTACACTTTTGACTGTTCCAGTGCTATTAAGACCACTTATACTGAAATCCCATCCGGCATTCTTCAATGTCTTTCCCTGACCACTGTATAAAAGTAATTCAAGGACAATTCGTACCAGCATAACAAGATAATCCCATAAAGATTATAGTCCAACCCACCTCATACGAACTGTTTCTTCTCCCCGTCTATCTCTTGACACCTTCACGGTGTCAGACGCCTCCCCGTAACCTTTAGGCATATTTTTAGGAGTTTCCTCATCGTCTTTGATTTGTATCTTAGGTCGCTCCCTAAAAAAGGAAGTTACCATTACAGTAAAACGGTGTTTTCCTTACAGGGAAAAAAAAACGGTTCTAGCACCATGTCCATGAGGCAAAATTATAGTTGTTGTTGAAGACAATTTACGGTCATAAAATTCACATGAAAAAACTGATAGTTAAAAGTACTGAATCTACCTTATTCTCTCCAGAAGCCTTGGACTTTTTCTAGCAGTTCTAATAAAACGGTGCTTCAGAAGATCCTTGGCACTAGGTCTCTATGTCACACAGGGAAAAGATAACATCAATGAGCACATAAGCTGAATAGTTTAGAATTTAGTTATTGAGCCACTAACAAAAATTATATGCTAGCTAAAAGTTTGTCTAAATTGTTTCAAGAAACACTAGGAAATAAAATAATGGGGTGCCGACAGAAATTAACATTAAAGATATCACCATGGGAGGTTCCAGTACAGAAATTATTCAGCTTTGGGTGTCATCCAAAAGATCTTCCAACAAACACAAGTAGGGATCCAGAACAATCATTGATTCCCATAATATGGTGGAGGGCCAAAAGACTATTGAATTGGTTGGCGAGATGTATGTCTACCTCTACTTATCAAAATCTTTATCATCCAACGTCAGCATGCATTACAGAACAAAAACTAACAAATAATAAATGTCCAAAGAGCTGAATGTTATTAATAAACATTTGAGTGAAAAAAGGTATATGACTTGTGAAAATAATGTCTTCCACTATTAGAAGCTGCTGATACCATTTGTAAACTGTTAACAAAGAAACGACCTGACGCACATATAAGTGATGAACATTGTAGGATGGACTTCATGCAAGTGTAGAGCTAATCTTGTCTGTGAGTCGTGAAATATTAATATATGGAAGGGGGCAGTAAGAAACAAGAACTTACTTCAGAAGGCACTTTCTTCAAACATAAACTCACAAATTCTTTCATAGGGCGAGAAAAATGTTCATCTAACTGCAGAAACATACATTCAATGTAATGCTAAGGAGAAGTCAATCAGAGCTTTAATAGTAAGAAATCGTATGGATAACAAAGTAAACCTGTGGGGGGTTTTCCCGAGGAATGATAAAAAGGACTCTCATCGGGTGAAGATCTGCAAGTGGAGGTTCTCCTTTTGCCATTTCAATGGCAGTTATTCCCAGAGACCAGATATCTGCCTGCATGGAGAGTACTCAAATCTCTAAGAACAATTCAACCATCTTAAATGACAAAATCAAGAGACAGGCAACGTAATTATAAAATCATTCGACAACTATACAATTTGGCAGCATTTATTTAGTATTAAACTAGCTTTAAGGACATGTCATGAATTAGGAAAAAGAAACCTATACTCGAGTTTGCCGGGGTTCTCATAAAAAGCATAACTTTGAAGTAGAGATGCGATAATGAGATTGTCAAGAAAGACGGGGAGAGATCATTATTAAGATAAACTGTACCTTTTCATTGTATCCATCTGAGTTTTGGATTACCTCTGGAGCCATCCAGAAGGGTGTTCCTACAAAAGTCTGGTATTGTTATGCATATCAGCACTCGTCAGGGATGTTGTCGTCTTGAAAAATATAAAGTAAAATTTTGGTTCTTTTAGAATATATGAAGGATATATAAGTTTAAATGCGGATAAGACTACTTGATTCATAGGTATTCAAAAGCAAGTATCAATCACAGTGAAGATTTAAGCTAAACAACACTCAACAGCCATGATGCAAACTATGTGATTACAAGTTAACTTAAAAAGGAAATTTATGCTATAGGAGACACAGTTACAAGGACGTTTAAATTAGTAATGCAGAAAGCAGAAAAATACATGTGGGATGGAGCAGTAACTCTTACAATCGTGTGGAGACGGATTGGTACACCAAATGGGTCAACAATGATGGATGTTATGGACAGTGTAATCAAGATTGGCTCTCAGTATTTGATAAGTTCACAAAAAGCTTTCATAAAGACAAACGAGGCATGAATCACCATCGAATGGAGTAGATCTATAACAGTATACTAATGAGCAGAAAAGTGGTATGCTTCAACAGAGCGCATATTGAGATACAAGTATAATTAGAATAAAAAGACAGTGTATAATATCAGTCATAATTACTTAAACATCAGACAAAGACTAACCTTCCTCCTAGAGATAGTCCTAGTTAACTGAGCAGAGACACCAAAATCAGCTACCTGCCAACATATGGAAACTATATGATATATTATATTATTATGTCTTCATGAGGAAAAGGAAAGCATCTATTCTATAAAATAACCATTAAATAATAAATACTACCTCCATCTCAAATTATATGTTATCCTTTCAATTTTGAAATGTTTTAAAATCAATGCATCTTTCTAAATTAAGAATATTTTTCCTAAAAAATTTCTACTTTTCCTTCAAAGGAAATAAGTATAGATTGTGATTAATGCATTGAAACATAAATTAGCATTTTTTTCATGATTTAAAATGAATCAATGGCTATGCATAAGTGTCATTTTGTACTTGAAGAAATTTTCTTAATAAGTGCGAAAAGTCAATTGTCAAATATAATATGAGACGGAGGGAGGGAGTTTTAGAACTTCTGTTAACACTGAGCAATGGGAAAATACCTTAACATCACCATTTTCCGTCAGTAAAATGTTTGCCGCTGTTTTCATAAAACCCTAAAAAATTTCAGAATCTAGCCAAAGGTATGAAAAAGATATCTCATAAAGAATTGAACACAAAAAATCATTTCATATTACAGAATGTGGGAAAGAACCTTTGATGTCTCTATGAATCTTTCCTTCATTATGCAGATATTCAACTGCATGAAGCAAATCACGCAGAATACAACCTATGGACATTTCATCCAGTGGAGGTCCAGATTGGATCTGCATACCAAAGCATGTCTGACCTTTAAGTAATGGAAATTGTGCAAGAATTCTTCTTTTTTGCATTTTTAAAACAAGTTCTACTTGAAACTTCATATGATACGATTACACAGTAGTCACTGCAAAATCATCACAATGAGCTAATGGAACTAAATGAGAGGGGAAATGGAGAGTCTGGTAATAAAGAAACTGGCTGTAGTAGCTTACAAGGTCAGCCACAGAGCCACCTGCCATATACTCCATAATTATCCACAGTTTGGTTTCGTGGAGATATGACCCATAGTACTCGGTAATATATGGAGATCGACATTGAGACAAAACGGATATTTCCTGAACGAATATGAAATAAAATGAGCAAAATACAAACCTTAACAAAGGACTAATTCAATAGTCAAATAAATAAAAATGTCACTTGATACCTTCTGAATATCCTCAATTTCATCTTCACTGCATAGAAGCAAGTCAAAGTTTAGATACAAACTCTAGAGCTACAAATTGCAAGAATAGTTAACATAAAAAATCACTAGGACACAAAATTATGCCGTTTACTATTCAACCGAGTCTTCTCATACACATCCTAGATTTTGATACTTGAAAATAATAATAAGAATATTTTTTTATTAACATTGCATCCAAAATTGTGCAACCAGTGATCATTTATCCTGCATTTCACAGGAGGAGGCGTTTCTTGAACAGATTCTTATCGAAATAGGCAGTGTATGTATTGATATTGTATACCAAAATTTTAACAGTTGGGTTAACTACCATCACCGTGCTGACTTTATCTTCTAAATACTATGTCAGAATCATGTATTGTCTATGACCATTATGAGCTCACAGAAAGGTAATATAAATCATAAGAATACACACATGCAAGACAACGAATACACAGTTTCTATTTGACTTTCAACATCCATGTAAATTTAAGTTTAGACAATGTGCAAGAAAGCCGCTTACGCTTCTTCCAAATCAATAACTTTGATAGCAACATCCTTGTTTAGCTCCTTGTCGAATCTGAAAAATCCGTAAAACACTAGGCTCACTTATCTTGATACATGGCTCATAAATTAAGAGTCTATGGAGAGAAAACAAACAACAGATATCCTATGGCTTTCATTCTGCAGCATATCCTGGTATATTGTTACATGCTTTTAATTTTGATTAACGGTAACTTCTAGAAACTGTTAAATGAAGAATAATAATTCCATGTACGAAAACTGAAAAGTACAGTCACCCTTTATAGACGTCGCCAAATGATCCTCTCCCAATCAATTCCAACGAAGTAAATCTCGAGCCTGCGGCCTCAATTATAGCGGCCGCATCAGCCATTTCAACATGCACCCTCAAGCCCTTTTTGTATCAAAAGAAGCCAAAAATAAGCAAAAAGCTAATTACTAGCCTTTTCAGCAGTCTTGCCGGAACTACAAATCATGAATTCATGATACGCATTTCGGGCAAAAAAAAATTAAGCTTTGATTTAGTTATGCAGAATATGAAAATTTTCACGGAATCATATCAACTACGTTGCACATAATATCAGATCTGATAAAACGGTAGATGTAGCCTGTAGGACGATGAGTAGCCAGAAAGGGTCTTGGATTAAAAGCAAAGCATGGAAACGAACGATTCAATAAGTGATAGCAGATTGAAGAATTGGGTTTAGTAAGCGAGATTAGGGAAAGAAATGCGAGGCTGATAGGGATACCACAACACATTACTCAGTTAGCGTCAAAGTTGAGCATTTCATTTGAATTTTTCTAGGGTTTGACAACCTTACCCGAAATCGAATTGCAGTAGGAAGAAGGAGGATGGAAGAAGATGATTTGGCTTGTTGTGTTACTCCTCCACTCTTCCCCGGTCTCCGCTTCTTCTTCTTCTCCTCTTCTTCTGATGCAATTGAGATCGTTAACAGCTGTATGTCCAATATTGGACCGTTCGCCTAATGGTGTTAACCCAATCGCAATTGAACCGCTGAACCGGGTTCAATCTGAAATAAAATCTGAACCGCGCGTTTAGGATAGCTAATTTGAATTGCCCAATAGAACCAAATCAAAATAAAATACCTTAATTTAATGTAACAATAACCGCACTTCTTATTTCACTTATAATTTGTCGGTCCAAAAATAAGTTGACATTTATACCCCTGAATTCAGATATCATAGACGATAAAGTTGAATACATTTATGTAATTAATAAAAGTATGGAGGGTAAATGAGTAAATTACCAACCAAAAAACCCTTACCTTGTAAAATTAAACCCAAGAAGATGATGATGATCTGCGAGGTTTATCGCTTCGAACAACAATTTCAAATAACGACATGAATCCCAGATTTCAACTGCTCAAGCTTCTGGCCCGCCAGAAATCCCACCTGTTTTTGGTATCCGAGATTCTTCCTCGCCGACCCAGAACTGCTTTAACGTCCAATTGCATTAGCAACTGTCGGATTCATACTCGGCCGGAGACTCTTACTGAATTGAACGAGTCCAGACGAGTCGAGGATGGGAAGGATACGGATCGCTCTGCCCATGAAATTCAGAGCTTCCTCAAAAACAAAATGGGGAGCTCAGTCGAAGCAATCGAGCGGGCCTTGGATAAATGCGGGTTGGCGTTGGATGAGGATTTGGTACTGAATGTTCTCAGGAGACATAATTCGGATTGGAAACCAGCGTACATCTTTTTCAGTTGGGCGAGGAGAGTAAGTGGGTATTCTCCTGGGGTTAGGGTTTACAATGAAATGCTTGACATTTTGGGTAAGCTGAAGAGGTTTGATGAAGTGGCCCAGGTGCTCGACGAAATGTCTGACAGAAAAAATTTGTTCAACGAGAGGAGTTATGGCATTGTGGTTCATAGGTTTGCTGCGGCGCATAAGGTGGAGGAAGCTAAAGATTTTTACCACAGGAGGCCTGATTTCGGGTTGCAGATGGATTTGATTGCCTTTCAGACGCTTCTGATGGCATTGTGTAGGTACAAGCATGTTGAGGTTGCGGAGCTTTTGTTTCGTTCCATGAATGGCCGGTTTTGCAACGATATAAAGACCAGGAACATTATTTTGAATGGGTGGTGTGTGCTGGGGAGTTTAAAGGAAGCCAAGAGGTTTTGGAATGATATAATTACGTCAAGATGTAAGCCGGATAAGTTTACTTATGGGATCTTCATCAACTCTTTGAGCAAGGCGGGGAAGCTGAGTTCAGCTGTGAAGTTGTTCAGGGCAATGTGGGAAAAGGGATGCGACCCTGACGTCGCTATCTGTAACTGCATCATCGATGCCTTGTGTTTCAAGAAAAGAATACCCGAAGCGTTGGAGATATTCAGAGAAATGAATGAGCGAGATTGCTGTCCTGATGTTGCAACTTATAACTCGCTCATCAAGCATTTGTGCAACATTCAGAGGATGGAGAAGGTGTATGAGCTTCTGGATGAGATGGAGCAGAAGAAACGGGACTGTATGCCTAATGGGAGGACATACGGGTATTTGTTGAAAGCCATTAAATCTTCTGAACAAGTTCCAGAACTTATTGAGAGAATGGAGAGAAATGGATGCAAGTTGACTGGTGATTTGTATAACTTGATCCTTAGTCTTTACATGAAATGGGATTTAAAAGAGAGGGTAAAATCTACTTGGGTGGATATGGAGAAGAATGGATTGGGTCCAGATCAAAGATCCTACACCATCTTGATACATGGGTTATATGATAAAGAACGCATAGGGGAATCATTGAGGTTTTACAATGAGATGAAGTCTAAAGGAATGGTTCCTGAGCCAAGGACTGTATATCTAGTCAATGCTATGAATATTAAGCTCAAGGAGAAAGGTCACAAACCAGAAATGATATCAGCAAAAAACAACGAGGGCTCAAACTCCAAGGGCCGTAAAATCAGGGCAGGGGAAAGAAACTAATAGTGCCATGTTGAATTCATTTGTATAATTATAAGTAGGCAAATATCATGTTGTTTCGGCATGAAAAAATAACTGATATATCTATCTTGTCTATTAGAAACCAAAGATGTTTTCTTAAGTCACTTGTTCTAGTGTGACGTCACTGTGATGGAGATGTATAATTTAGGAAAAAATAAATTCAAAGACTAATGAAAGCGGAAGATATTGAACCATCAGGTATTTGCATATGCATTTGGGATTAAAGCTTTCAAACAAGTATGCCCATTGAAAAGAAAAAGAGAGAATAAGACGAAAAGCAAAAGTGCTGATCTACACTTATCATACGGCCACCAAAGGGGTAGGGGTGTACCAGCCGTGATGAATCTCCACAGCCTTCTTTCTTCTAGCTAGTCGAGACTTTCTACGAGCTCCGGTATTCCTGTGTAGTGATCCTGCTTTGACTGCTTTGTCAATTGCTGAATATGCTTCAGCAATCATTTTTTCAATTCCAATAACTTCATCCGGCTGTGCGCCTGTTTTTTTCAGCAGCCCTTCCAAGGCATCCAGGACCTGCAAACAACAAATAATAAACTCATTTTAACACAGCTTCCAAAAAATCATATGCCTGTGCTCATCCCCATAAAATATATAATCCAACACGCGAACCGTGAGTCCTCACAATAATACCATATAACTTGAAGAATACAGAAATGAAATTAAACTCTAAAATTCTATATAACACAAGATGAATATCCTACGAGGCTCCCCAATCCCATCTCTGGTTAAATTCTTTGAAGCCCACACACCATCAGTAGCGTTTCGTACACAGACCCAAGCTATTGCATTCTTCAATTTTTTGTGCCTAGTATGCCATGCAACGCTTTTCGAAAAAAACCTTAGAAAGATACGAATAAAACCAATCAAATGGCAGAGAAAAAAAATTTACTTCGATTAAGCCATCTTAAAAGTTAAAACTCAAACCAGCAAGTAATTTGCAAAAGCTCAGAGCAGTGACATAGAATTACTATTGAATTTGAAAAAGTGGCATTAAAACAAACAGGTTATGAGCATCTAAACTAAAGGAGTAAAAACACGACCTTTTTCATGCGGGTTTTGACCTCGGACTTCTTAGACTTGTTATATATCCGACGTTTCTCAGCTTGTCTAGCTCTCTTGGCAGCCGAATCGGGTTTGGCTTGCGTAGCCTCGCAAACAATTAAACTGCGGTTCGGCCGCTGGGTCTTGCTCAGCGACAATCTACAACCTGCGAAATTCGAATCAATCAAGACTCCGCCTTTACGGGATAGATACAAGAGAAGAACGTGGTACCTTTGGAGAAGAAATCGGCGGAGACGCCGGAGGAGAAGGTGAGGGAAGAAGATTGAAATTGAGTGGAGCGAGAGGCGGTGAATGCAGTCGGCAGAAGCAAGCAGGAAGCTGTCGCCATTGCCATTTTCTCTCTGCGGAAACCTCGCTGCGGAGAGGATTGAAGACTGGTACGATTGGGTTGGGTTATCCGCACAATATTAATTTTTATATAAAAAAAAAATTTATATTCATCAAATATATTTAATAAAAATATATATTAAAAATATCGACTTGAAAAGACTAGTCTATCAATAATCTATTTTTTGTACTTAATAATAGATAAATTGATTAAATTAAATTCAGTTAAATGAAAATAAACACTTGGATAAATTATGCCAAAAAACATGTCCTGGGAAAACATCGTCAGCACGGCTCAAAGTGACATGCAGTTATGTTTGAGTAAATACAGGCAACACATTCTACATAATCTTAAAACAAAAGGCTGAGGATAAGTAAAGGACATTCTGGGTCCTAAAATCCTAAAACCTCTCAGCTGTCATCACAACTGGTTGAGCCTCCGGTTTGTGCCTCCTGGCCAAATAAGGCCCTCTTCCGACTGCTTCTTCTATCTGAAAAAACAAGTATATCCTTGTCAGAGCCAATCCAAATGACGTAGATTCTACTTTGGGACCTGGATGAAGGGCTCGATAACCATACAACAAAATAATCTCAAAATGATCATTAGTATTTGGGTGAGTTTCCATGAAATTGAGTAATTGAAACCACCTTGATTGCAGCTATGGATGTACAATTTTGTTTCCAAGAGTTTTAGTACCTTTGCTGCTATGCCTGTGAGAGCTGGGTTAAGAGGCACTGTTGACTGTAAAGCCTTATGGATGGCCTTGCAGCAGCCATATTTAGCATCCATACCTGAAAGGCAAACATCAGAATATTATGCTTTACGAAATCCTGAAATTATAGACTTGACATCCGCCCCTAACCAATTTGACTCCATGGAAGCACCCACAAGAAGAAATGCTTGACACTAGAAGGATTAGAAAAATGGGGAAGATATAGATAATAAAGACAGCATGGAACCATGGAATAATGACGTTATCAATTAATACGATGGGGAAACCTAGTTTTATCGTCTCCGTGTGAGGATCAGTCACCAAAGTGATTATCTCTTGCTTATTACAGATGGCCATCAGACACCACGGCCGGGCCACTAATGCTGTGAGCAATCTATATGCCTGCAAAGCTCACATATGAAACTCAGTTCAGACAAGAAAAATACATCAATGTAGAGTGAACTCCAAAAAAAATCTCGTGAAGAGAAATTACGATTTCATAATTAATGAAAAAGGGTTTTTCAAAAAAAGCATCTCATCAGCTAAATCTAAACCCGGTATGAGAGAGTTGCTTCTGAATCGAGTGAGAAACTATATCCTGTAGATGATATAACTCGTGGGATAAGGAAATTCATTACACTGATATCAAGATCAACATTGAACTTTTCCCTTGATTAAAAATGTGACAACAAATTAAATATCACACTGAAGCACTTAACGGTTGACAAAAGTCAAAAACAATGAAAATCTTTGTGGAACACAAACAGAAAAAATCACTGATATCATTTTCAGGCATCTCTTGTGATGAATAACTTGGTCCTGACTCCTGACATCACATTTCCTTACAAAAAAGCCTACGCCTTTTGTATCCATCTTCCTAGACAGCCTTAAAATTGGAACTAATATATCTTTGTTCAATGTAACACTTCAGATCTGTAAGCCCTAAATAAATAGCTTTCGGCATTTTGTTCAGCTCATAGTCCTATTTTTCAAAACTATTTTCAGAAAGCCAACATAATTTTTTTTACATATAATGTACCTTCCTAAGCCTAGATACATGCACGGGTTTCCATAGCAGTAAATCATGTCCCAGGTATCAACAGTGAAAGCCCTTCCTAATTCTGAATTTACATGAATAGAAATAGAATCTCACCGCAATACGAACTTCTGAATCTTGTTGCAATACAGATAAAAAAAGACCCTGCAAAGATAGCTACTTTAAAAAATGAATTCAACGAGCCAGAGAACAAAATAGACATCTATTTTATTTAAATAGAATAGAAGCACAGACAAGGACAACTACGGATGATGTACTCGCCATAACAATGGAACACGTAATGATTAGAGGTAAAAGAGAGAAGAAGTTACTAACAGAAGGGGTAAGCTTGGAACTCAAGGATGCATTTTCATATATCAGCCTGCGAAGACTTTCTTCAGCATTATCATTCAGTAACATCTGGTTCTCAGACCGAGTAACTCCAGCAACATTCCCAAGAGCAAGAAGACCAGCCTGAGAAAACAAAAGAAGCAGTTAATGAAGTGTACCGGAGTACTTATGAGGGATCAATACCTTGTTGGGCAAGAACACGGGATCCTATGTCATGTATGCTATGAATCAAAAAATTGGAAAGAAGATTGCAATGCCGAAGCCAAAATAACGAAGCACAAAGAAAAGAAAACAAATGGCAGTCTCACCAGTTGTCTTCCATGTGCCTGCCTATCAAATGCCGCACTAATTATATGTCTTGAAGCAGATTGTGCATTTGAGAGTAACAGTTCAGCTCCTTTCACGGCTACGATACAGCAGCAAAATTTATCACATGCAAAATAACTACTTCCAGAAGAAAAGAGCCAGCGGATATAAGGTTGTGTAACTAACTAAATCTTCTAATACAGCTTCATACTAAAAGTTAGATACTGCGGAGACCAGTGTTACTGGAAATGGACCTTGAACCAAAAAGTCTAACTTTGTTGGAAGTGGCATACAGGCGTAAAAGATATTCAGGGCAATGGCTAATTAGTAATTACAAAGCTACAAAAGGATCTCAAGAACTCACATGACCCAATGTGACCCAATGCCTCAAGGGCAGACTCATACTCATCGGTAAGCTGACTTTCCAGTACAACCATCCTGCCTTCGATGACCCGAATTATGTCTTCAATACCTGAAATTGTATGAAAATGAACAACTTTAAATTCAAATTGTCGTGCACAATTGATCCATTATTCCCTGTTTCATAAGTTTGGCAAAAGCAAACTATGACAAAAGGATATACGATTATGTAGACTAAATAAAGGGAGAGACATGTATCAGGAACAAAAGGATATATGAGTAAATTATCAAACTAAATAATAAGCCTAAATATTTTTTTATGAAATTGGGCGGATGGAGTAATAAAGATTAAAGACCGCAAAGTTTTCAAAGAAGACCGAATCTTACTGGAGTCATCAACGAACTTTGAGATATCTTCCTTGGAAAGAAGTCTTCCGCTGATAAGCATTGCTCTTGATTGTAATATGGACTCTGCTGAAGTGTCACTATGACAAACCAAAAAAGAAATAAATGATACTAATCATGATTTGACGGCAAGTGTGAAGCACTGACAATGATCAGTGTGAACCTTATCAAAGAACAAAGAAGCTTAAGCATGTTGGTCTTTGACAGAAATTCTGTCCCATGCTGAGTCTCTGATAACTGCATTATCAACCGTGACACATTATTTGTAATGTACCCGAACATAAGCAGAACCATATAAGATTTTAAGTATTAAATGGAGAAAAGTTCCAATTAAAATCTTATGATTAAATTTGCATTAACTACTTGTGCCGATGTGCATACTTGTGTGTGTCCGATGAGCAGCGAAGATGATATTTTCATTAGTATGCAAGAAGCAAGAAACTAGATAAAAAAATGTATGTGTACCTCATATAAAAGCTCCAATACACTTAAAGAAACAAGTATATCACTTCTGTTAGTCACTTCTGACTCCAACAACCCGAGCAAGTTTGAATTGTAGATCACTGATGCTACTGAGCTGGAGATAGAGAAAAGCTTTACAAGCAGAGCTAGAACTCTTACTCTTCCCTGTCATGTATAATAGAAGAAGTAGGAAATTTTGGTATCATTTCACAGATAGAAAAACTACATCATCTTAAGATTATACTTATGATACAACTGGACAAAACTGCAGTAAAGTTGTACCCCATATCAATATGTCTAAGTGATCTTGCTACTCTGCAGGACACATTACCAACAAATATGATAAAAAAAACTTATTTAAACGTCATGAAAAGCTAGCTTACCAATGATGAACATCTGGTTGCTAAACTACGCAGATCTGTAGAATTCGCACTGTCATCAGGAAACACAAGAGCCTGGATATGATTAGAAAAGAAATTAGTTCATAAATTATTCAGAGAAGTCACCGATCACTGAAACAGCTCGTGTAAGCTCAAAAGCTTCAAAGCAAATGGTACATAATTTGTTCAAAAAGAAACTTGCAAAAATTAACATTCTTGGCAATCTTAACTTATGAGGTTCACAACTAAATTTATTTATGAATCTTCCCAACCATTCTAAATCATGACCAATAATCTACTTAGATCTATGTGATATCCAAGTGATTAGGGATCATTTACTATAATTATTTGGCATAATCAAAACATTAGCTTTTTTATCTTGTCAACACAACTCAGATGCAAATAAATACCCAATTATACCATGCCTTGAGGAGAGTAGACCAAACCCTTTATTGCATCCATAGCAGCAGCTGAAACCTCTTCATTGCTTGAATTGCAAAGAATAAAAAAGTTAATGAGATTTCATGAGTAATTAAGTAAAATATGGTGGCGCTAACACAATATGTTCTTCCAAAACAACTGAAAATTAAAAGACCATCATTATGCCTGAAGACGTAATTTGAGATAAAGGGACAAGGTTAGTGTTGCCGACATACTACACTATTCAGCGACAGTACGAAACTATGAATCTACTTTGGCGTAGAGAGGAAGGCAAGAGGATTGGAGAGCACAAGAACAACGTGAACCACATTGGTCATTTATCCCTTTAGAAGTAACTGCAACAAGGTCAACGTATCATGGGTGGTTTTAACTCCACAGGGATATATGACCATTACACATTCTCTTGCAGTATTAACCATGTGCACAGGATTCCTCACTCTTGGTAAGGTGTCCATTGAATATCAACCACACTAAGCATGCAAAAATGCCCCCAGGATTGGGGCAGTGAGCTTACGGTTCCATGTGATCGATAAATACAAGCTCAGCTTCTTTCTTTTTGGTGCTCTATCTAATGTATCCCATCAACGAAGAAAATAAAAAATATGCAACTGCCTGGAAAATCATTTTGTTTCTCCTTAGATGAAAATTTTGGATTATCCTAGATAATGACAGACACTGAATTTGTAGAAATACATCAAACTTAACACTAACATTGACTGGACAAAAATGGAATGAACAATTACCCGTTAATGAGACAGTCTAGCAAAAGCGGGTACACATTAGAGTCAATAACCAATTGCACAGCTATAGCATGCTTTCCACTTTGGTTTTCTAACAGAGAAGAGACCTGAGAACATTGTAATACAATCAGTCATTACGATTCAGAATCATTCTGAAGTTAAAGTTGTCATTTAATTAATTTATTTATTTTATGTTGGGAGGGACATCTCTGCAACTGAAAGGAATGTAAGTGCATGAAAATGGCAAATGATAGGAAAAATATACAAAAATTAAACTTATGATGATAGACAGAAGTGGATTAAATTATTTTGCTCTACATACTGCACAAAGACGTATATTCTTCTGGAATGGTAAAACTGACAAAATGAAATCATGCGGCACTTACTGCTTTACAGGCTAAGCATCTAACACCATGTGAATCTGCTTGAAGACCAACTTGTATGAATGGCTGAAAAATCATGGAAAAGATGCAACGTAAATAACAAAATGGATACAAAAAGCCATGTCGAGGCAAAAACAAACACACTGCTCACTGGTAATCAGAAAATGGAAGCAAAAAAGATTCAAGTTTCTTTCAAATGAATATGCTTTTAAGAAACTTGGAGGAACTGATTTAATGATCTGACCACTAGGGGAACTGACATCAACTTTTGTTTCAATCGTGCATTGTATCTGAGAAGCAACAACAAAAAAAGCAAAAAAAAAAAGGATCCCTCGTAGACTTACAAAAACAACCAAATCAAATAGGCCCATAATACATAAACGTTTAGATGATGGAATGCCAGAAGCCACAAATAATGAAATTGATTGCAAAAAACTATTGGAGCCAATATTCAGGAAGAATTGCTAATTAAGAATTATACAGGTCAGGTGAAGTCAAATACTTTGGATTTCCACCAGGACCATCTAAATTCAAACACTAGCAGTGTGAGGACTTCAGACCGTAAGAGTCTTTAGCTTAGTCTTGTTGACTAGTATTGACGACAAGGTTAGAGATAGATAGCGGACTGACTCAGTCATAGAATGGAATATTTTATCTGGCCAAAGAAATGGTCATTCCCAAATCATGATTGAACTATAGGCTGAAGATATGAGTTCACACACCATATACTCCGGAATAAGAGCAGCACCGTGATGTGTCCTGAATATCCTTTCCAGACATGCAACTAAAGCATTCTCGAGACCAGGCACATGGGATTCATTTTGCAGATAACTGCATAAAAGAAAATTTCAGTTTTCATGTGACTGTTTATGCTGCATGCATTCAGATGGCATGGTAACAATAAGTTATCATCATGGCTGGCCCAGAAGCTACGGAAGGACATGAGCAGTGAAGTAACGAACTTGACACCAAATAAATTCCTCATATGTATGCATTTAACAACAACAAAAAAGACAAGTAAGTACTTGAGGAGGACTGGGAGTGGGAAGCGATCAAGGAAGTCCTTAGTGGCAGCATCGTTCTGAAATCCTGGGAGAGAGCCAGGTCAATTGAGCCCGAGTTTACAATGATGATGAATACTGAACAACTAACCAAATCCCCACCTACCGGGATGAAGAGCGAATTCCGAAGCTGCTTCTATTAATTGCTCTGTATCGTATTGCGCCATTTCTAATTGCGAGTTGCTGATTACGAAACTCAACGATTCCTGCCGAAGCTGAACCTTCTTGCACAAGTGAATGCTGGCAGTGCTTCTTTCCGCAAATTAGGTTACAAAGTGAACATGTTTATCCAACATTTTCAAAACGTTCTTTAGCCATCTCATCGGTTATTGGCACCTTCCACCGACCACCAATATGAAATAATAAAAAATAATATTAATTTAAACATATTAATTTTAGTTTAATTTATTTATTAAAAATTTAAATGTAAAAAACATGACCCAGTCATCCTAACCCGTTCCAGTGTACCCTAACCTTTTCAATTTGTCTTTGAAAAAAAATACAGTTTAGGAATGTTTGGAAAATCTATTACATTTTAGATCATTTTTAACAAATTGTCACTTATTATGGGCGCTTATATGACATTTATATACAAAAATGAATGTAAATTCGATGTTTATATTAAAACTAAAACAAATTGCCACGGACAATAACACTTTTTTTTTAATGGAAATTAATTAACTGAATGAAAAAAATAAGGAAATACTATATGTATCAAATCACTATCGACCGTAACGATTTTAAAAAGAATGGTGAAACTGATTAAAATAATGGTAACAAATTTGCAATTAGTTTTATGGGCCATCGTCGTCAGGCCTGTTATTGATGGGCCGGAAACCGTTTTATAACAGTTCAGGTGAGAATCAAATGGATGCGTACGTCTCGAATTCGATTTGTATGTAGGGGTGCAAGGTGAATTGGTCGCGAACGAATTCAGTTAAAGCTCGGTAAAAACTTATTCGATAATAAATAAGTTGAGTTTGACTGCAATTTTGAAGCTCGTTAAATATATAAACCTAATATAATCTTAATAGAGAGTGTATGACCGTAATCGGCAGTTTTTACTGAATAATTTTCAGATCAAACCGATACTTGTAATAATAATATTACATTTAAACTTGGCATAAAAATTGAGAGGCAGTAAAGTTGAAGGAGAAATAAAAACAATAAAAGTCATCCTGTAAACAGAGGTCATTATAAGTGATGATGATAGACCACTCCCCATCATATTGGACAAATCCATGAAATGCAGATCTCAGCTTTCCCCTCGCCAGAATTTAACCTTGTACCTCTCTCTCTCTCTCTCTCTCTGCACACCCAATAATAAGCTGAGACACTCTTTTCTTCTTTTACTTGTTTTTCACCTCTACCCACGTTATGAATGGGTACTATCATTACAGCGCCAGTCCAAAACACCAACCAGGTAGCAGGTAGCTGCAGCAGCTCAGCCTCGCTTCTGTTTTAGGTTAATTCAACCCCGCGTGCTGTAAGCCATTCCTCTGTTTTCATAATTCACTTCCCCCGCTGCTCATGCCTCCTTCCTCCTCCACTGGTCCCCTAACTCATCTCTTTCTATCTACCCAAACTGCAATGTTCGATCCCTCTTGATGTCATCATCATCATCCTAATAATAATGATGGTGCTGAAAGCGATGAACTTTCATCTCTGTAACTTGATTTCAAGAAACAGGAGGAGAAGGATTTGTTTGATTGTTAGAGAGAGAATGGACGTCCATGGATCATGATAGTCAGGGTTTTAAATATGGATCCAGAGAGAGAGAGAGAGATTTGTTTCTGAATAAGCAGTGATTTGAATTAATCTATCTCGCACTTACAAAAGTAAATAAACACATCAAATTTCTTGCACAATGTCATCGCACGTCACCATCATAGGTACACACTTTGTTCATGGAAAGTTGTAATAAATGCTCCAGCCAAAAAAACAGTACCAGAGATCGATCAAAAGATAGATAGAGCGCATTTAATGTGTTCCTCCTTTCCACGAGTCCTTCCGCTTTACTTTTTCATATCTTATAATAAGTTGTGTTCATTTTTCAAAGTCATTCGATGTAATAATTAAACCTAAAGACTCGATCAGTGGTTTTTTATTTTGTTCATGCAAAAGTTGTAAACTCCACAGATCCCAATCTTGTGAATCAACAACACTGCCTACGCGTAACTAAACGACTTACGCAGTGTGTCGTTTTGCACTGAGAAAACACGTCACAATCACCCGTCAACTTGCTTGTCCCAATTTTATAGCCAAATGTCTGAGTTACCAGAGGAAATGTTACTTCACACACAGGGACACTTTTTCTGAAACACCCATTTGATTTTTGAACTTGGACAACACACAACCGATCAATCATCCAAAATCATGGGTCACCCAGCTCAACCTGCTGCGTGCTAACTGCTATCACCGTCACTGTTCCGATCATCAAATCCATCACATCTAGAAACAGAGCAACACAGTAAGCAATCCCAATCAACCCTAACCCTAACCAGTGAGAGAGGAAATGCATAGATGCAAGAAGTTTACAATGGTGCAACGCACATGGTTCTGCGACGCCGCTACTAACAAGAACTACACTGCCATTAATAGAAAACAGAGAGCTTGACACAAGAAATACATGAAAGGGACACAAACAGAACATGGATTAGTAGAAATTCCAACATCAATGCTCATAATCGCATCGGATTAGGATGTAAAACAAGTGCTTGGCGCCATCAGTAGTTGGAGGTCCACATGCAATCGAGCTCGGTTCCACCCACGAACTTCATGTCCTCTGGAACAGGCCAAGAAGCAGCAGCAGCATTCTCCATTCCACCAAATCCGCCATGCAGACTACCTGGCGGGGCCTGGAAGAAAAAGCTGGGAAAGTTGAGATTCTCCTGCAGAGATCTCAGAGTGGGGAACACCGAAGCTGCTCCGCCATCGACCACCATCGGAGCTGGCGGGGGCGGAGGGTAATCAGAAACAAAACCGACCGCCGGATGGGCGGTCATGGTGGAGAAACAGGACACGTGCTGCTGCTGGGCGTTTAACTTACTGGCTGCTGCGGTGCTGTCGGCTGATGAGATGTCTCGTTCGTAGGGAGACGAGTCTAGCAGCGCCGGGAGAGAAACAGAGGAGGCTGAGCTCGCTTCGTGGTGGTAGATCATGTGGGAAATCTTCTGCTTGTTGCTGGGATTGGCGCATAAGCCTCCTGCTCCGATTGCCGTCTTCTGGAAAACTCGCGAAATCACCCATTCATCCTGCATCACATAATTAACTAAGACCATGTTTGGCTCGACTTTATACCATTGAAAATCAGGTTCGACAACTCCGTTGGTCAAAATTCCCACGATCCATAATTCAGTTAGATATTTAACAGCATAAAACACAACTGCCATAACTGACAGAGTTTAACATGACGCTGGTTGTCATTAATTCTGAGAACATCAAAATGAGGAGATAATGAGACAGAGGACCTTGGAGCTTCGGGAGAGGAAGTGGTAAGCGAACTTGCCCTCGAGGCGATACTCATGCATGACCCAGTTGCTCTTCTCGCCCTTCGGAGCTCGACCGCGGTAGAAAACCAGAGTCTTCTTCATGCCCACCAGAGACAGAGTCTTCAAGCTGTGTATCTCCCTGTCCTTTCCGGTCGCCTTCCAGTACCCAGCCTCCGTCGCTCGGTTGGTCCTCAGCCCCGTAGGGTACTTCCGGTCCCGGAGACTGAAGAAGTACCACTCCTTCTCCCCCAGCCTCGCCTTCTCTGCAAATAATTAGGTCAAACACTTCAACTGAAAGTTCACAAGAATCTGGATAGATGATGAATGAAGGTTGTACCGGGGAGCTCCCAGGGCTCGCACTTGTTCAGGTCAACCTCAGCTATGGCGCGAGCGGTGAAGTTGCTGTCGAGGACTTTTTTGATGAGGTAGTAGGTGATGAGCTCCTCGTCAGTGGGGTGGAAACGGAAGCCGGGTGGGAGATTCGAGCTGCTGTCGGTGGCTCCTCCGGCGACTGTCTTGGACGCTCTTTTGGTGCTGTCGCAGTTGTCTCCGTGGAAGTGGTGGGTTGGGTAGTTGTTATGGTTATTGTGGTGGCTGTACCCCAACATCTTCATCATCATCATGTCCATGTTAACACAGCCGAGGATAGAGATATTTGTTTCAGAGAAGTTCGGGTATTTATATGCAACTCCTTTTTTTATATGCAAGATTCAGAACACAAAGGTTTTGATCAGTAGGGTTTGGTGAGGTGATGATTATTAGGATCGGATTTGAGAATGTGTGGTGTCGTTTTAAGTTAGCCAATGAAATCCTTTTTGAAAAAAATCAATGTAATTTTTGAGACTACAAAAGTCAATGTTTATATTTTGGGTAATTAGCCTAAAATGAAAACTAAAATATGATGAAGAATTTAATTGAAGGGGTTAGGGAGGATGCGTGCGTGCGTTAGGAAATGTGCAGGTATTTCTGATGATGGTCAGTGTCAGCTGAGAAAAATCGTCCATGAACTCATTATCTAAAATAAATACATGTTATATAGAGAGAGATAGGAAACAAACAGAGCAGCACAGCTAGAATAGAACAGCAGTTTGCAGAAGCAGAGAGAGAGAGAGATCGGTAAAGCAGGTTTCAAATCTTATCTGTCAGCTACTTCTTACACCTATGGACAACTGTGTTAGTGATGTTGTATAATTCTTCTGCTCGCTTACTTTTTCTTTTAATCTTGGTTTTTACACACTGACGAAATTAGTGGAGCTTTCAAGCTTCTCATCTTCCTGATTAGTCTCAGTTTAGTACTCAGTTAATTCTATTAAGATTTGATTTGACCTATCTACTTTACACTTTAGGTTATTGAATTTCTTCTCTATAAATTATTTGTAGTTCTTATTATTGTTAGAAAGAGAGGTAGATCTTTGATAACCGATGTAAATTAGTTTGTCACATACTAAAATCGCGAATCATAAAAAGAAATTGATCAAAAATTATAAATAAAATTAATGTAAAATTGACATATGAATTATAGTAGTTTGCTCTCAATGTGGGATATGTTCATTTGATGCTTGCAGGTTTTAATCTACTAGTCTTCTAATCGGAGAAAATCGTTAAACTCTCAAAACTAGCTCACGGACTCTGTATTTTACTACATACATATGATGACGTCTACAAGCCGTATATATACGAGTAATATAGGGTTTAGACTTTTCTTGTGTAAAGTCTAAAATACCTTCACTGCTTATGAACGAATTTTACTCAGAGGGCGGTGCCCCGTCCGACCACTGGAGGGGGGTTTACCACCCCCTACATCCCTCGTCGACCTGTGCTTAGTAGATCAGTTTTACTATTCTGCGTCGGATCTCAGTAGCTCTTACGTGTAGATTATGAATCCCACTCAACACAAACTATAAAAGTGTTGAATAATAAAACAGTTTAATTCTAAATGACCGCTTCCAAACTCAAATTGCAGATTGGCAAATGCAATATAAAATAGGGCACGAAATATGATTCACCCAAAATATTTTGAAGAGAAGGACAAGTGTATGAGGATCCCAATGCACTATATTGTCCCCTTTTTCTCCCTTATGATATGAAAATGTGCCCCAAATGTGTGAGGTCATTATTGTTGAAGTTATTGCTGCATGCTTTTATGTTAAGAGGGTACCGCAGCATATACGTAAAAAGTAAAGAAGGGGGCTGCAAAGAGGGAAGCACGAATCTGCATGACAACAAAATTTCTGGTGGAAAATTATTACTGCAACCCAGAGACTACTTGATGTAAGTTGAAGGAAGCGCAAAACATTTTGAAAACCCTAGTGCAACGTACCACATCATATAGAAGTGAATTATTCTAGGGTTTTTTAGATCAGTGTTTTCAAGTAGTAAATTTCGATTTTCGAGATGTATACTTTTGCCATCCATACAGTGGCATGCATGCATCATTTCAAACAGTCCCATCAGTAAGTAAACCCTACCCAACCATCTTTTATTTTTGAGCAGTTTTTAATTTACTTTTATACTCAAAAATTGAAAAATTAATAAGATATTTTATGAGTAAGAAGAAAAGGTGGAAGAGAAGAGATTGATTGGATAGGAGACGTGGACCCATCACTGCTCGAATTCTGAGATTTCATATCCATCTTCATGTTCGAGTAACATTTAATGATGGAAGCTGGTGAAATCGTGCACAAGTAAAGTCAGAAAACGGAATAAAAGAGGTTAAAAAATCTACAATATATTAAAAAACAAACCCTAAAAAGAACTGGAAAATCTCACCAGCTGTACAATACTCGATATTACAGCTTTTACATCACATCCATCAATCTCTTCTCATGAAATAAAATGTCTATGCTGCATTGCGATTCATCACCTTTTTAGGTTTTACTTTCACTTCTTACCATCCGCACATTTTTGGTTCCCTCCCTCACTTTGATCATCTTTCAATCTCACCCATCTGATCAGTAAAACTCAGATTACATGCAACTTTTCCAGTGTGGTTTTTTTTTACAAAGTTAATAGTTAAAAGAATGGTGAAGTAGTTGACTTTTGTACAAATTCCATTGTGCTGGTTGCTACCTACAGAACCAAATCAGAAGTCTGTTTGTCTTTTTGTGCTTCGTTTTTTTGTTGTTTGGCTCTGCAACCAACCAAGCATCACGCATTGGTACGTTGCAATAATCAACAACAGCAACAGCCATGTTTTTTTCTTCCATTATACTTTTTTAGGTCTTTTTGGTTGCTTAAGTTTCTTTAGAGAGAGAATGTTTAATGAAGAAAAGTTTCAGGAAAAAACCCTTGAATATAGTTGTATAGTGACACAGCAACAGGATGATTTATTTTATATGTATTAACATTTTACTAAACCCTAACCCTAAAACTTAGAGACACTAAGGCAACAAGAGGAAGGGAGTTGTAGCTACGTCAGCAAAGCGTCATCGCCGCCCTCTGTTGCAAATGTGAATAAAACACACGCATCCAGAAACAGAACCAGAGCAGCTGATCCTTGTAGTAGGCCCCTCCCGGCTGGCGCACTTCTTCTTCTTCTTCTTCTGGTAGCTCTTTAATTCCTTGAATCCCTCGCCGCTTTGGTTTCGGCTTTTGCTTTTAGATCATCAGCTGGACAGTGCGCACCGACCGAGGAGTGACGATGACGTCATCGCATCTGATCTCCACCGTTGGATGTTTTTTATAGTGCTCAGTGGATCCAAGGTGTCTGGGTTATACTCCAAGGCCACAAGGTCGTATTGGATCGGATCGGATCTGCGCGCGGATTAGTTTTGTTGGGTCATCCGGCCTATGAGCGAGAGAAGTCATATCGCACACCGCCCATTTATTTTCATTGTCATGCGGCAAACAAAATTAAACGTCGTCGTAGGGAAAAACATCATTTTATTCCACGTCTTGTCCAATGCAACAAAACGTAGTATTTTCGATATAAATTAGCTAAAAAACACTTATTAAGACTTGATATAATGGCAAAATGAACGTAAAATATCATATACCGGTAGAGTTCGATTCTTGATCCTGCATGAGCAGGGACTTTGGTAAGATTAATTTAAAACTATATCGTATTATAAATTTAGAATACAATACGACCTTACACGACAATCAGTTTATTTTCCTGCATGAATCTCATTGCATCTTCCGATGTACAATCTGCTATCTAATTTAATTGTGGAAAGTGATCCATTTCACTTATGCATGAATCATTTTGTGTTTGTATTTGTAATAACAAATATTTTAACCTAATCATTTTTGTTAGAGGTGAACAAACTAGATGTGTTTATTAAAGGAAAGAATCAAAGTCAGAATAATATACTGGATGTTCATAATCACTGAAGAGGACCTGACGAGGCTTTATCGAAGCATCCATAACCAAACCAATTGGTAAAATTGAGGAAGCATTGCAGTAGGCACCTTGGTAAAAACATGGTTGCTCGGATCGATTCATAAAGAAATGTCAACTACTATAAAACCGCTAGAGACATATGGATCGAATTTGAGGAACGCTTCTCGCAAACCAACACTGTTCAATTGTTCAACATCAAAAATGCTATTCACGAAGTTGAACAAGGTTGTTAATGTGAAGACAAAAGAGAGAATATGATTGTTGTTTTATTCAATCACAAAGAAGGTATATATACACATTACAAAAAATAGGAATGGATGGAACTCTTTATATCCAAAGTTATAGATAACTACACACTAAATACGGCATATGAACAGGTACTCTAATAGCCCCCCGCAAGCTCATGATCGAGGGCGAACATGAAGCTTGTCCCGATGAGTAAGGAAACGATGATTTCCGACGGCTTTTATAAAAATATCAGCAATTTGATCAAGGGATCGCACATGGCGAACAATAAGAGTTCCAGCAGCCACTTGCTCATGAACATAGTGATAATCGATCTTTATGTGCTTGGACCGTTGATGAAATATCGAATTTGCAGCAAGAAAAGTGGCACTTAAATTATCACATAATAGGATAGGTGGCTGATGTATTGGAACACCCACTTCATGAAGTAATTGTTGCAAGCCAGATAATTCCTCAGCAGCAAAAGAAGGTATATATACATGATAGAGCCTAGTTATATGCGCTATTTAGATCTTAACATTGTGCTTGTTTGCATTATTTTGTGTACAAGATTATTGGTTTTTGGTATTTTTGTATTTCAGGATGAAACAAGGGCATAAGTCAGATGCACGCTAACAGGCGCTTTTAAGGAGCGCAATGCACAACCTGCGGAGCTAGCAGCGCAAACGGAGATGGGAGATAGCTGATTCAGACTGCAGTGCGCAAACCAAGTAGCGCAATCAACGTGCGCAGCGAGCCATGCGCAGGATATCAGCGTTTCTAAATTTTGATCATCATTATCCCTACAAAATCTCATAGATTTGGGAAGTAGCTAAGATTCTCACGGGCCAAATCTGAGCATTCATTGGGGTTCAAGAGCAGTATATAAAGAGGAGGAAGGCTAGGGTTAGAGGACAGAAGATACACGAGCTCCAGAAATTCTGCGCGAACCACCTGCGCCAGCCGAAAACAGCAACTTGCGATTGCACCGGCTTGTTACTTTTCCTTGGCTGCTTTAGTTTTACTTATTATTTCTATGATGTTTACTTCTAGCATGTCTAGCTAAACACTTTGTATCGGTTGGGCATGATTCTATGAAGTATTTCCTTTGAGACTTGTGTTTAATGCTTAGTTCGTCTACATATATTAATTCTATGCGCATGGGTGATAACTAGTGTTGCGAATAAGGGAAGCCTTGAACCGCAATCTTATTCTAACTGCTCGTCATTGTATGTTAAACTCGTTGATAACTTGACGGTGACAACTAGGAGTAACACACTAGGATAATCGGCTACTACTGTGATAGGATTCGTAGTTGCTTAGACTAGTTTCAAGAATTAATAGCTCATGGACTTTGATCGGAAGATGCGCACACGTTAGGAAGCCTTGATCGGACACTAACTTAAGTAGAACTGAACTATAGATGTTTAGAGTCGATGATAAGAGATACATTCATAGAGGATTGTCTTTACCGATACTTTTCATAGTTATAGTACTTAATCTCTACTGCCTGCACACGTATAGTGCAATTCTACTTTCAGTACTGTTCATTCGCGCACCTGCGCAACCCAATCACGCATAACCCCCAATTTCGTAAGTTATAGGTTACTAGCGAAAACGAGTCTGCACGCTCCTTGTGGGATCGACCCTGGCTTAGCCGCTGTACTAAGTGGAGAAGGAAGGATTAATTTGACGCGTACAACGACGCGCGATCAAATTTTGGCGCCGTTGCCGGGGAGCAACACAGATAAGTTTTAACTAGTTTAAGTTTTCTTTTACAGTAGTTAGTTATTTCTTTTTATTTTATTTTTTGTTGTTGTTTTTGATAGTATGCAATCAACATCAGCCTGCGCAACCTTGAAACAGTTGCGCTGCGCAGATTATAGTTGCGCACCGACAGGGGCAACAACCTAGTTGTCTTTTAATTTCGTTTTCTTTAAAGTTTAGTACAGGGCATGGAGAATAACAGTGTCGTCGGGGATAACTTAGGGGATAGAACCCCGGAGGGACCTAATAATGCAAGAGCAGATAACCGCGCAGCTCGGTTCAGAGAGGAAGTACAGCGCGAAGTTGATTTTCGGATGGCCGCTGAAGCAGTGTATAATGCGCAACCCGCGCAACAGATCGTGTGACGCAGAAAAGTGCGCGAGATGTCGGCCCCAATCACAGTCAACCAACCTTGATGCATAGTACTTCTACCCGATGGGCATTTTTAACTACGGAGCTCATTCATTCATCATATGCCTAAGTTTCATGGGATGAACAACGAGAACCCGGTCAAGCATGTGCGTGAATTCTTAGTTATCTGCGAGAACATGAAGACCGATGGGGAGAGTGAAGAAGCGCTAAAGCTGAAGGCGTTCCCCTTTTCATTGTGTGATGCAGCCAGGCATTGGTTGATGAGTTTACCAGCAGGATCTATTCACACATGGGAGCAACTTCAGAAGAAGTTCTTGGACAAGTTCTACCCCGCAGCTAAGATTGCGTTACTCAGAAGGGAATTGGCCGCGCCGAAGCATGGCGCAGGAGAGTCACTATTAGAGTACTATGAGTGTTTCAGGGAGCTGGAAGCCAACTGCTATAATCATGGCCTGCCCCAAAATGTGCTGATAGAGAATTTCCTGTACGGGCTACAACTGATGGAGCTTAGATTGTTGAATGCATGCGCAGGCGGTGACATATGCAACATGTACCCGGAGGATGTATGGCAGATGATAGAGGATTCTGCTGGACAAGTGTGGCATCAACTGACGCTCCAAAACAGTCGTGCGCGCGCTGTGCACCAGGTGGATTCCAGTGCTGAAATAAAGGAGGTGAAAGCCATGCTACAAAAGCTGATGAGTGCGCAAGGCACGCAACCAGTTGCGCCGAAGGCATGCGAGTTCTGTACGTCCACTGGCACAAAACCGACGCATGTCCCATACTTTTCGAGGAATCAGGAGATGTAAATGCTCTAGGAGGATGGGACAATAGAGGGCCTCAGAGGCAGAATCAGCCGCGTTTTGGACTAGCCGCAAATGGATTCAGATGGAAGGAGGACAACAATTTCCAGAGGCAGCTCGCGGAACATCGTGCACCACAGCAGACACAACAAACAGCGCCATACAACCCACCGCACCGCCGCACTGATGCGCCAGCGCAGAATAACCAGCAACCGCGGCGCTTCTTAGAAGACATAGTGGGTCAGTTAGCAGACACTGTGCGCAAGAATGATGAAAAGTATGACAAGAGGTTCGAGTCTATTGAGAAGCAGCTGTCACAGATTGCTACCACGGTTTATGAGCTGAAAAAGAGCGATGGTAACCTACCTTCGCAAGTGATTCAGAACCCTAAGGGAGGGGTTAACGCAGTGACGCTAAGGACTGGGCGCACAGTTGGGACAGATCCGACCGCGAAGGTGTCTGCGCAACCTCCAGAGCCAGCACAGCTGGATGCGCAACCAGCTGCGCAAACTACAAACCAACAGGGCGTGACGCCAGGTATGATACAATCAGGTGAAAAGAGTATAAATCGTACTAACACATCTGCACCTTTTCCTGTGCAGGCACCTTTAGCAAGGAAGGAGGCGCTAGACAAGGAGCTGTATGAATTATTCAGTAAGGTGGAAATAAACATTCCCCTGATAGAGGCAGTTCGGCAGATCCCTAGATGCGCCAAGTTCTTGAAGGAGCTGTGCACAAACAAGAGGAGGAAAGGCGAGTGCGCACAAGTAATGCTTAACGCGCATGCATCAGCAATTGTGCAACACAAGGTACCACCTAAGTGCCGGGATCCAGGTACGTTCACCATACCGTGCACCTTAGATAAGACCACGGTAAGCAACTGCATGATTGATCTCGGTGCATCTATAAACGTGCTTCCTTACTCATTGTATGTGTCATTGCACCTTGGTATCCACTTAAACCTGCAGATCTCACCATCCAATTAGCAGATCGGTCGTGCAAACAACCAACGGGCATGATAGAGGACGTTCTCGTCCAAGTGGGAGAGCTAGTGTTCTCAGCAGATTTCTACGTCTTGGAGATGGAGGATGAGCCGAGCAAGGGAAGCGCGCAAATCCTACTGGGCAGACCGTTTCTGATGACTGCGCCAAAAAGATAGACGTGTGGAGAGGTACGCTCTCAATGGAGGTAGATGGCGAGGAGATTCACTTTAACATTTTTAAGGGGATGTAGCATCCTCATGAGGATGCCACAGTGCACACGTTGGACAGTATAGACAATTTGGTTACGCATGCGCAGTGTGCATGCGCAACAGGGGAGCCTGCTCCACTGACACAGACAGAGATGGAGGCGCATGATGATGAGCTGAGCAGCACAGACCCAGTGCCCAGGCAGGTATATGATCTGGTTAATGTTTGCGCTACTAATAAAATCGTACCTTCTATTGAACAGGCACCCAAAGTTGAGCTGAAGCAACTGCCCGAGCACTTAAAGTACATCTTCCTGGGCAATGAGGACACCCTGCCTGTCATTATAAAGAAAGGATTGGAGGAGGAGCAGGAGGCGCGATTACAGGAGGTGCTGCGCAAGAACCAGCGCGCTATAGGATGGACATTAGCTGACCTGCGTGGAGTAAGCCTAGATGTGTGTATGCACAGAATTCTGCTAGAAAATGGTGCCAAACCATCCAGGGAATCTCAGCGCAGACTGAATCCAATTATGATGGAGGTAGTGCAGAAGGAGATTCTGAAGCTGCTTGACGCAGGAGTAATCTATTCGATCTCAGACAGTAAGTGGGTAAGTCCAGTGCACGTTGTGCCAAAAAAAGGAGGCATCACAGTGGAGGAAAATGCGCAGGACGAGCTAGTTCCCAAGCGCATACAGACTGGATGGCGCATGTGCATTGACTACAGAAAGCTTAACGCAGTCACGCGCAAGGATCACTTCCCGCTACCGTTCATGGACCAGATGCTCGACTGTTTGGCAGGGAAGCCGCACTTTTGCTTCCTTGACGGTTACTCAGGGTACAATCAAATACCTATAGCTGCGGAGGATCAGGAAAAGACAACTTTTACCTGCCCATTTGGTACCTTTGCGTTCCGGCGCATGTCGTTTGGGCTGTGTAATGCGCCAGGTACGTTCCAACGCCTAGTCATGAGCATTTTCTCTGATATGATTGGTACATGTATAGAGGTGTTCATGGATGACTTTACTGTGCATGGTGAGACTTTTGATGCATGTTTAGATAATCTTGATAGGGTCTTAGCGCGCTGCATTACCAAGAATCTAGTTCTCAATTATGAAAAATGTCACTTTATGGTATCACATGAAGTAGTACTATGATATATTATCTCACAGGAGGGAATTAAGGTTGATAAAGCAAAAATAGATCTTATCTCAAATCTGCCTTACTCCACTAATGTGCTAAGTCGTTTCTTAGGCATGCAGGGTTCTACAGGCGTTTTATAAAATATTTTTCTAAAATATGTATTCCCTTGTCTAACCTTCTTCAAAAGGATGTGTGCTTTGAGTTCACTGATGAGTGCAGGAATGCTTTTGATAAGCTGAAGGATGCGCTGACTAGTGCGCCAGTGATGCGCGCACCAGACTGGAACTTGCCCTTTGAGCTGATGTGTGATGCAAGTGACTACGCCGTAGGCGCAGTATTGGGTCAGCGCGTGGGTAAGAGGCCGCACGTTATCTATTGTGCGTTGCGCACACTGGACACTGCGCAGAGGAACTACACCACGACTGAGAAGGAACTTCTGGCAATCGTATTTGCGCTGGAGAAGTTCCGCGCATATGTTCTGAGCGCTAGGGTCATTATCTACACTGACCACGCAGCTATCCGTTACCTGATGTCCAAGGAGACTAACCGCGCTTGATGCGTTGGTTGCTTTTGCTCCAAGAGTTCGATTTAGAAATCAAGGATAAGAAGGGAACGGAAAACACTGTTGCTGATCACCTAAGCAGAATAGTGAAAGAAGAGGAGCCAGGACAGATCGCGGAGACATTCCCTGACGAGCACCTGATGGCGCTGAACGGTAAGGTACCATGGTATGCGCATATTGCAAATTACCTAGTCACAGGTGCGTTTCCCCCTCATTTCACTAAAGCTCAATGCATGAGGTTAAAACATGAGTCTAAATATTACGTTTGGGATGATCCGTACATGCTTAGAATAGGCCCTGATCAGATCTTGAGGCGATGTGTGCCTGATCATGAGATGAGCTCTGTTTTAAGGTTTTGTCATGCGCACGCGTGCGGAGGACACTTTGGTCCAAAGCGCACGAGCAGGAAAATCCTAGATTGCGGTTTTTATTGGCCGCACTTATTTCGTGACTCATATAACCATTGCAGGACCAGAGTCAAGAATCCATGCTGGAGAAGAGTTACCTGACAAGTTACCAGAATGCAAACCTGAAGAAGAAGTAGCAGACATAGCACGTGACTGCGATCAATGAACTTCTGAAACTGTTCCGTCATTGTAGCCAAATCAGTATCGGTTCCAGAATCAATTGGGGAGACATTAGCTGCTATGGATGGCGGCTTTGGACGCGGGGGATTGTTGCCTGATTGACCTCCTTTTATTCTTAACAGCTCGGGACATTGAGCCTTCCAGTGCCCTTTCTTCTTACAATAATTGCACTCGTCAATAGCAGGCCTTGACGTACACTTACTAAAATCAGGCATTCGAGGAGATGCTGCTAATATATAGTTATCGGGTAGTAGCAGAATGCCCCTTTTGTCAACACGAGATTTCAAACGTGACTATTTTGCCATCAGCTCGTGATAAACCGAATCAACAGATGGAAGAGGACTCCGATGTAGAATAGAACCACGAAGACCTTTTAAATCATCCCGAAGGGCCATCAAAAATTGAACCAAGCGTTGCTCCTCTCTTCGAGCAATATATGGGGCGCATGCTTTGGTTCTGCATACTCTGTCGCTGCAAGCTGATCCCATAAACCAGACATAGCCGAATATAACTCATGAATAGTCATACTATTTTTCTGGAGAACTCGAATATCATTTACTGATATTGCTTGGCAAAGTTAGATTGCACAAACAATCGTTCCAAGTGATCCCAAATTTCCTTAGTTGTATCATACTTCGCCAATTGAACACCAATCGACTGTTAAACAAAATTGTTGATCTAAGTGATGATCTTTGAATTGTTTACTTCCCACGCGGCCAATTGAATAGCCTCAGCCGGCTTGGCCTTACTCCCGGAGACAACATCACACACCGATTTGCCTTTCAAAAAATTCTTCATAACATAACTCCAATACGAATAATTCTTACCATCCAATTACATTGAAGCCTGAAGCGAGTCATCCTTCGCGGCAGCCATGGCGAACAGACAAGACAGAGATTAGGACGAAAAATCCAAGTTCGGGTTCCAAACCCCCAAGGCCGAAGCGATTCCAAATGCGAGATTTTTTTTTAAAAAAAAAATGTAAAAGACAACCTCACAAGCTCAGCGGTGAGCTTGACCACCGTGGTATCTAATTTTAGCGCCCTAATTGATAGTGGCTCTTGATACCATGTAGAAGACAAAGAAGAGAAGAAAGAAGAAGGAAACGAAACTAGGATTTTAATAGATGCAAACAGAATGTTCTACATAATACAGAAAGTAAGAATATATAGAGAACAATGATAATGCAAAATTATGAAACTATCCTTATTACTATAATTATCTCTAATACAGACAACATTTGCATTAGTTGGATCCGATCTTGGGAATGAAAACAAATATCATATGAACTCTAATACAAACAACATTTAACTCTTCCAGTATCTACAGCAACAACAGAAATATCATTTTCATCAATGAACATTATCAAGAATAAACTTAGAAATAAGATGAATGATGAGTTTCTGGATGTCTCATGGTCCTTTATGTTGAAAGGTGTTTGACAGATTACTGAGTTTGAGATGAGTGGACCTCGTAGGGTAAAATTTAGCTAGTTATGTATTTTGTATAATTTTATATGATTCTGGTTTTCGATTTCCTCTAATATATTTTGTATTTTGGATTAACGAAACAATCGTGGAGATGACCCTACCCTTTTGTTCATATAAAAAAAATTGCGCTACAAGATCTTGATTCCTGGGTCCGCCCCCGGTCATGGTAAGTTGTGAAATTATTTGGTTGAGAAGTCTTTTGAAGGATCAGAATCCGGACATTCAACCGATTAGACTCTACTGGGAAATCAAGCTGCCATTCACATCGCATCAAATCTGGTTTATCACGAACGAGAAAAAATATCGAAATCGACTGCCACATTGTACGAGAGAAAATTCAGTAAGGATTAACTAAATTCGTATATGTTCGAACAAATGAGCAGCCCATTGATATCTTTACAAAGCCCTTGACTTCATCGCAATTTGAAGTTCTACTTACCAAGTTGAATGTTTTGCACATACATTCCAACTTAAGGAGAGTGTTAAAGGAAAAAATCAAAGTCAGAATAATATAATTCGGGCAATCATAGTGTTGTGAATAACGTGATAAGAGACATATAAGAATCTTGATAGAATAGCCAATATATATATCATGTACTGCATCATTTGAGAAATTAAAATAATAAAAACATCACTTTACAAATTCTTGAACTTTGAAGGGCCGGTCCACAGTGCAACAAATTAGATGGGTTGAATTTTGAATGTGAGGTGGACCATGCAACACATTTAATGTGTTGAATTTTGAATGGCCGATGCACCGTCCAACAAATTAGATGTGTTGAATTTTAAATGTGCGGTGCACCGTGCAAGGCTCATGTACTATAATTTATTAAATCTTTCAAATCAGTTAGCTGGAGACGTATGCACAGAGCTCTGTAGCTTTTAATTTAATACCTAATAGGACCATGAAGGTATAACAATACGATCACGCACGGCCCGGCTCAAAAAAAATAAAACCCTTAATCCGGCCCAGCCCGAAAACATAAGCCTTTATTATTTTTCGAGCCGGGCCGGACCATAATAAAAAAACTAAGCCCGCGGCTCACCATAGGCCCGAGGCCCGACTAAAATAATTAAAATAATCATATTTTTTCATAAAAATATTAAAATTAATTTTAAAAAAAATAAAAAATATTAAAATTAATATTTTCGGGCCGGGCCGCGGGCTGTTCGGGCTTTTACTATTAAGCCCGAATCCGGCCCAGTCCTTATCGGGCCGGGATTTTTCAATCCCTCGTGCGGATTGAGCCGGACCAAACGCTCCACTGGCTTACGGACGAAATCGGACCCACGAGCCTCGTGGGCCATTTAGAGAGGCCTACCTGGAGGCGGAATGTGTTCAAATCACGACCAAATATTATCAAGAAAATCATATCTTGTTATGAGAAATTAACTGTCCATAATAAATATAATGGACCATGGTCTTAATTAAATAACATATCATTCTCATCTTTGGTGGAGAATCTCTAATTCATGTATGATGTCATACAATTAATCATTTTATTGACAGCTTTCTAATATCATTGATGATTGAGCAATTACACTATTATACTTGGTATGATTCTGATCATTTAAACATTTGAATTTATTTTGATAATTCAAGGATGCTACATTATGTATTATTTAGTTACATAGTTGAATCTGAAGTTAATTATCAATTGCATTATCAAGAACCATTAAGGGTCGGATTCTACATAGATTTTGAATCATTCAGTTTTTCTTTTAAATACCATTTAATGCATGTTCTGTAGTGGTGGCGCCATCTTCATGATTCATGTGTACAATAAGATATGTTCTTTTATACTTATAAAATATTTATGTAAGTACATACAGTTCGGTCTTATTCATTTGTAGGTCCAGGACGAAATTTTTTTTGGCCCTCCGAAAAAAATGTTACTCTTAATTTTTTTTTTTTCAATGGACACTGTTGCCCTTTAAAAAAAATTTGTGCATGTCACTCTTTAAAAATAATTTTCTTTTCTAGTGGAATAAACATCAATAATTTTTTTCAGTACAAAAGAACATATCCTTTGCAAACATGTGTAATGAACTGAAATCATCCGAGCTCGGTCATAGACTATGCTTCAACCATAAATGAATTATAGCATTAATAAAATTATTTGTATGATTCTTCATCGAAAGGATGAACCCGCGCATTTCAATTTCTCTATTCATCACGATGTGAAGTCATATGTCTACGAGTGATTTTTTATATATACAATCTTTGAATAAAGCGGTATGTAAAATATTTATTTTCGACGACAAAATGTTTGTTTTTCACATGATTGTTCAAATCTTATGTCCCCACAAAATCAACATACTTTAAACCTGAAATCTTCGTCAACTAATGCATATCATATCGAGCTTACCAACTAATTTCTCCGCATGCCAATTTGGGCTTCCACACATGAAGTTGTAATTTAGGGTAGGAAAGTATGTCTTTATATCAGAATATGTACAATTGTGCATATTTTATTGTCACCGATCCGTTGATCCTATTTTCCATAATAAACATAAGGTTGATAAGTTGTTGGAAATTTTTATTCCGATTTTAACAAAATAGGATTATGAATGAGAATGAATGAAAGAAGAAAGAAATAATGAATTATGAAGTAATTTGCGAGAATAAGTTAAGTATTTCATTTATGTGCATTAAATTGAATCATACAACTTTCAATTGTTCATTTACTCATAAGGAAGTTATGTCGCAAAAATGCAAAATAAATTCATTTACGACTATAGAACAGTTGTAGTATCGTTTATTGATTCTTTAAACGATAACAACACGTATGATACATGCTCTACATTTATAATACTTACTTCAGCTGGTACGATGAAGAACTACCGGTCATGACTCATGAGGATTCTACCGGTCAAGACTTGAGATTGACTCGAGGAATACTTACTTAAATTGGAAGCCTTCCTACAATGATTACATCATCAACAAATGCAACGTTTTGCACACCATTAATTAATTATTCCTTAATTTTTTCTGTTCTCGCTCGCTAACCTATTTTCATGTAATGACTGAGCCCAGTTTCATTTGAAAGTAACACGTCAAAAAACATAGTAAAATTCGAATTGTGTCTCTGTTGATAGTAAGTTTGACCAATTGACTTTAGGGTGTAAAATATCAAAGTGGAATCTAAATCCAGCATTAGTTAAGCCAACATGCGTAAAACATAGGATACAGGGAGGAATCTGGACAGTGTCAACAGACTAGGAGAAACAAATAAGAAACCCTGTAAATTCAGAAGAAGAAAGAAACACATGTAAGAAGCACACAAGCAATAGATGTTGCATTGACAATGCTGGCAAGGCCAGGAGGTAATATCCTCCTGCCAAGGCCTGGCTTCCCCATTTATGAGCTCACAGCTAGTTTCAGAAACTTAGAAGTTCGCCACTCTGATCTCCTTCCTGAAAATAATTGGGAAGCTGATCTTGCGGCCATCGAGTCTCTGACTGACCAGAACACAGTGGGAGTGGCCATCATCAACCCCGGAAATCCCTGCGGGAATGTCTACTCGTTTCAGCATTTGAAGAATGTGAGTCTCAAGCATATTTATTTTTACTTACCAAGTGTTTGTTCTTGAAGGACTTTGGCGAGGAATGAGAGTCAACGTTTTGATATTACTGTATTTGACTTGACTTAACTGTTTATTGGTGCGTAGATTGCGGAAACTACAAAGAAGCTGCATATTCCTGTGATTGCTGATGAGGTGTATGGTCATCTCGCATTTGGAGGCACCCCATTTGTGCCAATGGGTGTGTTTGGATCGACGGTTCCTGTTCTTACCCTCGGATCTTTATCAAAGAGATGGATAGTGCCTTGCTGGAGGCTTGGGTGGTTTGTGATCACTGATCCATGCGGTACCTTCAAACAGCCATAGGTGACTGACTCTCTCCGCTCCGATCCCGGCTAATTCCCATTTCATGCCTGATACAAATTTTACTGATCAGGTTGTGGAGCGCATTATGAAATATTGTGACACAATGGGAGGCCCTCCAACATTCCTTCAGGTTCTACCTTAAATTTTCGACAATACGAAAACCATAAACATCACCTCTGGAACTCGGAACTTATCCTTTTTTTGGCTCACCCAAAAATCAGGCTGCAGTTTCAGAGATCATCCAGCATTCCGACGACGCGTTCTTTAAGAGAACTCTCAGTCAGTTAAAACAAACTTCAGACGTACTGTACCAAATGATCAATGAGATTCCTGGTTTACACTGTCCCTATAAGCCTCAGGGAGCAATGACTGTCATGGTAACCGAATGTGACCATTTATGTATATAGCTCATTGCCATTTCATCAGATATTCCTTGCCCAGGCTCTCAATATCTTCTGTGGGATTCAGGTGAAGCTGAATTTTGCGGTCCTATAAGACATTACCGATGATACAGACTTTTGTTTCAAATTGGCAAAAGAAGAAAATGTCATCGTCGTTCCAGGTAACTCCACTGTGAAAACAAACGCATCTTAAATTTTAAAAGAGAAATTTTTCTTAATTTTTATGAATTGATCCACTCTGCTACTCCTCAATTTTAACAATGTAAATTTTTATTCAGGCGCAGCAATGGGGCTAGTGAACTGGTTGCGGTTTGTCTTCAGTGTTGACCTGCCATCTCTCCGAGAGGCGATGGGAAGGATTAAGTTGTTCTGTGACCGGCACTCGACCGTTGTGAAGCACAAGTATTGATAATGTGGAATATGATGTACTTCAAATAAATAATTTGATAAGTCGAAGATCATAAGAAATGAAAGTCGGGATGTGAAGAAGCTATAATAAGTTGGGAAGGGGAGATAATTTTCTTCTTCTTCGTCTTATAATTTTCTCTCCCTTTCTCTCTCGCTACTTAAAAGTGTTTGGATGATGGACGATAAAAATTTGAGTTTTTTGTGTATCAGTTCTGTGTATCAGAATCGATATGATATTGTATTTTTGATCAATATATGCTATTCATAAATTTGGTTTCAAGTTAAATATGGAAATCTATTTTGTTGTCTTCAACAATCTGACAACTTATTTTAAAATGGGTGTAACTTTTTCAAATTATTTGTTTTTTAATCTAGTGTTGTTCTAGTTTGTGTAGATGAGTTAACTGTTTTGGAAATTTGCCAGGAGTGTTATTTTGGGTAACAGCTAGTTTGCTTTGTGTAGAATAGTTGTAGTAAGCCCAAAACGGCGCAGTTTAGGGCAGTGGCAATAATAATATTAATTTAGTCTTTTTCAGTTATTCTTATTTTTTTCTCTAAGCTGAATTGGGGAATTAGGGTTAATATTGGGAAAGCGACATCAAGAAGAGAGACTGAGACGTGAAGGCTCCGAGACAAAAAATCGAGTGGCATAGAGGCTGTGTTATGGAGTTTTTGTCGTCATGTAAGCGTCAATTTCATCAATAAATGAATCGAGTCTGTCGGCAATGAAAGATTGTTGAACCAGGTAAAAATATGGGTTGTTTGATTGATCTTTGTTCAAGATCTTGCCCAGTTCGATCGTAAAGGGGCGAGTGTTTTACAGAAATATTTTTCACTTTAAGCCTTGGCACTCGACCACGGATATGGACTTTGTTATGCTCAAGCGATCCATGCTTAAGCTAAGTAAATATTTTTTCGTTGTTTTGTTGCTGGGCTGCTCAGTAAATAATTGAGCCGTTTTTGGTTTGGCTCAATAGAAGAGAAGCAGGTGTGGTTCCATCAGCTAGGGTTTGAAATAATAAGTTCTGACACACATTAAAGAGAGATCAAGCGAGAGAGAATAGAGGCGAAAAGCTGACCAGCTTTCAAAGGCGAGATTCCGATAGATTCATCGAGTGTCGTAGTCGCAATGAAGGCGTCAACTTATTTGTGGTGATTATCAAGGAGATATCGTGGCTCATCCCGGAGGAGCGGAATCGATCAATAATGACTTGTTGATCAGCGCTGCCGGCGGCTCCATAAGACAACTTAACTAATAATCACGTCCTTTCCTATAAGATTGGTTTTAAAACCCCTTAGGAATTGTGGACTGACATGAAGCCAAACATTACACATTTACACCCCTTTGGTTACACAATATATGCCCAAATTTCACAAGGCAAGCTGCAATCAAGGACTGTAAAATGTTTAAAGCTTGGAGGTTCTGAAGGTGTCAAAGGCTATAAATTGTTGGTTATACAATATAGAGGTTATAACATAATAACTTCTAGGCCTGTAATCTTCAAAGAGGCTCATTTCCATTTTTAAAAAAATTCCGACTTCTCAATCTAACGGTGTAAGTATGCCAGAAGATCCTGAAAGCACTGAGATCAGTTTGTCCCACCAAGATAAAGGGATGAAATGGAGGATGATCAAATTACCGAAAAGAAGAGTTTGACATTGGCTATTCCATGTCAACTCAGCAAAGTGAAGGCAGGACTCGATGTACGAGGGCACAAAAAATGGACCACGAGGTGAATATCCTCAAATAGAAGGTAGACAAGTCCCTCATATTAATAATAAGCCATTGTAAGTCCTTCTGAATCATCTTCAAGTCTGCAAACTTATAATGATAGTAGCTTAACTGATATAATTATGAAGATATTGGTTGTGCACTGGAGAGCGATGTTTCTCTAGGATTTCATTGTCATATGCCTGAAAAGGTGCATGTTTTGTCTAATATTGTCAATAATGATATTGTTGTGTAAGTAATTAAAAGTTATGAGCTCATTAGGGATATATAACATGGAAAGAAAATTCCTAACAATAAATATGACATGAATATTGCTGAGCTTGGTTGTAATTTGGTTGAGTTGATTTATTGTCTATTGAAACGGTTAAATGTTTAAAACACCTGATAGTCATGCACAAAGAGTAAATATTGCACAACCAAACGAATGAAAATCAACTGTGATTGAAGAATTATAGTCTATGTATGAAAATAATACATGTAAGTTAGTACCTAAGCCTGATAATATTAAAAATGTGGATTGTAAGTGAGTTTATAGAATAAAATAAGGAAATTCTTTGCATGATCCTCCTAGGTTTAAGGCTAGGTTAGTAGCTAAAGAATGCACTCAAAAAGAAGACATGAACTATAATGAAATATTTGCTCCTGTTATTAAATACAAAAAGATTATTAATTGCTATGAGTGGTGTTTATGATTGAGAAGTTAAACAATTGGGCGTAAAACTAGGTTCTTACACAGAGACCTAATTGAAACAATATACGTTGAATCAACCTAAGGGGTTTATGGATAATAATCATGTATATTATAAAGAATCAATTTACGGTTTAAAATAGTCTCTTAGACAATGTATAAATTTTTTTGATGCTATTTGCTTGATTTAGGTTTTGTAAGGTGCAAATATAACCATTGTCTTTATCTAAAAAAGATTAAATGTGCTACTGCTTTATATGTGCTCTTATACGTGGATGATTTACTTCTGATTAGTGCATCTAAATCCGTGATAAGTGAAATTAAAACTGATTTGCAAAAGTATTTTGATATGAAAGACTTAAGATGTGCGCAGAAAATATTAGGTGTAAAATTAATAAACGATAAACATAAAACGCAAATCTGCTAATTCCCTTAATAAAGTTTTTGAGAAAATTTTCGATGACAAATGTTAAATCTTCATCTATTCCCAGGAGAGCATATAAAGATCTAAAAATGATTGACCTAAAATGTAATATCGCCATGCAGTACGAATTGGAGATGGCAGGCACAATTCTTACTATGGTGGAGTTGGGTCTATCATGTATGTTATGTTATGTTATGTTATGTTATGGACATGTGTTGATTTGGCTTTTGCCGTGAGTGTTTTAAGTTGTTATATATCTAAACAAGGCTTAAAATACTGGAATGCCACGAAATATTTTGTTGGTGTTATTCCAACAATATGAACATGTGAAAACTGAAGATATTTTTTTTAAATAAATTAATGAATATAAGTTTTATTGAAGTTTGATACAAAACCAAAATAAGAAATTAGTTAGGGCGAGTTGAGCTCATTCGAAAATTTCTTTTAAGCGTGATTGGCTTACTTTCGATACAACAACTTTGTAGCTACTCATGCTTGCACTAAGATTTAGCTCCACGAACCTTGTGTACCTTCCACTGTCACCGAAAAACCCAAAAGAAGAGTCGAAACTCAAAATAAGTGAAACTGACTTCAAACCTTCAAAAGAGGATCTACTGGTGCTCTCAAAATATTATTTTTTGAGCTTGTTTCTCTATGTGTTTTCACTTCTTTCAAATGAAGAGTAATAATTCTCTTTTTATAGGCAGTTGAGTTGTAACGCTTTAGGTGTCACCTCACATTGAGCCCAGGCAACGCCAGACTCGGGGCGTCACCTCACCTTTGATCAGGCGTCTCCCGACTGCTCTTAAAAGCCGTTAAATAAACTCAGGCGTTGGCTCTACTTAGAGCCAGGCAACGCCTCAACTTGGTGCCTAGGTCCTTAAAAGACCTATAATCGCAACACAAAGGAAATCAAGAAAATTTTACACAATGTTTCAACAACTCAAAATAGAAGCCCCACCTGGCCTTCCCAAACAGCAGCTGAGACGTGCTTCTCTTGATCATATAACACCGAATCATCAAGAGGTCCAGGATTGTTTGTGTAAAGCTCCATCATCTAGACAATTGTAAGGTTATGAAAATGAGGACGAGACAGAACCAAAGTCTGTATAAATCAATAGGAGTCGCTAACTGGCGCAACACATATAAACAATCAACCAAAAGAATACAAACTCTAAACATTGCAACACTTTCAGCCTATCCTATCTTAACTTTAAGATAACTATACAGAATTCATACGATCCATTCGATGACATCTACAAATATATCTGTCTGATTTCATCCCTCTCTTAAATCCATAGAACACAGCCAAAACAACCTTAACTTCATCATTCTTCTCGCAAATGTAACATAAATATTCAATGTAAATCGTCATCTACAACACCACAATGCAAACCACCACACAATTCCGAAACAGGCTACACAAACCCTAATTAGTAATCATCAAAATCCCAACTTACAAGCAACTGAACAACAACGCACACATCCACGAAACCCCCAAAATTGAGACATCCAGGTGCGATTTCAGAACTAGGGTTTCGAACATCAACAAAACCCACGAAACAAAAAAGGAGGCGTACCTTTGGACAAGGAGATAAATGACGGGCGAGTTTTGCCTTGGTTTCAGTGCTTTGCGGGACCTCTAGATGACGATACTGCGTCCTCTCGATCGATCTCGCGTTTTGATTTTCTCCAGAAGCCAAGCGCCTCTCTCTGCGAATGAAACGGCGGAGCTTTGAGATATGAGGGAAACCTAATTTCAGTTTTCCTTATTTATTTTCGGAAAATACGATATTTTAAATTACTAGAAAATATTTATTTTTCGTCCAATGAGAACACGGCTTCACACGTACCTCGCGCACGTGCCGTTTCAACCTACTTTAAGAATCCCATCTTACGTAACCTTGATAAATACATGTAGTTTTCTTACATGGAGGATTCGACAGAGATTTGTGGTTTTTTTCCTGTAGATTTTTGAGAGCAGGGTTTCTGTGTTGCTGTGATAAACAGGAACGAGTAGGATTTGGGCGGGTTTTGGAAGACATTGGCGGAGAGATTATGAGAACATTCGAAGGAAGTTGCTGGCATATGACGTTGGGATGCGGCTGCAGTTACATTGCGGATATGAGTTATGATAATGACAAGGTAAAGGAGATATATGCGTAACTAAAAAAAAGTCAGTTGAACTAAAGCTTATACAAGAGTTGATTTTATTTTTCAAATTGGTGAGTTGAACATCATATGTTTAGATAGTTGATAGAATGACACGAGTTAAGGCAAATAAATATCCTCCACATCCAATTACAAATTTTGAAGCTCCTCCTGGCTCCTGCATTGACATATCAAACACTGAGGTATTGAAGAAGAAGCCGACTGAGGTGTAAAAAAAAAAAAAATAGCATTCTGAAGAAATCTCTGTGTAGCACTTGCGACCGTTGCTTCAAACATGGAGATTTGGTTTAACCCAACATCTCTTCCTTTGCCAACTTGGATGGTGTGTCACGTGAAAGTACACTTAAAGCCAGCAAAAATAACTTCACTGATGTTGATTACTCGAGAAGCCTTGGTAATACCACCGCGAGTCAGAAAGCAAAATCTGTCAGGATGCCCATAATGCATCCTGATCTTCAAAGGGTTGGCCAGAACACGGTGTCCCGAGGTGACAAAGCTTGTTCCCTGGGCTGACATAAACCATGCAAGTGATGAAACAGAACCAATGAAAATATGTTCGTAGGAACTCCAAAAATAAAAAGCAAAACCAGCAAAGCCCCAAAAATATGACTCCCTTCCCTTGATGCCCAAAGCTCAAGTAACCCCAAAAATAAAAGCCCCAAAAACAATAACAGCTCAAAACACTAACCTAGAAAAGTACACATAGCTGTGTGCATTTGGTTTGAAAATTAGGACTTAGGGATTGTGATTAAGTTTTGTTGTTGTTTGGTGAAGAGTTCTGATTGATTGCTGCTGGTTTGATTTGATTGTAGAAAACTGATGGAGCTGCGGATTTGTAGATTCTGATTTTAGGGTTTAGTTGCTTCCTTTGTTCATGTTCTTCAAGTATTTGCACAAAACATAACATAACACATAGCTCACATGTAAATTTGGACAGACCAAAGTAAAGAACTGGAAAATAGCTAATATGCCGTAAAAGGACAGACTGCAATTTCTCTTAAAAAATATTCCATTCCTCCTTTGATCATATTTTTTCACCAACTTCACTTATGACTCAACTCAATAAATAGACAAACCCTGCTCATGGCACCTTCATCATCTTCAAGTCTTCACATCTTTCTCGAGCTGCCTCTTCTTCGGTAAGTGTTGAGCTATTCGCAGCAACTTCTTCCATCTTGTTAACCTGGGCTGAACTTGTAGTAGCACCAGATGCAATGTCACTGACGAATGAGATGAACTTGATGCAGAGTCTACAGTTTTACTAGAAGCAGTATCCATCTGAGGAAGACAAATCACTTAGCTTAACTCCTGTAATTGCTAGCTATTTGAGCGAGTGAGCTTTAACTCCATGTCGTCAAAATCATAGTAGCTTCTAGCTTGCTTGGTTGACATATTATTATCATTATTCTGGTTACAGTGTCATTTCTCATTCATAGTTTATACTATTACAACAAAAGTGCCATGAATGCATATATTTACAAATTCATGGATAATCAAAACATTTACCTGCATTTAGCCAAGCCCGCATCCGCATACTCAATTCTCAAGCATGGAATCACACAAGACGACTACCCCCCTCTCCCCGATGACTATCGAGGAAGATGTGACATGTAATGACGAGAACACTTGCGAGAAGCCAGAGAAGTTGATATTTTCTGATATGAGTGAAGATGAGGAGACCCTCTCTCACACGGATAGTGAGAAAAAAGATCAGAGATGGTCGAGGAATTCCCGATCAAACAAAGTGACCCTAGCCATTTCCTATTAAATATCGGCATTTGTATGACCAAGCTCGAGGACTGCTTGATTGATTCCGGAACTTCCGAGAATATTATGTCAAGGACCATTTACAAGGCCCTAGAGCGCATGTTACCTGAGCTGAAACCAAGCCATCTTATAATTGAATTAGGGGATCGGTCCCAAACACTTCCTTCAGGCGTTCTAAAGGATGTGGTGATACGTGTCGAAGGATGCCCAATGGCGATAGACTTTATAGTACTGGACATGAAGCACTGTAAATGGTACTGACCTAGAAAAGTGCATATAGCTGTGTGCATTTGGTTTGAAAATTAGGACTTAGGGATTGTGATTAAGTTTTGTTGTTGTTTGGTGAAGAGTTCTGATTGATTGCAGCTGGTTTGATTTGATTGTAGAAAACTGATGGAGCTGCTGATTTGTAGATTCTGATTTTAGGATTTAGTTGCTTCCTTTGTTCATGTTCTTCAAGTATTTGCACAAAACATAACATAACACATAGCTCACATGTAAATTTGGACAGACCAAAGTAAAGAACTGGAAAGTAGCTAATATGCCGTAAAAGGACAGACCGCAAGTTCTCTTACAAAATATTCCATTCCTCCTTTGATCCTACTTTTTCACCCACTTCACTTATGACTCAACTCAATAAATAGACATACCCTGCTCATGGCACCTTCATCATCTTCAAGCCTTCACATCTTTCTCGAGCTGCCTCTTTTCGGTAAGTGTTGAACTATTCGCAGCAACTTCTTCCATCTTGTTAACCTGGGATGAACTTGTAGTAGCACCAGAAAGCAATGTCACTGACGAATGAGATAAACTTGATGCAGAGTCTACAATTTTACTAGCAACAGTATCCATCCGAGGAAGACATATCTCAACCCCAGGTGGCAGGTACATTATCAAATTGTGATTGCATTTTAGTATACTTATCATCATAATCTGCATACATGAAATCATCATCATTATAGTCAGAATCCTCATCTTCACAATTATCCTGATGATATGACATGTGAGAATCTGCGGCGCTAGTTGTATTTCCAATATCAGTTGCCACGCTTTCATGGAAAAATCATAAACATAATAATAGAGTATTCAAAAAATGTTATACTACCATTGCTTTTAACCTTCCTAATACATCTGGCTTAACTTCTACAGTCTAATCTTTTAGAATCTAAATATTCAGCCAATCACTTAACTTAACTCCTGTAATTGCTAGCTATTTGAGCGAGTGAGCTTTAACTCCATGTCGTCAAAATCATAGTAGCTCCTAACTTGCTTGATTGACATATTATTATCGTTATTCTGGTTACAACGTCATTTCTCGTTCATAGTTTATAATACTACAACAAAAGTGCCATGCATGCATATATTTACAAATTCATGGATAATCAAAACATTTACCTGCATCTTAGCTAAGCCTGCATCCGCATACTCAATTCCCAAGCATGGAATCACCCACGACGACTACCCCCCTCTCCCCGACGACTATCGAGGAAGATGTGACATGTAATGACGAGAGCACTTGCGAGAAGCCAGAGAAGTTGATATTTTCTGATATGAGTGAAGATGAGGAGACCCTCGTTCACACGGATAGTGAGGAAGAAGATCCAGAGATGGTCGAGGAATTCCCGATCAAACAAAGTGACCCTGGCCATTTCACATTAAATATCGGCATTTGTATGACCGAGCTCGAGGACTGCTTGATTGATTCCGGAACTTTCGAGAATATTATGCCAAATACCATTTACAAGGCCCTAGAGCGCATGTTACCTGAGCTGAAACCAAGCCATCTTATAATTGAATTAGGTGATCAGTCCCAAACGCTTCCTTCAGGCGTTCTAAAGGATGTGGTGATACGTGTTGAAGGATGCCCAATGGCGATAGACTTTATAGTACTGGACATGAAGCACTGTAAATGGTACTGACCTAGAAAAGTACACATAGCTGTGTGCATTTGGTTTGAAAATTAGGACTTAGGGATTGTGATTAAGTTTTGTTGTTGTTTGGTGAAGAGGTCTGATTGATTGCTGCTGGTTTGATTTGATTGTAGAAAACTGATGGAGCTGCTGATTTGTAGATTCTGATTTTAGGGTTTAGTTGCTTCCTTTGTTCATGTTCTTCAAGTATTTGCACAAAACATAACATAACACATAGCTCACATGTAAATTTGGACATACCAAAGTAAAGAACTGGAAAGTAGCTAATATGCCGTAAAAGGACAGACCGCAAGTTCTCTTACAAAATATTCCATTCCTCCTTTGATTCTACTTTTTCACCCTCTTCACATATAACTCAACTCAATAAATAGACTATCAACTATCTAAACGGTAAAGCATACCCTGGGCACCTTCATCATCTTCGTCACCCCTTGTTTGAATTAATTCACTTGAGCATTTCGCTTTAACAGCCTCGCCACCGCCCGCATTCGCTGCCGGGCAACACCTTTCAGATAAGTTTTACATGCATGCTGCCATGACCTCTCGCACCAACGACTAGATTTTCAAAAGTACAAAATATTTTACTCTTCATTCACTATTGGTGTCCGGTTGATTGGTTGATATGAAGACGTACTCTTGATATAATAAATAGTTGATATGAAGAAGTGACTGTTTTTTTTTATTACCAGCGGTGGCCGCCTGATCATCTTCTTCAACGACAATATATAGACGTCATTATTGTACTTCCTTCTCACCTTCTGCTCCTCGGTAACTCGTTTCCTATCCAGGTTCGTTGAAATTGGCCACGGTTTCCTGGAAAAATCATAAACATAATAATAGAGTATTCAAAACATGTTATACTACCATTGCTTTTAACCTTCCTAATACATCTAGCTTAACTTCTATAGTCTAATCTTTTAGAAACTAAATGTTCAGTCAATCACTTAGCTTAACTCCTGTAATTACTAGCTATTTGAGCGAGTGAGCTTTAACTCCATGTCGTCAAAATCATAGTAGCTCCTTGCTTGGTTAACATATTATTATTCTTCTTCTGGTTATAGTGTCATTTCTCATTCATAGATTATACTACTACAAAAGTGCCATGCATGCATTTATTTATAAATTCATGGAAAATCAAAACATTTACCTGCATCTTAGCCAAGCCCGCATCCGCATACTGAATTCCCAAGCATGGAATCACCCACGACGACTACCGTCCTCTCCACGACGGCTATCGAGGAAGATGTGACATTTAATGACGAAAACACCTGCGAGAAGCCAGAGGAACTGTTATTGTCTGATGTGAGTGAAGATGAGGAGACCCTCGCTGACGGGGATAGCGAGGAAGAAGATCCAGAGATGGTCGAAGAATTCCCAGTCAAACAAAGTGACCATGACCATTTCACTTTAAATATCGGCATTGGTATGACCAAGCTAGAGGTCTGCTTGATTGATTCCAGAGCTTCCGCAGACTTTATAGTGGTGGACATGAAGCAGCCTACCACAGGAGGGACCTCACAAATTTTGCTCGGGCGCACATTCCTTGCAACCACTAAGGCAAACATAGATTTTTAGCAGTGGTCTTTTGACTTTACAGGTACCCAACAAGATTGTCACATTCGATCGTCATGGGAGACTACTTAATAGCTACGAACTCAGGACGCCGACGGCATAGTTTCCAAGGATGCTCGGGGCAAGGTTCCGATCGAGCCAAACACGTTAGAAAAAGACGCTTTGTGGTTGAAAAGGAAAAAGGAACTAAAAGAGAGAACATAAGGAAGGTTCTCAAGGAAACTGATGGCCTATATAAGATAGAGGATATCTCGCCATTTTTCCCGGACTTTGCACTGATTGATGATTTTAAGGTTGGATTTTTAAATTTGTTTACTGTAGCTCTCTCCATGATTATTATTTCCTTTGATGACATACATATGACATGTTGGTACTATCTTCATTCAGTTAAGTGTTGTAACTGAAATCAATTATAGGTGATATCCTTTTCTATTCAGGGCATAACTGAAAATTCAATTGTAATCCATCTTGATTTTAAAGCAATGATTAATTGTTAACAAAAGGATTATGTAACACCAGGAAAGTAGTTTGGTCTTCTGAAGCTGGATTAGGCATCTGTGATTGGAAAAAATTATGCAAGTCCCAATCCTAGCATCAATTATTTACTCTTTTTTCAACCGGGGATTCTTCAAATGTACATGTGCTCATATTTTCCGTTATTTTGATACCGTGATCTCACAAGGTTCATGTTAATCAATAGGAAGCAATCTGCTCATCTTTAGAGGACTATAACAAGCAGATTGAGCAGCTGAAAGAGGAAATGAATGATGCTACCCATGGTGCGGATAACATCAGAAATGATATTAATGCTCTTGCCCAAAGATATGCAGTTGTTGACCGTGACGAGGAATGTGGGGTATGAATCCACGTTTTGGGACAAATCTATGGTTTTGAGACAAATCTATGTTTTTGGAAAAAGTTCATCTATGCTTCTTGTGCCTTTTATGTGTATTGCGGCCACAATGGTGGCTTTTACCACAGCATCAGCCACACAGCCTCGGTAAAGGCCACCATTCTGGCCGCAAATAGACATAAAAAGCGAAAGAAGTTCAATAATGAGGCGTTTAGGTAATGCATAAAGAAAGTCATCTTCTGCGAATCTTGAAGTGACTATTGTCAGGAACATGAGCACCGATGTGGCTGAGGCAAATAAAGCAACGACATCGGATGCGACGAAGAGCATGGAGATACGTTCTTAGGAAAGTAGAGGTGTGTCATCATCGCTTTTAAGCCCACCTGGTACTGTGAAAATGGATGCAAAAGACTACAGTGAAAATGAGGGCTGCCACTACCACGGACGACGAGGATGTCTCCTTCATCCATTTCTCGCCCTTTTCAGCCATGTCAGCATGCTCTCCTGTAAATAACATCCTCGGTAATTTCTTCTCCTTGTTTTGGATATTACGGTAAGATGGCTGCACAAAATTTTTCACTTCCTGCAAGTTTCCACGCATAAAGTTAGACAAAAAAATTACTGAGTAAAACATGATGTATGAAAAAATTACCTTGAACCACTGCAACTCGCGTTGCATTTGCAACGCAGTGTCAGTTACAGAACTTAATCAGTGGCGGAGCCAAAAAAATTTTATATAGGGGTCAGAAAAATTAGTAATTGGTGTTTACTAATTGGTATTTTAATGATAATTTGATATCTATTAATTAATTTACCAAAACCAATTAAATGATAGTACAAAACAAATCCGGGTCCATGATTTCTTAATTAATTATAATAAATTAATGTTTTCATCAAAAAAGATATGTTTGGATATAGAAGTTAGTATTTTAAATAATTTTAAATTTTTATTTGGATACGATTTTTTTTTTAAAAAGATGAGTATAATTTTTATTTACAAAACCAAACGGGGTCAAATATAAAAAAAAAATATGGGGGTCAATAGAGTAATTTGATACGTATAGATGAGTATTTATTATAATATAATGGTGCAATTGATCAATGCATATGGCTCCGCCCCTGTCAACATCCTATGCGGCACGAAGATCCTTGCCGCCTGATGCAGTGCATTTTCACAGTCGGTAACATGGGCGAAAGCTACATGGTCTGTAATCTTATAAACTAATTACTTGATGACATCAAAAATGAACTATAATCCTTCACTTTTATAGGAAATCAGACCCTGATAGGAGCGCCATGACTTTTCTACGAACTCGTGAATTCCGTGTATGGTCGCTGCGTAAATAATTGGAACTAAGACCTTCCATATTGTAGCGCAGTGTCTTGTGTTCATGACATTGGCGCATATGGCTTTTGTTAGCTGATCGGTTTAGACATGTATCAGCTTCAAATCTCTCATGCGATTAGCCCACGGAACTGGAATTCACAGAAAATAAAAAAAAATCCTTCAACTAATTCCTTAACAACGCAGCAAAATCTGGATGATCCAGGCTTCCGCGGCCTCGTCTGCCGGTGGGTTGTGATCCTTGGTGTTCAGTTTATGAGGGTTGCCTGGTCTGCCGGAGCAACACAACGCTAGCCGGTAGCCAACAAACTTGCAGACATATACACTTGAGTGGAGTTTTGCCTTCAACTATATTTTTGAACAAGTGGAGCGAACCGTTAATGTCAAAAGTGATCATTTAATTAATTAAATAATGAAATATTTGAATCTCGCACAAAGGCAACGACCTGAGCTGATTGATCGTGAAAGCTCAGGGGGAGACTACTCCTGATCTTAAGTGCAAGGACAAGTTTTTACTTCAGAGTGTTGTTGCAAGAGGATATAACTTCAGATATGGTACAATATGCATCATACAGTTTCATTCAAAAAACTGATGCAGAGGTTGAAAAATATTGAGATATTGAGAAGATAATTATGTATCGAAGATCATGAGAAGATAATTATGTATCGAAGATCAGGAGGGTGCCAATTGAATGTGCTCAGCAGATAACGGAGCTGAAACTCATATACATGGGAATTCTTAGGACATAATGATGATGCTGCCAGCCACCCAACATTCATTCGCTACAAAAAAAAAAAGAGGACCGAAAACACAAGCTGACTCGACTTCAACTTGGCGTCCCTTCAGCTATTTATTTTAGCAACTGCACTTGACCATCCAGGCTTCCAACTGCACTCAAGCCATCTCATCTTCCATCACTTAATATAGATATTCATCATCACATAAAAACAGAGAGCCAACCTCAGTATTTTCCTACTGTCAAAGAAAGAAAGAAAGAAACGGTGAGATACTTCAAAGCAGTATGTGGCATATAAAGGATGTTTCAGACAACCTGTTTAAACCTCATGAAAGTAAGGAGATGGGAATTTCATTAGCTGAAATAATAATTGACATGATTATAGAAGGAGAACAAGACATCGTAAAGAAAACAATGCCCAGCTTAAATCTACAGCATGTTCACCATTAATAGTAACTACAACTCTACAAGAGTAGAATAATTGCAAAATGAGAATAAAGAGGGAAGATCTCACCTTAACATTTAGGGTTGAGTGAATGATGGCTCATCAATCTCATTGTGCCAAAAATGACGGTAACAAACTATATCAACAACAACATCTGAAAGAAAGGTTTAGCTCCATGGAGCAGTGTTTCCTACAATTTAAATCTTGTATAGACTATCATCTCCAATTACATGGAAAAGCGAGCACCCAAAGCTTATATTGTGAAGATCTTCGAGCTCTCGGATCATTGTAAAATCCACTTGCTTGTTTACTACAATTTAAATCTTGAAGAGTACTAAGAGGCATTGTAACCCTCTGCACTGCACTGGCAGTGGCAAGAAATCCTCTGTCAACCCCCTCATTATGCTACAATTACAATGTGATCCGCACAGGATAAATCTTCAAATGACTGGCATCAAAAGTTGCTGATAGGAGACATCATGACATGCCTGTGTTTTGACTACCTAATCTTCCGTTTAAAATCCTTTGGCCCAATAAGATATTTGTAGTTTAAATGCATCTCTTCTAGACATTTAACAGCCACCTCCACCTTACCCGCCTTCTTCAAACTGTCAATCAGTGACCTATAGATGTAAATGGAAGGACGAACTCCCTTCACCTTCATCTCATCAAACAACCTCATAGACTCTTCTAAATTTCCTGAACGTCCAAAGCTCTCAATAAGAGCCGTGCAAGTTCTTAAATCAGGTTCAAGTTCAAGTTCCGTCATCTCATTAAGGTATTTTAAGCAAGAATCTAACCTTCCCACCTTTTTCTGACTGTTGATGAAAGTGTTATAAGGAACAAGATCCGGAAGAATGCCTCTCTCTTTCATACAGGAAAATTCATGAAGCATTTCATCCACACGTCCAGTACGTCCCATTATTCCTAAGACAATATTGTAAGTAAATAAATCTGGACTACAGTCTGATTCTTCATATTGTCATAAATCAATAGAGCTTTATCCACCTGCCACATCCAGCAAGCGAATATATGATCCTATTTAGAACTGAAACTCCTGTAGACGGTACCAACATAGCTACATCATGAACAAATTTAACCAGAGGCACGCTATCAGTTGTCTTCGAAAACGCTTTTGCAGTATTCAAATATGAACTTGAGTCTACGGTATTAGACAGTAACATATCCTTGAGAGTCTGAAATAAGAGGTCAACATCATTCGCTTCCCCGACTGCCAACAAAATCAAGTTATACACATTCACGCTCAGAAAGACCTGATTCTCTCGTAAAACTTGCACTAACCTAATGAGAGCAGAAAAATTGTCACTTTTGCACAGCTTTTCAGCATAAATAGAATCAATGTCTCTGTATGCATCAAGATCGGTCTTTATAGCCGATATAAGTTTATCTAACTCCTCATCTGTCACTTCCTCTTCATCAAGAAACTCCTGCCCTGAAACTCTTGTATATCTACCAGTAGCATAATCCAGGACTGTGAATCTCGCAGATATCAACGAGACCTGAAACACCATTGACACTGGACGTCTTTGCACGAAAAAGGATTTAAATTAATAACAAACAATGCGCAAAATCAAGGTAAGTAAGATGGCCAGAAACAAAGACTCCAGACAGGTCTAATTTCATCTGACAAAGAAAACCGAATTCAACTCACATTGCACCAAAATCTTCTGCAGTTCAACACCCAAGAATCCTTAACTGGAAAATTATGCACAAATGTCTTCACCTGATAGTGGCCACGGATGATATCATCAAAAAGGGCGAAATTTCTGAGATACCCTAAACCTTTCAGCGCTGTTTCATATGGAAGAATTCCTTTCAAACGCTCTGAAGCTGCTAACATACTCCATGTTGCGAGTAACATTAAAGCAGCCGGATTTTCGAACACCTTGTCAGAAAAACGAGTAACATGTTGCGACAATTATCAAAGATTGGAGTTAGGGTTCATGCAAAAGACTACTGATTGCGGTAAAGTTGCGGACGAGCGAACTTGGAGTGCAGCTGGCTGCAGCGAGGGTTTATGGATGTTCTGGATTCGGTAATGGTTTGAGCATCGATCTGACCCGACCCTTTCCGAATGACCCGGTTTGTTCCGAAAAAGTAAACATTTTCGGGCCCGGCCCGGTTGGTGTCTGACGTCACGTGATTGTCACGTGAGCTCCTGATCAAGCTTCGGCTTCGACAATGGTCGAGCCGTGTTCTGGCGTATTGCTCGGCGATCTCGTCTGCCCGTGAATGAGTCCATATGCAATCTTCCTAACTCTTATGATTGATTGATTCAAGATCGAGTGTGGGAAAGCAGCGCAGAGCTTCATGATCGGATCTTTACAGCCGGTTTGGTAATCGGTGGTCTTGTTTGGCTGACGAGCTGTAGCGGACACTGAGGAGAGATCGGAGCGAAAAGGTACATTGTCAGAATTTTTGTCTCGGAATTATTTACCTATTTTTGCTATGGATTTGGTTCTGCTGGTGATTTTGAGTTATACATTTTTTCCTTACTTTTTTTTTAATTCTATGGCTGCTGGCAATGAAGTGATTGTGTTGGGAACTAGCAAAGGGTGGATCATTAGACATATTATATGGATGTCTTGAATTTAGTCTATTTGTGTTGTAATGGGTACTAAAAGTTGATTGATAGATGCACGTAGTTGAGCTGAGCGGCCAGTTTTAGAAGATGGTATTATTTACGCAGATACTGTTCTGACATGTGAGTATTGCTGTTGTGGTGATTTTATTTCCTAATGTTCTTTTTGTGTGCTCGATATAGAAATTGACCTATCAGCTGGTAGACCTGGCGAGCAAGCTATCCATAGAGTCTCGGTTGATCCCGGTGGTTGCCACTGTATTGCCACAGTTGTAGGTAGAGGAACATCTGATACCTTTTACACCCATGCTAAGTGGAACAAGCCCAAAATCTTGAGTAAATTACGGGGTCTCGCGGTAAACAGCGTTGCATGGAACAAGCAATTAATTACTGAAGGTGATTAATATCTTATAATTGCATGTGATTGACATTTTCTTGATATAATAATGTGTTTACTTGTTTTGTTTGATAATGCAGCATCAACGAAGGAAGTTATTCTTGGAACAGATGATGGACAATTTTATGAGATTGCTGTTGATGAGAAAGACAAAAAGGAGAAGTACATTAAGTTCCTGTTTGAATTAAGAGAATTACCTGAAGCTATCATGGGCTTACAGGTACTTCTTTGTCTTTTTATTTTCCTTTCATTGGTCGGCTATTAATGATTTTCTAAGTTTTCCCTAATTTTTTTCATTATAATTTAGTAAGGCCTTCTGTGTCAGGTCCAGTCATAGCTGCCTTTAAGTTAAAAATGATTTTTTTTTACCTCCCTAACATATGAGCACCTTAGTAGAAGACTAAAAAACGTGCACTCTTTACTGTGACTTTCTCAGTTGTCATCAATGAACACTTTTTGGCTATTTGCTAGTGACCACATTGTTAATTAACCCGTAATGCTATTTGAATTAGTATTACTACCTTTCATCTCATTTATTTTGCGGGGCCCTTTTAATAGACTTCTAGGAATTCTGCTTGTGTTTTGAAAAACATAAATATCATGTCGGATTTCTTTTAATTCTTGGGTGTTTCATTAAACATATGAAGTAGATTGCTAATCCAATTCTAGTGTCTATTTGCAGTATCTTACGAACCAGTTCCTCACGTAGATATAATACAAATTTTGAGTTGTTTTATTTCTATATATAAGAACTACGGATATTTCCATTCCATCTGCAGGATATATTTATGCATATGACCAGAACACCATTTTTCAGGTTATGTTTTATACATATTGGGCTATAAATGTGTTAGCAAATTGAGTGATACTGGTCGAGAGATTAAATGATACCAGATTTGATTGAGCAGGAAGTTTGCTGTAACTTAATTTTCTGGAATATGATGCAGGTGTCTGTTCAAGAAGAAGGGCGGGTTATGTAATGGCTTATATCATCTTTGTGGTACGATGTGAACATTTCTGCCATGCCACAAAATTTTAAATCTGTCAGGGATGCTGCAGGTTATGATTGACTTTATACTAGATTATTTAATCGCTTTTGGAGCAATACAAGATTATCTTTCTCTTATATTTGCTCAATGAGTTTTCAGGATGCTCTGAGGACTTTTTTGCTACAAAAGATTGATAATATTGCAAAGGATGACAAATGCCAAATAACAATGATTTGCACATTAAATTAAATAATTTTACAAACGGGACCCTAAACAAAGGGTCACCATAATTCCACATGAGCGCTAGGCCCTCATTAAATTTTCAATAAATAAATTTAAATCAATGTATATGAGTATTGGTGAAAGTGAATATGACGACATTTGCTGCTTCTGGGAAATGCAGCAACTTAAACCATACCTGTGCAAAATTTACAGTAGCAAAAGTTGCTGGAATGGTCAGATTGAATATTGGACAATCGGTTGGGCTGCGGCGCCCATGGACTTAAGTCCACCAACTCCGAGCAGGGCCAAAACTAATTCCTCCTCCTTCCACCTCATGAATCCTTTGCTAAGCCACTTGAGTACATCCACATCTACATTGGCTACCCACGATGGGGCGCATGCAACCATCAAATCAAGCTCACAAATCCCAACACATATGCCCGCCAGGTCGCCCGGTCACAGCCAATGGATATTTGTCCATCAATCACGCTAGCCAGGAATTTCAAGTGCACCCCGGGTATCTTCGGCCTCCGTCCGTCGTGATGCAGGGGATGTTATTTACAAAATTAAATAAATATGTTTTTTTTTTAAAGGAAAACGGGACATGTTTGAAAAGAACCATGTTATGTGACCACATGCAAGTCAAACCTGGTCAACCACAAAAATGCGAAGAACCCTAATTCACAGCCTCTCTGCGCCTCGTCACCTCGGACGAAATCCTCACCTTCCCCGAACCCTAAACGATGCCGGAGCGCTTCTCCATCTCCCGAACTCTAATTCCGCTTCCCATAGCTGCGTCGAATCCAGTCGCGTCTTCACCTCCGCGTCATCATCATCATCATCTTCTGCTCTCCCGCCTCCCGAATGGGTAGAGCCCTACCACGACGTATCGGACGTCATCCCAGATCCCAAGAACCTCCAGCCGTCGCCTTGGGCGAGTCGAGTTCTGGATCTTTTGAAAAATCAATCGGCGGACATGGAGGTGTGTTTGGATGAGTATTGTCGGAAATTCATGATTAAGTTGTCGCCCAATTTCGTAGCATTCGTTTTGAAATCTGAGGAGCTTCGTGGGAGGCCTGAGGTTGGGTTGAGGTTCTTTTTCTGGGCTGGGAAGCAGAAGAAGTATAAACATAGGATTGAGTGTTATGTTGCTTTGATTGAGAGTTTGTCTGGTGCAAATGATTTTGAGCGGGTTAGGTCTGTGTTCGAGGAGTTTAAGGAAATGAGATTCATTATGACGGTTTCGGTTGCGAATTCGTTGATTAAGGTGTTTGGAAATGTTGGTATGGTGGAGGAGTTGTTGTGGGTGTGGCGAAGAATGAAGGAAAATGGCATTGAGCCGAGTTTATACACTTACAATTTCTTGCTAAATGGATTGGTAAATTCCATGTTTATTAACTCAGCGGAACGTGTGTTTGAGGTTATGGAGGGCGGGAGAGTTCGGCCGGATGTTGTGAGTTATAATACGATGATTAAGGGGTATTGCAAAGGAGGGAGAAGTCAGAAGGCTATGGAGATGTTTAGAAATATGGCGGGTGCGGATGTGGAGCCGGATAAGATTACTTACACGATGCTGATACAGGCTTGCTATGCGGAAGGAGATGTTGATGCTTCTTTAAGTTTGTATCAGGAGATGGAGGAGAGGGGGTTGGATGTTCCGGTTCATGCGTACAGTTTGGTGATAGGCGCACTCTGTAAGGATGGGAAACCGGCAGAGGGCTATACGGTTTTTGGAAACATGAGTAGAAAGGGTCGTAAACCGAACGTTCCGATTTACACGAGTTTGATTGATGCGTATGCAAAGAGTGGGAATATGGAAGAGGCGATAAAGTTGTTTAATAGAATGAAGAGTGAAGGGTTTGAGCCGGACAAGGTTGCTTATGGGGTTTTAGTTCATGGTTTGTGCAAGAATGGGAGAATAGACGAAGCCAAGGAATATTTTGATATTTGTAGAAAATCTGCAGTGGGTGTTAATGCTGTTTTCTATTCTAGTCTCATCGACGGTCTGGGAAAGGCAGGACGAGCTGATGAAGCAGCTCAACTTTTTGAAGAAATGGCCGCAGACGGTTGTCCTAGAGACTCTTATTGTTACAACCCTCTGATCGACGCACTTGCTAAAAGCGGCAAGACTGATGAAGCTTTGACATTGTTCAAGCAAATGGAAGCCGAAGGTTGCGATCAGACAGTTTATACGTATACAATTCTCATAAATGGACTATTTAAGCAACACAGGAACGAGGAGGCATTGAGAATATGGGATGACATGATTGACAAGGGCATTACACCAACTGCGGCGGCATTCAGAGCTCTTGCAACGGGTCTATGTTTATCCGGCAAGGTAGCTAGAGCTTGTAAGATTCTTGATGATTTGGCACCGATGGGTATAATCCCCGATAATGCCTATGAAGACATGATTTATGTTTTGTGTAAAGCTGGGAGAGTTGAGCAAGCTTGTAAACTGGGCGATGGGATTGTTGACAGAGGCCGTGAAATTCCTGGACGAGTCCGCACTGTACTTATAAATGCCTTGAGAAAAGCTGGAAGTTCTGATCTTGCGATTAAATTGATGCATAGTAAGATCGGTATTGGGTATGACAGAATGGGGAGCGTTAAAAAACGAGTCAAATTTCGAATTCTCATGGACAGGTAGGAGCTCAATACTTCCATGGTAACACTGGAAGTTTTTTTGAAAGGTTTGTCCTTGTTGCCTATTTTGATTTATATTGATTGAATAAGCATGTGTTTTCTTACCACTGCCTAAACACAAAAATATGCGGCAAACATGTTTTGGTTTAATGTGCAAAAAAATTGTTTGTAATTGTGGATCCATTTTCATGTTGCAGAATCGGCAGTAGTTTCCAAAGACACCATTTCCTATTTGGGTAGGAATTCAGATCTCAAGGATGCTTATCAGTTTTCATTCTGATTCAAGGATCTCCAGAATTTCATTCAAGAAATCGATGCAGAAGTTGGAAAAAATTTAGATGTTGAGAAGATAAATATGCATTGAAGATCAGGAGGGTGCCAATTAAATGTGCTCATCATCACTCAAAAACAGAAAGCCAAACAGTATTTTCCTGCTGTCAAAAAAAGAAATAAAAAGTGACATACTACAAAGCAGTGTGAGGCATATAAAGAAGATTGTTCTGGATTCGGTCATGGTTTGAGGATCGGTCTGACTCGAACCGACCCAGATGACCCGGTTTGATCCAAAACAAGTAATGCTGAAATATTTTTGGGCCAATGAGTTCGGTCTTTTTAAAAAAATGTTGCAATTCGATCTTAACAAAATCGAACTCATTGAAAAATAATAGAGTTCAGTCGAACTCAATTATTTTAATACCTCCATACCTATACTGCATGATCTAGCTGAATAACCAATTCATCCTTAGTTTGATATAGGTGAATAACCAATTCATCCTTAGTTTGATAACTGCAAAGCTATTCATCTGAAAACAAGCAAAGCTAACGATGAATAGTTGCACCATAAAGGTGCACCTATGTTGCAGCTATTCATCTTTAGCTTTGTTTTTTTGAGAGTGGGTCTGTTCTTTTGATTTAAATCAGTTACTTAAATACTTAATTTAATTTAAGTGACATTAATTTAATTTAATTTAACTACTTAAATTACTATTCATCACCACAACTCACCACCACAATCCATCACCACTACCACCATCACAACCCACCACCACCACCACCACAACCCACCACTACATAACCCAGGTGGTGGTGAATAGTAATGGTGATGAATAGTGGTGGCGGTGATGAATAGTGGTGATGATGATGATGGTGATGAATAGTGGTGATGGTAATGAAAGACGTTATGTACACATGCAGGAATGTACTTAACTTAATTTAATTTAACTTAATTACTTAAAATTTAAGTATAAAAGAACAGGACCTAATAGCTTTGCAGGTATGCACATGCATACCTATAAGCTTTGCAGGTATGCAATGCACATGCACATGGCAGCATTATTGAAGCAAATAAATGAATTCCCATACGGTTTAAAAAATGAACGAATTCGGCCATTTGAGAAATCGAGGAAGACTATTCCACAACAAGCATGAATCCACCTCGTATCCAGGAAGATTACACCGACGTCATCTACTATCTCCCTCTTCACAAAGCCGCCCTCAATTACGACTGATTGGCACGGCGTCGAAATCCTGGAATTAATAAAACCGCAGATCGGAATGGGGTCGGGACTTATCTGGTGGCGGCTATTTTTCCAAGATCCGACAGCCGCAGCCGGGGCGGCAAAATCTGTCTCGCTCCAGATTTTTATTCCCTTCTCTTCTTCTTCCTCTTCTTCTTTTGATCTTATTTTCTAGATGAGTATGAAGTTGTTTTGATATGCTTCCGTTAACAAGCGGATTTTCTTCCTCTTCTTCTTTTGATCTTATTTTCTAGATGAGTATGAAGTTGTTTTGATATGCTTCGGTTAACAAGCGGATTTTGATTTTTGATGGGTTGGAATTCATATTAACAGCTTGTTTGACTGGATCTACTTCTTCTTGAAGCAATGTCCCCAGCAAGACAGCCACTAGTCCAATGGCAATATCCCTTGAACTTCCCATGATGGCATAGATCAGTGCTGTTAGCAACAGGTACAAAAGCATATTATTGTATGAAACATTTTCAGGCATATTAGGTTAGGGGAGATGTTCACTCTCTTAGGGCATCCACACCCGTGAGAAGTTGGTGGAGATTATAGAAGCTCCTTAATAGTAGAATTAAACTGCGGGACGATCCGGAGGAAATGTTGTTGACAAGTTCGCCCAGCAGCTGCAGCAATCCAGGAGGAGCTGCAGCCAGAGAAGTTCCTCGAGCAGCTGAGAGAGGAGCTGCTCGAGCTAGGGTTTTGTGGGGGAGAGAGGAGAAGCCCAGGCCCAGCTGAGAGAGGAACGGCTATATTTTTCAACGGTTAAATTAATCTGATCCTACGGACCAGATTAATTTCCAACGGAAATTTTTTAAAAAAATTTAAAAAAATATTTTTGAACTTCTACAATTTTTTGCTATAAATAGACCTCTCATTTCACCTTCAATGTATCACAATCTTCATTTGTTCTCTCTTAATATATTAGCAACATTTCGCTTCATTTCCATATCATTTTTTGTTCAAAAAATCACTTCCACTACAAATTGGTCCATGTCCGAAGATGTACAATTATGTATATCTTATTATCGCCAATCAGTCGATCCCATATCCGGCAACAAGCAAAAGATTGATAGGTTGTGAGAAAAAATCCATGCTGATTTTCGAGCAAATTGGGTGATGAGCGCCGATGAAATAATTGTAACGGAGGCTAGGTCTCAAATTGCGCTTTCATCTCGGTTTGGAAAGCTAAAGAAAAATTTGGTTTTGTGGGGGGCTTGTATTGCCTACGCAAGGAGGAATCCGGAATCGGGTGCTAATATACAAGATGGGGTATATAATTGTATTAAATTATTTCATATTGTGTATTTATATTTATTCATTTGAAAATGATTTGTTTTAATTATTAATTTATAGATGCGCAAAGCTCAAACCATGTATGTTGCGCAACGAAAAAAGACTTTCATACATTTTGAATGTTGGGAACAAGTCCAGACACATCAAACATTTGCACCCGTTGCACCCCCCATTGTTCCACCGGCTAACACATACGAGCATAGTCCCGCTAGTGAGGAAGTGCACGCAAGTAACGTCCCTATTAATTCCTCATTTGAGGATGAAGCATTTTGCACACCCGAAAGTTATCCGGGAGGTTCATCTAGTCCGGTAAGACCTCCAGGAGTAAAGGCGGCAAAAGAAGCGAGGAGAAAAGGTAAGAATATAGCCACTTCATCTAACATAGCCCGAGATGAAGCTTTACAATCAATAGCGGAAACGCAAAAAAATCAATTGGCTTTCCAAGAAAAGCAACTCGCACTAGCTAGGGAGCAAATGGAGCACAATCATAAAATGCAAGAACACGCCATGAATGTAAAGAAATTAGAGGAGGAAGCAAAAGTTATGCAAATGAATACCGACATAATGACACCAAAGTCTAAGAGGTACTTCTCAAAGAGGAAAGCTGCTATTTTGCGTCGATATGAGGAAGAAGAAGGTAATAATGATGGTGAGAACAATTCAGAGGACTATTCAGATTATTACCGTCCATCTCACTACGATGGGTAATCTCTTTAGTATATTTATTTTTATTTGTCCTTATTTAACCTTTTATGTAATTTCAATTTTAAGTGATTCGTGTTGTTCAATTATTTCACATATTATGTGTATTTAAATTGTTCATACTCTCGAAGATTTAAAATATAAAACTTAATTATTCTCATAAAAATAAATTTCAAATCAAACTAAAATTCATATGAAAAAAAAGACTCGCAAAGGAATTACAACACACAACTTAAAAAATACATACAATCTAATATTCATAACTGTTCACCGGTTTCCACAAACCAATTATGACTTACTAAATCATTCTGAAGTTGCATATGAAGATACGCAGACTGAAGATTTGCAAGAGGCTCACCAAACACTTGAGATTGTTGAACCCTCTCAACGGGATCATGACGAAACCGACTGCCGTTGTGATCGACTGGTCCATCATACACCGTATAGGCACTGTGTGGGTTGTGTGGATCTGCTTCTTCAATCTATTCAAACTCATCATCAATAAATTCTTCTTCAACAATCATGTTATGCATTATGATACAAGCCAACATAATCGTTTTCAAGACACTTTTCTTATGACACACACCTGCATGACGTACAATTGCCCAACGAGATTGTAAGATCCCAAAGCACCTCTCAACATCTTTGCGATATGATTCTTGCTTCTTCGCAAATAATTTCTCAGCATCAGTTTGTGGATTACGAATTGTTTTCACAAATGAGGAGTACCTTGGATAAATCCCATCAGCCAAATAGTAAGTGTCTGCATATGTTTTCCCATTCACTTTGTATGTCACCTAAGGAGAGATTCCTTCGAGGCGGCCATCAAATATGTCTGATTGGTACAATACATTGATATCATTTTGCGCTCCAGGTGTACCAATAAAACTGTGCCATATCCATGTGTCGTATGATGCGACGGCTTCTAATATAATGGTTGGACGACCCTTACGATCCGAATATGACCCCTGCCACGCTGTTGGACAAATTTTCCATTCCCAGTGCATACAGTCTATACTTCCAATCATACCCGGGAATCCTCGTTGTTCTGCCCTTCTTAGTAGTCGATTTAAATCTCCGGCATTAGGAGATCTTAAATACCGATCCTTATAGTGTTCAACTACTTGAGCACACCACTTCTTCAAGCATTTTAAGGTTGTTGATTCACCCATCCGTGTGATTTCGGCACACTGATCTGCACATGAACCGTATGCCAACATTCGTATAGCGCCGGTCATTTTCTGCTCAGGAAGAAGGCCAAGCACGCCAGCGGCATCTTGTCGTTGATGCCAATATACATCATTGTTACAAAGTTTGGTCTTTATACGATTAAAAAGATTACTACTCATACGGTACCTGCGACGAAAGTCTCCTTCCGGAAAAATTGGACGCTCAACAAAATAGTCCTCTAACAAATTCTGCCCCCTCGGTCCTCTGTTTCTTGGTCGATTAGGTTGGCGACGAGGAGGCACATTGTCTTCATCGTCCATGGTTGCTAGCACTACCGCATCCATAACAGCTGAATTGGCCATATCATTCATCTGATTCATGGATTGCTGGAATATTTGAAAGCTCTCATCAAAATTGAAAGGATCCATATGAGAAGAAAATGGTTGAGATAAATAAGAACGTAGAAGAAAGCAAGAAGATTGATGGTGTGAGCACAGAAAATGTATGAACCTTCTTTTATAGAGGTTTTATGTCTATCCTCATATTCACGTGTCATGTTTTGATTGGATGAAGAAATTTTCGAAATCCTATCCTTGAGCTTCAAGTTGGCAGCAATAATTCATAAATAACTTCACGTGTCATATTCAAGTTGGCAGTAATAATTCATAAATATCTTCGAAAAAATCTTTACAAAATATTGTGTTTTTTAATCGTGAATAGTAATAGGAGCTTCTCCTGGAGGTTGCATTGGTGCAGAAAATGTTCAAATTGCTATTACTGTTTGGTGAATAGTAATAGGAGCTGCTGATTGAGGAGCTGCTCAGCGAGATTGAGAAGCTCCGTCGGGTGCGGATGCCCTTATGAAGAAACATAAGAACTTACATAGGCCATATTGAGGTGTCAGGCCTGCAACTTTAGCATATGTAATATCCTCTTGACAAACAGCTGATTGATTAGTTTTGTGAATTGTGATTCGGTTGTAGACTTGTAGTTAGCATTGAAGGGCTTTCTGTTGTTTGATTCCATAGCTTAGGATGCTAGTTAACAAAATTATTGGTTACTAGCAAATGGATCAGCATTTTGATTGGATTTATTATTATGATTATAAGAGTTCGTAGTGAATCTATTCATGTTGACGATAACGAGATTCTATGTTTTCTCTCTTTTGTGAATGTTGGTTGATTTAGGACATGTTGTGGTTTTAAGTGTGTTTGCCGACGCGCGACAACTTTTGACGTTTATATTTAATTTTAGTAGGGTATTTGTGTAATTCACTATCTTTTATGACATATTTTGATTTTGTAAATTATTATCCAAAATACATCATTCCATTTGGTTCTAACAAAAAAAAAAATATTTCCAGCCCAATATATCCCTCAGTCTTGCCTCCATCCCTGGTTGGTTTACTTGCTTGGCGTGACTGAGTATGAGGTTGGTGAGGATGGGTCGGGTCCTAATTTGGGTCTGACTGGTGGAGAGCTCATCACCCACACCATCGCAGCTAGTATCTATGATATATTTTCAGATTTTTAGACCTAAAGTTTCTTGAATTTCAGTTCTTGAGGTGAAAAAATTCAACAAAGTTTGAGGATTTTCATGATGTTTTTTAATTGTGAATTTGAATATGGTAGATGTAGTTTTGTATCTGGTGGAGAAGTATCCGAATTTAGCCAGGGAAAGAAACAGGAAAGGATCACGGCCATTCAAAGATTGGCAACCAGGCGGAAGGATATTCCAAGTGGGACAAACATATGAGTTTGGGAAAAGCTCATCTATGTTGGTAATTATTTCTGTTCCCAGTTCGTGATCAGACCGAATAGCCGAATCCGTGTGCATCAAGATTATATGACATTTTTGTGGTTCGAGCAGGTATGCTTATAGACAATCGATTCCGATTGAGAAAGATCTCACCACATGCGGAGTCGGAAGCATTTGGTAGTTTTTTCTTCTTCACTGTTTGAATTCAAAACTTGTCCGATGCTGAGTTCTTTTTTGTTCGATTGAAGCCTACAGCCGTCTACATTTGCTATTCTGGAGAGCAATTCGATACAGTAGTACGTATTAAAATCGAACTATTTTGTTAAGGAATCAGTTGACAGATTCTTTTTATTTTCTCTGAATTCCAATTCTGATGGCTAATCGCAATGGGGGTCTGAAGCTGATACATGCCCAAATCGATCAGCTAACGAACGTCATATGCGTCAATGTCATGAACAAGAGAGGCTACACTACAATATGGGAGATCTTAGTCCCAGGTATTTACGCAGCCGGCATACACGGAATTCACGAGCTCATAGAAGTAAAGGATCATACTGTATTTTTAATGTCATCAAGTACCGCAAGTCAAAGTGTACAATTTAGTTATCAGATGACAGACCATGTAGCTTTCGCCCATGTCACCGACTGTGAAAATGCACTGCATCAGGCGGCAAGGATCTCCGTGTAGTATAGGACCAGTTCTGTAACTAACGTTGCGTTGCAAATGCTGTGCAAGTTGCAGTGGTTCAAGGTAATTTATTTGATACTTCAAATTTTACTCTATAATTTTTTCGTCCAACTTTATGCGTCGAAACTTGCAAGAAGTGGAAAATTTTGTGCAGCCATCTTACCGGAATATCCTAAATAAGGAGAAGAAAATACCGATGATGTTATTTATATGAGAGCACGCTGACATGGCTGAAAAGGGCGAGAAATGGACGAAGGACACATCCTCGTCGTCCGTGGTAGTGGCAGCCTTCATTTTCACCGTAGTCTTTTGTACCCATTTTCACAGTACTTGGTGGGCTTAAAAGCGATGATCGCCCACCTCTACTTTCCTAAGACTGTATCTTTGTGCTCTTCATCACATCCAATGTCGTTGCTTTATTTGCCTCAGCCACATCGGTGATCATGTTCCTGGCAATACTCACTTCAGATTCGCAGAAGATGACTTTCTTTATGAAGCGCCTCATTATTGGACTTTTTTCGCTTTGTATGTCTAGTGCGGCCACAATGATGGCCTTTACCACAGCACCAGCCACATAACTGCGGTAAAGGCCACCATTGTGGCTGCAGTAGACATAAAAAGCGAAAGAAGTCCAATAATGAGGTGCTTAGGCAACGCATTAGAAAGTCATGTTCTGCGAATCTTGAAGTGAGTATTGCTAGGAACATGAGCACCGATGTGGCTGAGGCAAATAAAGCAACATCATCTGCTGCGACGAAGAGCATGAAGATACGGTCTTGGGAAAGTAGAGGCATGTCATCACCGCTTTTATAGTGTCAGTAATGGCAGCAAAGGCTACGGTGGAAATGAGAGCTGTCAGTACCATGGACGCGAGGATGTGCCCTTCATCCATTTCTCCTTCTTTTCAACCATTTCCGTGTGCTTTTCTATAAATAACATCCTCGGTGTTTTCTTCTCCTTATTTAGAATATCACGGTAAGATGATTGTATAAAAATTTTCACTTCCTGCAGGTTTCAACGCATAAAGTTAGACAAAAAAATTACTGAGTAAAATTTGATGTATGAAAAAATTACCTTGAACCACTGCAAATCGCACTGCATTTGCAACGTAGTGTCAGTTACAGAACTGAACTATGCGGCACGGAGATCCTTGCTGCCTAATGCAGTGCATTTTCATAGTCTGTGACATGGGCGAAAGCTACATGGCCTGTCATCTGATAAACTAAATTGTACACTTTGACTTAAAGTTACTTGATGATATTAAAAATAAAATATGATCCTTCACTTTTATAGGAAATCAGACCCGGGTAGAAGCGCAAGGACTTTTCTATAAGCTCGTGAATTCCGTGTATGGTCGCTGCGTAAATAATTGGGCCTAACACCTTCCATATTGTAGTGTAGTGCTTGTGTTTATGACATTGGCGCATATGACTTTCGTTAGCTGATCGGTTTGGACATGTATCAGCTTCACATCTCGTATGCAATTAACCACTGGAACTGAAATTTACAGAAAATAAGAAAATCCGTCAACTGATTTCTTAACAACGCAGCAAAATCTGGATGATGCAGGCTGTCCGCCGCCTCGTATGCTAGTGGGTTGTGATCCCTGGTGTTCAGTTTATGAGGGTCGCCTGTTCTGCCGGAGCAACACAACACTAGCCGGTAGCCAACAAACTTGCAGAGATATACACTTGAGTGGAGTTTTGCCTTCAACTAGATTTTTGAACAAGTGGAGTGAACCGTTAATGTTAAAAGTGATCATTTAACTAATTAAATAATGAGCTATTTGAATCTTTCACAACAGCAACGACCTGAGCTGATTGATCGCACGCATTATTGCAATGCCGGGATCGGCGAATTTTCGGAATCGAGATCTGATTATTACTGTCGATGATTTTGATTTTTGGCGTTTCGTTGCTTACCTGTGGTGTTTCTGTTTCCGAGAAGTTGAATTGTACAAGCAGATTTCGTGCACGATGAATCTGTGGAACAAGTATGATGATTTTGTCGTTTTTAAGGTGATTTGATTGGAGTTCGTTTTGCGAATTTTGAGGCTCAGTTTTCTTCTTTGGAAATTGTTCATGTGGAAACCCATGGCTTGGTTTTAGGTGAAGACGACGAATTCGAAGAAGTACAGTGTGCGGCCCTACATTGGAGTTGTGTCGCCAAACTCCAGTTTTGAGGTTTTAGGTACGTTTGATCACTCTCTTGATTTTAGTGTGTGAAAGTTGGGTTTTATTTGATTAAGATTCTGAGTATATATGGGAATACACTGAATTTGCCGTTTGAATTTGATGTAGTTATAATGCAAGCTCAGGGGGAGACTCCTTCTGATCTAAAGTGCAGGGACAAGTTTTTACTTCAGAGTGTTGTTGCAAAGGATATAACTTCAGATATGGTACAATATACATCATACAGTTTCATTCAAAAAATTGATGCACAAGTTGAAACAAAATTGAGATGTTGAGAAGATAAATATGCATTGAAGATCAGGAGGGTGCCAATTGAATGTGCTCAGCAGACAACGAGCTGAAACCCGTATACATGGGAATTCTCAGGACAAAATAATGACGCTGCCAGCCACCCAACATTCATTCGCTACAAAAAAAGAGGACCGGAAACACAAGCTGACTTGACTTCAACTTGGCGTCTTTTCAGCTATTTATTTTAGCAACTGCACTTGACCATCCAGAACTGCAATCTGGCCATCTCATCTTCCATCACTTAATATAGATATTCATCATCACTCAAAAACAGAGAGCCAACCTCAGTATTTTCCTGCTGTCAAAGAAAGAAAGAAACAGTGAGATACTTCAAAGCAGTATGAGGCATATAAAGGATGTTTCAGACAACCTGTTCAAACCTCATGAAAGTAAGGAGATGGGAATTTCATTAGCTTAAATAATAATTGACATGATTATAGAAGGAGAACAAGACATCGTAAAGAAAACAATGCCCACCTTAAATCTACAGCATGTTCGCCATTAATAGTAACTCCAACTCTACAAGAGTAGAATAATTACAAAATGAGAACAAGAGGGAAGATCTCACCTTAACATTTTGGGTTGAGTGAATGATGGTTCATCAATCTCATTGTGCCAAAAATGGCGGTAACAGACTATATCAACAACAACATCCGAAAGAAAGGTTTAGCTCCATGGAGCATGGTTTCCTGCAATTTAAATCTTGTACAAACTATCATCTCCAATTACATGGAAAAGCCTGCACCCAAATCTTATATTGTGAAGATCTTCCAGTTATCCAATCAGTTTTAAATCCACTTGCTTGTTTACTACAATTTAAATCTTGGAGAGTACTAAAAGGCATTAGAACCTTTGCACTGCACTGGCAGGGGCAAGAAATCCTCTATCAACCGCCTCATTATGCTACGATTGCAATGTCCGCACAGGATAAATCATCAAATGACTATCATCATAAGTTGCAGATAAGACACACCATGACATGCCTGTGTTTTGAATACCTAATCTTCCGCTTAAAATCCTTCGGCCCAACAAGATATTTGAAGTTTAAATTCATCTCTTCTAGACACTTAACAACCACCTCCACCTTACCCGCCTTCTTCAAACTGTCAATCAGTGACCTATAGATGTAAATGGAAGGACGAACCCCCTTCACCTTCATCTCATCAAACAACCTCATCGACTCTTCTACATTTCCTGAACGTCCAAAGCTCTCAATAAGAGCCGTGTAAGTTCTTAAATCAGGTTCAAGTCCAAGTTCCGTCATCTCATTAAGGTATTTTAAGCAAGAATCTAACCTTCCCACTTTTTTCTGACTGTTGATCAAAGTGCTATAGGAAACAAGATCAGAAAGAACGCCTCTCTTTTTCATACAGGAAAATTCACGAAGCATTTCATCCACACGTCCAGTACGTCCCAATATTCCTAAGACAATATTGTAAGTAAATAAGTCTGGTCTACATGTCTGACTCTTCATACTGTCATAGATTAATAGAGCTTTATCCACATGCCCACATCCAGCAAGCGAATATATGATCCTATTTAGAACTGAAACTCCTGTAGACTGTGTCAACTCAGCTACATCATGAACAAATTTAACCAGAGGCACGCTATCAGTTATCGTTTGAAAATGCTTTTGCAGTATTCAAATATGAACTTGAGTCTGTGGCATTAGACAGTAACATATCCTTGAGAGTCTGAAACAAGAGGTCAACATCATTTGCTTCCCCGGCTGCCAACAAAAGCACGTTATACAAATTCACGCTCAGAAAGACCTGATTCTCTCGCGAAACTTGCACTAACCTAATGAGAGCAGTAAAATTGCCTGTTTTACAGAGCTTTTCAGCATAAATAGAACCAACGTCTCTGTATGCATCAGGATCGATCTTTATAGCCGATATAAGCTTATCTAACTTCTCATCTGTCACTTCCTCTTCATCAAGAAAATCCCTCCCTGAAATTTTGTACATCTACCAGTGGCATAATCCAGGACTGTGAATCTCGGAGATATCAACGAGAACTGAAATGCCATTGACACAGCACGTCTCTGCACACAAAAAAAAGCATTCAAATTAAAAACAAACAATGTGCAAAATCAAGGTAAGTAAGATGGCCAGAAACAAAGACTCCATACAGGTCTAATTTCATCTGACAGAGAAAAACCAAATAAACTCACATTGTACCAAAATCTTCTGCAACTCAACATCCAAGAATCCTTAACCGAAAAATTATGCATAACTCTCCTCAACTGATAGTGGCCATGGATGATATCATCAAAAGGGGGAAAATTGCTGAGATACCCTAAACCGTTCAGGGCTGTTCCATGTGGAAGAATTCCTCTCAAACGCCCTGAAGCTGCTAACATACTTGATAAAAGCAGCCGGATTTTGGAATAACTTGTCAGAAAAATGGAGTAACATGTTCCGAAAATTATCTATGAAGCATGGAAGCTGCCGTTTTTAAAACGCGGAAGCGCCTGGAAGCGGCCCGAATGGCACTTTTGTAATTTTGAATTTTTTTTTCTTTTCATCATGAAATTACGAAATTGAAAGAATTATCCTATTGCCGATTCTGCCAGTCCGTGTCTCAGCCCAGCGCCAGCACCAATTCTCCCAATCACAATTCCCTCCGTCCTCCAGCAGCTCCAGCCTAGCGCCGCTTCTTCGGTTCCCCCAATCGGTCCTGCGTTTCGTCCTCCGGCAGAAGAAGCCTCCAACGCTCCAGTCGGCAGCCACTTCTCTAGCAGCAGCCATACAATTGTCAGGTATGGTTAATTGATTAAGTCCTATTATACATTTATACTAATTTATAACTACGCTCCATCCTTAATCACATAAGCGCAAGCTGCTGATAGAGTGATAGGTGTCATGAACTATTATATTAAAAAGTATTGTGCTAATGGAGTATTGGTAGGCTGGTAGCATCCTTGCGCAAAGCCGCAAACTGTAATTTACATTAAGCCTCCAAATTTTGATCAACTTTGATTCATTAACTTTTGCTCTCATCAAAATTTTGATTTTATTTTTTGAGTGCAAAAGTTAATTTATATTGTCAATTTTACAAATGGAAAATCAGACACAACCTCCTTCAAATTCAAAAACCTCTTTGGAGATTTATTGAAAGAATTTCGAAAACCGGAGGAGAGGAAATTGGAGATGGAGATGCAAGATTTGTCATGAAGAAAAATAAGGAACTTATACAAGAATTAAGGCTCACTTTTGAGGATCAAAAATAAAGAAATTGCAGTTTGTGTAAAGGCATCAATGCAACAAGTTATTGAAATGACGAAATTAGAGGAGGATTACGAAAGTAATTTGCTTTCTATGATGCCTAAATTAGTTCCTCTACCTTCCGGACCTTCGACATACACTCGCTCACTTCAAATGAGTGGTTCTGAATTTGGTACAACAAAGAAGCGAAAAAGTGATAGTGATCTTCTTAAAGCTTTCGACATTCAAACTCGAAAGGAACTCGATTGTATAATTGCTAGAATGTTTTACACTGGTGGCTTGCCTTTCACTCTTGCAAGGAATCCTTATTATCAGAGTTCTTATACTTATGCAACTAATCATAATTTTGGTGGTTATGTACCTCCGGAGTACAGTCGCCTAAGAATCACATTGCTCGAACAAGAAAAGAAGCATGTTGACATGTCGTTGGTTCCTATTAAAAGTACTTGGGTATCCAAAGGAGTGACTATTGTGACTGATGGTTGGAGTGATCCACAACGGAGACCTTTAATTAATTTTATGGCTTGTTGTGAAAGTGGTCCAATGTTCATCAAAGCTGTGAATTGTGTTGGTGAGGTAAAAGATAAAGACTTCATTGCTAATCTGCTGAAAGAAGTAATTGATGAGGTTGGCCATCAGAATATTGTTCAGGTGATCACGGATAATGCTAGTAATTGCAAAGCTGCTGGAGAAATCAATGAAGGTATTTATCCTCACATATATTGAACTCCTTGTGTTGTTCACACTCTCAATCTTGCTTTGAAGAACATTTGTGCTGCAAAGAATGTGAACAATAACGAAGAAACATATGTCGAATGTCACTAGATCACTGAAATTCACCATGATGTTGTCCTAATTAAGAACTTTATTATGAATCATGGGATGAGGTTGTCTATTTATATGTGTTTCGCTCCTCTTAAGTTGCTTTCAGTTGCTGAAACACGTTTTGCTTCAATAGTCAATCATGCTCAAAAGATTTAAATTAGTTAAGCGTGCTTTGGAAGCCATGGTTGTGTGTGAGCAATGGTCGACATATAGTGAAGATAATAAAGCTAAGGCTAGATTTGTGAGAGAGAAGATTTTAGATGAATATTGGTGGAAAAAATTGGATTACATTATTGGTTTCACAGGTCCAATATACGATATGATTTGAGTTTGTGATACTGATAAGCCTTGTCTTCATTTGATATATGAGATGTGGGATGCGATGATTGAGAAGGTCAAGAAGGTTATCTATGAGCACGAGCACGTTGATGAGTTAGAAGTACCCACTTTCTATGATGCGGTTTATAATATACTTGTCGCTCGCTGAGCCAAAAGTAACACACCCCTTCATTGCTTAGCTCATTCTTTGAATCCCAGGTAAAGAATTTATATTAAAATTATTAATTTTAACATGACACATTTGCTTGATAATGAGATTGCTTGTAATTTTTGTATAGGTATTATAGTGATGAATGGCTTACTGAGGATGCTACTAGAGTACCTCCGTACAGGGATAATGAAATTTCTATGGAACGAATAAAGTGTTTTAAAAGACATTTTCCAAGTCAAGCTGATTACAACAATGTTATGAATGAATATGCTAGTTTTTCTCTTGGAGGAGGGCATTTTAGTGATCCAGATGCTATTGAAATGAGGTACGAAATGGATCCAAGAAATTGGTGGCTAACTTTGGAGCGGCGATGTCTTTTTTTCAAAAATTAGTCATTCGCTTACTTGGACAACCTACTTCTTCGTCATGTTGTGAAAGAAATTGGAGCACTTATGCTTTCATTCATTCTTTGAAGAGAAATAAGTTGAATCCAAAGCGTGCTGAAGATATTGTGTTTATTCATAATAACCTTCGCCTTTTATCAAGAAACAAACCAAAATATCTTGATAAAAAGACTAAAATGTGGGATGTTGATGGTGCTGGTGCTGATGTATTTGGATCTTTAGAGAATATTGATACTCTTCAATTTGCTGATCTCTCCCTTGATGAACCGGAAATAAAGAATATATTTTTTGAAGATAATCATGAAGATGTAGTATGAATTTTAACTCTCGTTTGGTTTTGTTTATGTTTAAATTATGATTTTTTTTTTTTAATGTTAAGACATTGCAATCATTTATTTCAATTAAGTATTTTTAATAATTATAAATTATATAAAAAATTAATTTAAATCACCCTTCCCTGTCATTTTTAATTTTTCTACTTTTTAAATTATTCGCTTCCACCCTTGCTGCCGTTCCCCGTCTCCGTGCTACCTAGAAAATTATCAAATATTGGTGTTGGGTTTATGAAAAAGACTACTGATTGTAGCTTTATGGAGGTTGCAATAGGTCTGCAGCGTGACATAGATTGCCCGCTTTGATGGAATCTGGTGGAGAAATCGGCAAGGACGGAGGTCGGTCGGTGAAATTGAGAACGAACGAACTTGCAGTGCACTTGGCTGCAGCGAGGGTTTATAGATTATTTTGGATTCGGTCATGGTTTGAGAATCGGCCTGATCCGATCCGAAAAAGCAGTGCAGGGCCAATGGTTAAACATTGTTGGGCCTGGCCCAGTTGGTGTCTCACGTGACCTCTCGATCAAGCTTCTGCTGAGCCGTGTTCTGGCATTTTGCTCGGCGATCTCGTCTGGCCGTGAATGAGTCCATATGCAACTCATCGGTTGATGGATTTAAGATCGAGTGTGGGGGAAGCAGCGAAGAGCTTCATGATCGGAAGGTTACAGCCGATTTGGTAATCGTGGTCTTGATTGGCTGAAGAGCTGTAGTGGAGACTGAGGAGCGAAAAGATCCTTTGTGAGAATTTTTGTCTCGGAATTATTTACATTTTTTGCTATGGATTTGAGTTCTGCTGGTGATTTTGAGTTATACGTTTTTTCCTTAATTCTGATTTATTTTTTGATATAAAATTTGAGGTGATAGATGGATTCGGGAAGTCAAATTTTCAAGGGAGATACTTTGGAGAGGTATGCGGCAAAGAGTGGTGGAGTTATTACTTGTATGGCTGCTGGCAATGAAGTGATTGTGTTGGGAAGTAGCAAAGGGTGGATCATTAGACATGATTATATGGTTGGAGATTCGAATGGTAAGTTTTATTTCTTCAGCCCTCTTTTTTATTGCGCCTGATTAATAGTTTTTGGATGGCTTGAATTTAGTCTATTTGTGTAGTGGGGAAATGGATACTAAAAGTTGATTGGTAGATGTTAAATAGCGTTGCAGGAAGTTATTCTTGGAACAGATAATGGACAGCTGAATACCCAATTCATCATTAGCTGCAAAGCTATTCATCATAAGCTGCATGCCTATGTTGCAGTTATTCATCATTAGCTTTGCTTCTTTCAGATGTATAGCTTTGCAATACCTGCATACCTATGACCATGCAACATTAATGAAGCAAATAAATGAGTTGGGTGTTGTAAAATAGGGCATTTCACAAATCCATTTGCCTAACTTTTTTCCTTCTTCTCAGCTGCTCGCACGAACCCTCAACTGCTCCACAACCAAGCATGGAACCACCTCGTCGTACCAAGGAAGACGGTGCCTACGTCATCAACTACCTCCCTCTCCACAAAGCCGCCCTCAACGACGACTGGCGTGCCGCCGAGCTCATCTTCACCCACGGCAGCTCAGCCGCCACAGTCAAAATCACATACCTCGAGGAGGCACTTCTACACGTGGTAGTCGGCACCAACGCGTCTCACACTTACGTCCGCAACTTAATCAACCTCATCTGGTCCACCGACCCAACCAGTTGCTTGCAGTGGATCAGCGGGGAACAACGCGCTCCATTTCGCGGCTAGGACTGGTACCACCAGAGCTGCGAGGGCGCTGATGGAGAGAGATCCTGGGATTAGTTTAATTGCAGATCGGGATGGAGTCAGGGCTGGTGGCGGCTGTTTTTACAAGAAAGGAGACGCCAGTTTACTTGCTTGGCGTGACTGATGTTGTGGTTGGTGAGGATGTGTTGGGTCCTTATTCAAATCTCGCTAGTGGCGAGCTCATCACCCACACCATCGCAGCTGATTTCTATGGTATGATTTCAGACCCAAATTTTATTGAATTTCAGTTCTTGAGTTATAATTGAGATTGCAAAATTCAACAAAGTTCGAGGATTTTAATGATGTTTTCTTATTGTTAGTTTGGATTTGGATATGGTAGATGTGGCTTTGTATCTAGTGGAGAAATAGCCGAATTTGGCCAGGGAAAAAAATAGGAAAGGGATCACGTTCATTCGAACATTAGCAACCAGGCCGAAGGATTTCCCAAGTGGGACAAGTCTATGGTTTTGAGAGAAGCTCATCTATGTTTGTAAGTATTTCTGTTCCCAGTTCATGATCAGACCGAGTAGCTCAATCAATGTACATCGAGATTTTCGACATTTTTGTGGTTCGAGCAGGTATGCCTATAAACAGCCGGATCCGGTTGAAAAAGACCTCGCCACAGGCGGAGTTTGAACTGGGATTGCTTGCATTTGGTAGTTTTTTCTTCACTATTTGAATACAAAACTTGTCCGATGCTGACTTCTTTTTTGTTCGATTGAAGTCGTCTACATTTGCTTATCTAGAGAGCCATTCGATACATGGGTACGTATAAACACAAAACTATTTGTTGATGGATTTTTTTATTTTTTCTGAATTCCAATTCCAACGGCAAATCGCATTGGAGATCTAAAACTGATACATGCCAAAATCGATCAGCTAATGAAGGCCATATGCGCCAATGTCATGGACACAAGAAACTACGCTACAATATGGGAGGTCTAAGACCCAGGTATTTACGCAACCGCCATAAAAATATACGAGCTCATAGAAGAGTCCTTGCGCTGCTATCCGGGTCTTATTTCCTATAAAAGTGAAGGATCATACTTCATTTTTAATGTTATCAAGTACCGCCAAGTCAAAATGTATAATTTAATTTATCAGATGGCAGGCCATATAGCTTTTGGCGCGTGTCAGGTGAAAATGCACTGCATCAGGCGCATTTTCACCGTTAGTGACATGAGACGCGGCAAAAGCTACATGTTATGTCATCTGATAAACTAAATTATACACTTTGTCTTGACGGTACTTGATGACATTAAAAATGAAGTATGATCCTTCACTTTTATAGGAAATCACATCCGGGTGTCAGCGCAGGGACTCTTCTATGAGCTTGTGAATTCCGTATATGGTCGTTGCGTAAATATTTGGTCCTAAGACCTCCCATATTGTAGCGCAGTGTCTCATGTTCATGACATTGGTGCATATGGCTTTCGTTAGCTGATCGATTTGAGCATGTATCAGTTTTAAATCTCCCATGCGATTAGCCACCGGAACTGGAATTCAGAGAAAATAAAAAGAGCCCGCCAACTGATTCCTTAACAAAATAGTTCGGTTTTTATACGTACCAATGTATCGAATGGCTCTCCAGATTATCAAATGTAGACGGTTGCAGCCTTCAATCGAATAAAAAAGAACTCAGCATCGGACAAGTTTTGGATTCAAAAAGTGAAGAAAAAAACTACCAAATGTAAGGAATCCTAGTTCACACTCCGTCTGTGGCAAGGTCTTTCCCAACCGATCCGACTGTCTATCGGCATATCTGCTCAAACCACAAAAATGTCTAAAATCTCGATGTACATGGTTTTGAGCTACTCGGTCTGATCATGAACTGGGAACAAAAATACTTACAAACATAGATGAGCTTCTCCCAAAACCATAGACTTGTCCCACTTGAGAAGTCCTTCGACCTGGTTGCCAATGTGAATGGCCGTGATACCTATTTCTTTTCCTGATCAAACTTGGGTACTTTTCCACCAGATACAAAACCACATCTACCATATCCAAACTAACAATCAGAAAACATCATTAGAATTCTAAGACTTTGTTGAATTTTGCCAGCTCAATTCTAACTCAAAAATTGAAATTCAACAAAATTTGGATCTGAAATCATACCATAAAAACTAGCTACGATGGTGTGGGTGATGAGCTCTCCACCAGCCAGACCCGTATAATGACCCTACCCATCCTCACCAATCACATCCTCAGTCACGCCAAGCAAGTAAACCAGCGTCTCCTTTCTTGCAAAAACAGTCGCCACCAGCACAGTCCTGATCTCATTCTGATCTGCAGTTAGACTAATCTCATGATCTCTCTCCACCAGCGGCCTCGTAGCTCTGGTGTTTCCGGACCTCGCCGCGAAAAGGATGGCGTTGTTTCCCGCCCGATGCGCTGCCCGCAACTTGGTCGGGTCTGTGGAACAGATGAGGTTGATTAAGTTGTGGACGAAGGTGTGAGATGCGTTGGTGCCGACTGCCACGTGTGGAGTGTCTCCTCGTGGTATGTGATTTGGAATGAGCTCGGCAGCGTGGCAATTGTCGGTAAGGGCGATTTTGTGGGAAGGGAGATAGTTGATGATGTAGGCGGAGTCTTTTCTGGATACGAGGTGATTTCATGCTTGGTTGTAGAACAGCCGAGGAGAAGATGATTGTCGCATGCCGGTCAACCTCAGTATTTTCCTGCAATCAAAGAAAGAAATAAAAAGTGAGACACTTCAAAGCAGTATGAGGCATATATATAAAGAAGATTTGAAGAGGGTGGACACTCTTTCTGGTGGGCCAGAAGAAGGCGATGCGAGGGGTAAGCTGTTGTCTGGACGTGTTCCGGGTGGGTGGGGGGCCAGTGAGCAGAAATTAAGATAGAGACCGATTCTGCTACGTACCTATTTACTTGAAAATTACTTATCTGTTCTCAAATTCTATCACTAAAAGCACTTTTTTTGTACAGCAGGAACCGTATTTTAATCATACTGATGTTTTCCTATATAACTGAGTAGTACTTGTTCGCAGGCAGAAGCTGCTTTCTCAGCAAAAGAGTTCGACAGAGCAGCATTTTTTTTATGCCAAAGTAAGTACTTTATGTATGTTGATTATATCCATATGAGACCTCAGTCAAAATGAAAGCAAAAACATCCAACAAAGTTGTAAAAGTATATGATGATTGAATATACAGACAGGATAAATATAGAATATCCCACCTCTAGGAACAGAGCATTTGTAAATGAAGTGCATTTCAGTTATGGAACTTATAGGTCTAATGAGTTAGCAACATCTCATACTTGATGGAACTTTGCGTTCCATGATAATCGTGTGGCCTTGAAGGTTTTGTTTACCGGCAATTCACACTTTTCAGTTCATCATATAATGATGCTCTAGTTATAAATTTTTGCACTTGGAACACTAAGACAACTTTCAACGGGAAATGGTTTTACAGATCAATTACGTGTTGGCCTTCGAAGAGATCACTCTGAAGTTTATAAGCATAAACGAGTAGGTATTGCAATTTTCATACACTCACATCTCATGGACTAGTAATGGCTTATATCATCTTTGTGGTACGATGTGAACATTTCTGCCATGCCACAATAGATCTGTCAGGGATGCTGAAGGTTATGATTGACTTTATACTAGATTATTTATCACTTTTGGAGCAATACAAGATTGTCTTTCTCGTATATTTGCTCAATGAGTTTTGAGGATGCTCTGAGGACTTTTTTGCTACAAAAGATTGATAATATTGCAAAGGATGACAGATGCCAAATAACAATGATTTGCACATGGGCAACAGAGCTGTATTTGGACAAGGTATTTTTCTTGTACACAATTATCTTCAGTCCTATGATGCAATTCACCAAAACCATGGTCATTTCACAATACTTTTCTGTCTCGTTTGTATTAAAGGCAATTGTTAAACAGGAACTGTCATTGTCATTAAAGAGAGGCAAAAGCTGAAACTAAGATGCTTCTTAAATTTGTCTAACATTCATCTAAACCAAAATGAGTTGCAGTGCTGCATAACTATATGTCCACTTTTCTTACTTGCTTTATGCACATCTAAAACATCCAACTCAAAAAGACTATTTAGCTTGATCACTCTGGTTCCTCCTTGAATATTACATTTATGTTTAAATGTTTTAATACACACCCAGAGCCTGATATTTTAGAGGTGCCATGTTTTTTTTTTAAAATAATCATCCTCGTTTGCGGCAAGAACCTATCCACCTGTTCCATCATTGCATTAATTTGGACTTTAAACAGATCAATAGGCTGCTTCTGGAGATGACACCGCTACAAAAGATGGTGACTCAGAATAACAGTCTATTATTCGTGATTTCCGCGCTTTCCTCAGTGACTACAAAGCTGTGCTTGATGAAGCAACCACTATGAAACTTTTGGAAAGGTAATTTATATCTATTAGCTTTAAATTACTTTGCCATTTTCATGTTCATAGGTAACGGTATCATATTTTTCCAGTTGAAGCAGAATACTGTGAAACGGTTAAGGAGGCAATTGATAAAATAAATTGTTTTTTGGATTTTATTGCAGTTACGGCAGGGTTGAGGAGTTGGTTTATTTTGCTAGCCTGAAAGAGCAATATGAAATCGTTGTTAATCATTACATTCAGGTGACGATTACTTGTTATCATATTTGTTTTTATCTTACGATTTTTTCCGATTAACTGCTTTATCCTTTTCCATGTACGGATTAACAGAACTCAGCCAGTTAATGAAATGAGTTTGAAATTCTACGCTGGTTAAACGGAGCCTGTTTAGGCATCAATTGGCACAATACTGTCTATTTAAAAATTGATGGTTTAAGCATGATCCGTGCAATAATAAATTACTTTTAAAGAAAGAAATTATAAAGGTTTTGGGGTAGATACGTCATATTAACACAAAAAAAGCAGTAAAATGGTATCCCCTAACAAAAACAATATGTACATATACACGACTTCAAAGGTACATCAGTCATTTAATAACTGACTAAGTAAACAAGGAGTGCAAAAGTTGGAATGGAGATAGTATAAGTCAGGCTCAGAAGGAGGAGATATTGACCTTGAAAAGGATCCTCAAAAATTTTGAAGGTATTTCAGGTTTGAGAATAAATTATCAGAAGAGTTGCTGCATAGGAATAGATCTGGTCAATATGGAGCTGGAAGAATTCACTAAAGCAGCCAGGGTAACTTTCCAATGAAGTATCTGGGGATTTTAGACAAGCTGAAGAAGAAGCTCTCATCTTGGTAAAGTGCAAACCTTTCTATGCCTGGAAGACAAACCCTTATCAAGGCAGCGATGTGTAACATGCCCTTATATTATGTATCAATCTTTAAAATGCCTATTAGAGTGGCTCAAGAGATTGAAGAAGAAATCTTCTATGGGGAAAAAAGGAGAATGACAGAAAAATTCAATATGTATCCTGGGAAAAAATAAAGAGAGCAAAAATATATGGAGGATTGGGAATTCAATGGATGATAGAAAAGAATATGACTTCACTTAGGAAATGGTGGAGGTTGATTTTAAAAAAAAAGGGCTTATGGAAAAGAATGGTGCTCGACAAGTATAAATTCGAGAAGTCTTTGATGAGGATAATCTGAAAATTTCTAAAAGCAAGACTTCTAAAAGTTGGAGGATATTCTGAATGTTATCAGAAGAAATAGAGAAGTTGGAATGGCAAAATCTGGGCAAAGGAGACACAATAAAATTCTGGAAAGATCCTGGGAGAAAAAAGGCTTAAAGAGGATTTCCAAAGCTATACTCTCTAACACCAAATAGGAATGCAGTAGTGAAGGAAATGGGAGAGTGGTCAGGGACATTTTGGAATTGGGTCATCAAAACAAGAAGGAAATTATATTCATGGGAAGAAGAAGAAAAAGAAAAGTTACATTGAAGTCTCAACCACATTCAGCCAAAAAATAAGAGTGAAGATAGAATTATCTGGGCATTCAGCTCAGATGGGAAATTCTACACGAAATTGCTAATGAAAACAGCCTTGGAGCTTAAGATGAAGAAACTCAAGTGTGAAAAAGTGACTCATCAAAGCTGGACAGGGTAGCACCTCCTAAGGTGGAGATTTTAATATAGAAAATAAGCCAAAATAGCCTTCTAAACTGCCACTTCTGTGAAGATCAAGAAGAAACAGCTGATCACCTCTCATTGCACTGCAATTGGGTATGAAGATTATGGGCTGACATCTTGTTTTGGTGGGGAGTAGTTTGGGTATTTCCCAAAACTATGAAGGAGCTACTAGAAAGTTGGTCTATAAGGAAGTGCTCAAAAGTGTACAAAATATTTCGGAAAACATTATGTTATTCCATAATCTTGACAACCGGGAAGAGAGGAATAGAAATGCTTTAAAAGCCAAAAAAGATCTAGGGAGGAACGAAGGGTATTAATAAAGACAAGGGTGGCTTGGTGGATCAAATATAGGAATTCAGGGAGCCCATATTCAATCTCAATCATCTCGAGATGCATTGAAGAAGCGAGATCACTTCCTCATAAAAAATAAAAAAAAATAAAAAAAAGAGAGAGGATCTAGTCCACATAAAGAACTTCAAATAGGGAGCAAAATCAGTGGTGGAATGCTTAGGTCAAATCCTAAATGATGCAATAGGTGTAGGAGGCAAGGAATATCGATTCCTCGTCTTCTGTGAAATTTATGTTTACGTTAATCAATTTGACTCTATCAAAAAAAGTAACTAACTAAGCAATAACTAAAATATCCTTTCCGAGCTCAATAATGCATGTGTTTTATTGGGGGTCAAGATTTCATTTTAAGCTCTGATAGACTCCTTACTATGTATTATTTGTTCTCATTTCAGCAAGGAGAAGCGAAGAAGGCATTGGAGGTTTTAACAAAGCCCTCTATATCTATAGAACTTCAGGTGGACATCAAACTCCAGTTGTGGAGCATCTGATTTATCGTTGTTTCTGCTACCGAATATGAAGGATGATGATTGATTGGGCTAGCGTGTTTGCAAATGATTACATGACAAGATTTTCATTTTCAATACAGTACAAATTTCCCCCATATCTTATCATGCTGGATGCTTATGAAACTGTGGAGTCATGGATGAACACACAAAATCTGAACCCAAGGAAGCTCATTCCTGCAATGATGCGTTATTCAAATGAACCTCATGCCAAGTAAGTTTATAAAATAATTATGTGTACGCATATGAATGTGGATATTGCATCTGTATTTTTCCTACGTATGTTACTTTATTATTCAACTTTGACACACATCTCTTTCGTCACTGTCCCAGCATATACCTTAAAACAACTGCAATTGCTCCCATACTCGATTTGGTTTATAGCTTATAGTTGCTGGAATCCTAGTTCCAAAGCTTCAAGATATGTTTATGACACATATGTCCTTAAATGTTATAATGCAGGAATGAAACCCACGAGGTTATCAAATATTTGAAGTTCTGTGTTCATCATTTGCTTAATGAAGATCCTGTTGTTCATAACTTGTTACTCTCTTTGTATGCCAAACAGGTTGGATTTGCACTTATCGCCTAAAGGAAAATAATTTTGGTGCTACTATTGTTACCAGATATGTTGATTACACTTTCTGATCTTTTGCTTTCAACCAGGAGGATGATAGTGCATTATTACGATTTTTACAATACAAGTTCGGAAAAGGACGAGCAAATGGCCCTGAGTTTTTCTATGACCCTAAGTATGCTTTGCGCCTCTGCCTCAAGGAGAAAAGAATGCGAGCATGTGTTCATATATATAGCATGATGTCCATGCATGAAGAAGCAGTAGCTCTTGCTCTGCAGGTAATTACTATATTGTTTGGAATTATGGTACCCATAGCCCACTATTCAAGGAAGTGTCTATAGTAGATTGATGTATATTTGTGCATCTAAGTGTTTCCATCCAAGGAAATAATTCGTTAGGAAATGATACTGCCTTGCTTTTCTATTATTTGGTGATTTCTATTTCCATACTCTATGGTTGTTGCACATTACAAAATATCTTCTATTTCCTGGTGCTATAGGTAGACACTGAGCTTGCCAAGGCAGAAGCAGACAAGGTTGAAGATGACGAAGATTTAAGGAAGAAGCTATGGCTTATGATTGCCAAGCATGTGGTTGAAAAGGAAAAAGGAACTAAAAGAGAGAACATAAGGAAGGTTCTCAAGGAAACTGATGGCCTATATAAGATAGAGGATATCTTGCCATTTTTCCCGGACTTTGCACTGATTGATGATTTTAAGGTTGGATTTTTAAATTTGTTTACTGTAGCTCTCTCCATGATTATTATTTCCTTTGATGACATACATATGACATGTTGGTACTATCTTCATTCAGTTAAGTGTTGTATTAGCTAACTGAAATCAATTATAGGTGATATTCAGGGCATAACTGAAAATTCAATTGTAACCCATCTTGATTTTAAAGCAATGATTAATTGTTAACAAAAGGATTATGTAACACCAGGAAAGTAGTTTGGTCTTCTGAAGCTGGATTAGGCATCTGTGATTGGAAAAAATTATGCAAGTCCCAATCCTAGCATCAATTTTTACTCTTTTTTCAACCGGGGATTCTTGAAATGTACATGTGCTCATATTTTCCGTTATTTTGATACCGTGATCTCACAAGGTTCATGTTAATCAATAGGAAGCAATCTGCTCATCTTTAGAGGACTATAACAAGCAGATTGAGCAGCTGAAAGAGGAAATGAATGATGCTACCCATGGTGCGGATAACATCAGAAATGATATTAATGCTCTTGCCCAAAGATATGCAGTTGTTGACCGTGATGAGGAATGTGGGGTATGAATCCAACCTGATGCTATTTTTCAGTGCTCCTCTGAGTGTGCATTTATTTATTATTTAGTGAGACATAAACTGTATTTAATTAGTTTGGCTAACTTGGCACACAAACTTGTCATGTCCCAGTAACAGATCTTTCATTGGAAAATTAATAGGTTTGTCACCGGAAAATTTTGAATGTTGGAGACTATCGGACTAGGGGCTATATGTCACTTGGACAAATGGCTCCTTTCTACGTATTTCCATGTGGTCATTCCTTTCATGCGCAATGCCTTGTTGCCCACGTAACCCGTTGTACTACCCATGCTCAGGTACGTCTCTATTTAGCCTTAATATTGTTCATTATTTCCGTCGATGAACTTAACACGGATTCTCATTTAGCATCAAATATGTATATCGTCATTCCATGTCAAAAGTGAATCCCAGTTGATTTTTTGATCCCATCATGTGATATCATGATGACATGCAATGGATCCTTCCACAAATAACATATCGCGTCAGCATAAGTCTGGGTGAAATCTATTTGAGTGCCTCTATGAATATGGCAGGCAGAACGCATTTTAGATTTGCAAAAGCAGCTGACATTAATGGGGGATGATACTGAGACTTGTGTCAAATGGCAGCGCAGAGGATATCACTGTGACTAGCTTGAGCTCAGTGGATAAGGTAATTTGATGGTATTAAGCTTTATGTTGGTAGCGGCTAAAGGTTCATGATTCGTAAAACGCGTCTAATTTATTGCTTGTCACAAAAGCTCCTCCTTTTGCATATTTACAAAGCATCCAAGTATATGAGGATTCTCACATTTCATTTATTTCATCAAGGAACAGATCCGCTCTCAACTGGATGACGCCATTGCCAGTGAGTGCCCGTTCTGTGGCGATTTAATGATTCGAGATATCACTGCCCTTTATAGAGGCCTCGGAAGACCACGAGGCTGCCTGGTGGCACACAAGTCATCAAAATATATCCCACAGAAGTTCCTCTCTGACTATTTAAAGTGAAGTTTCATCGTTCAAGTGTGGTATTACTATTACATACCGACCACCTCTCCGGCCACTTTTCCCTGCCTGGGGCATCTCAATCCGGCCTGCTTATGTTAACTAGAACAATACTTGTGTCAAAGGTTGTACTATGAAAAGCTCAAGACATGGGAGATCCGGTTCTATAAGATCAAAAATTTTCGTAAAGACAGGGAAACTAAGTTGCATTAATCATTGGAAGAGTTGAGAGTGATCATAGATTGGCAAAATGATGTCCGGAATATCTGAACATCGTTCAAATATTCGATCACGCCCGGTATAAAAGTTTAAGGTTGGATAAAATTGTTAGCTTTATATCGAATTATTGAAAAATCACAAAGAGGGGTCAAAGATGGATAATGTCAAGATCCAATTTGGAATCCTCTGCAAAACAGATCAGCTTGATTAGGTCATCAGAAAACAAAATAACTGAGAAGCAAAACGCAGCGTTTCGAAGGGGCTCGAACTAAACTGTTCATCGACCTTCCACAAGGATTTCGAACTCGAGCTCAATGAGACAAAAAGTGTTTGCACCTACTTTTTTGGCTGATGGAGGAATTTTTTAGAAATACCCCTAGTACGAAATTGGTTTTTCCGTATGCTTCTCTTTTTTAATAAAATCGTCTTTTTAATTTTGTTAAGAGACCGATCATGTTAAGATCCATCTTTTTATTTTTATGTAAAATCAGATTATTTTGTCCCGATTGTGACAATACAATGTTGACGGACAAAATTATCTATGAATCAAAAAAATCGATCTTAATATGTACCACTCTTATTAAAACTAATTTCATTAAAAAGAAGACATTTTAAAAAACTTTTCATCAAAGACTAATTTCTTTAAAAAAAAATTAAAGAAACGGATCTTATTAAAACTAATCTCATTAAAAAAAGGACATTAGAAAAAAAGCTTTTTACCGGACCGGCTATTTGAGAAATTGCATGAAGGCAATTCTTAATGCCACTCGCTTGATTCCTCCAGGCTCCAACCCTAGGCTGTTCCAGCTCTCTGTGTGCAAGTACAAGCTCAAGTCTCACTAGCTAGTCTCATCGTTAGCCATCTTTGTTTCTTCTCACTGACACTAATTCTCTTCCTGATCCCTTTAAGTTCAACCCCATCAGGTAATCTTGTCACTCTTGTTGATGATCGATCGATTTTTAGGGTTTTTGGATGTTCTGGGTTGCTGCCATTTGCGCTTGGTTATCTGATTTTACATGCTTTTGTTTTGTGATGCAGCGATGGCTCCGACAGATCATAGTGAGATCAAAGTTCATGTCTTCTCGTCAGCATCCGAGGTTTGCAAAATCATTTCAACCCTATTCTTTACAATTTGTCAATTTTGATTTCTGTGTGATCATTAAAAATGGGGTAGCCCGGCCGCCAGGACGAGTTTGTTAGGTTTGTGTAGATGGTTGAATGGTTATTTGTTTTGATTGGCCTCCCAGCTGCTTGAAAAAATGCGCGGCAAGTGGAACGCAGTTAAGAAGCCGCCTTATCCAGCAATGTACTCCAGTGTTTATGGTGGGATCATACTAGATCCGGCTCTTATGGTCATTCCAATAGATGATCATATGGTTCATCGTGGCCATGGTGTGTTCGACACTGCTATTGTCTTTGATCGGTAAGCCAGATTAATTCCTCTGTACTCATTCGCTAATATAATGTTATGCTGAGTCATAGTAAATGGTTGTGTGTTGGGAGCTCGAAATATCTTCGATATACTAACTCAAGTTATCTGCAGGCACCTGTATGAGGTGGACGTGCATTTGGATAGATTTCTTGGATCTGCAGCCAAAGCGAGAATTGCATCGCCTTTCCCAAAATCAGTGCTTAGGACCATTCTGATACAACTGGCTGCTGCATCGAAAATCTGCGAGGGGACACTCCGATACTGGCTGAGTGCTGGTCCAGGAGACTTTCATCTCTCACCGGCCGGATGCCCTTCTCCAGCGTTCTACGCAGTCGCGATAGATGAAAGCATCAACCAGTGCAAAGAAGGTGTGAAAGTAATCACGTCAAGAATCCCTATGAAATGTCCCCTTTTTGCTACCATGAAAAATGTTAATTATCTCCCAAATGTCCTGTCGAAAATGGAAGCTGAAGATGCTGGTGCCTTTGCCTCTATTTGGGTCGACGAGGAAGGTTACATCGCTGAAGGTCCAAATGTTAATGTGGGTTTCATTACAAAGGATAAAGAGTTGATATTGCCGTATTTTGAAAAGATTCTTCGTGGCTGCACTGCCAAAAGGCTTCTTGAACTGGCACCGAAGTTGGTGGAACAGGGTCGGTTGAATTGTGTCAAATTAGCCAATATAACAGTGGAAGAAGCTAAAGCGACATCTGAAATGTTCTACGTCGGAAGCACCCTCCCTCTGTTGCCGATCATCGAATGGGATGCACAGCCAATTGGAGATGGTAAGTAAAATTGGAAAAGCCTCTATATACACCAAAATCGAAGGTGTCCACAATTCTTAGGCCTGTGTATTTGAGTTTACAAGCAATATTACACCTTTAAACTAGCTACGGCCATTTTTCTAACAGAGATTGTTATGCGATTTTTGTATGAGACAGGAAAGGTAGGGGAGCTGACGCTCGCACTTTCCGATTTGGTTTGGGAAGATATGGTTGCTGGCCCTGATACACAAAGATTCCTTGTTCCTTACTAGAGGGAAGCACAAAGATTTTTGATCGGCTGGATGTCGGTTGAGGTTGAGAGTAACCTGTTAAATTGGTGAATGCCACAATGCAGTGTGATGCCATGTTTTTCCTGAAAGTTTCTGTTTGTGCTTTCCTCTTATGTATTGCAATTTTATCAATGAAGGATGTCCGGAACTGAGTTCGGTAGACTTCTTTTTCTTTATGTGTCATCTCTTTTGAAAACATTTTTCGTATGTCATTTTTTTCATAAATTGTCATTTTGATTTATGTTTTAATTTTTTGATCAGGCACGAGTGGTCATCCTAGTCATTTGTCAGATCAAACCGATGAGAGTATCAAATAATGATATTTCTCATAACTTAATATAAGATAATTACAAATGTAAGATTAGCAAAAAAATCGATATATATTTATTTTATCGCAAAGATAAATGTAATCATTCATTAATATTAATAGTGATTTTAGAACAAACGGACACTTCAAGTGCAAAAAATAAACTTATGATAAAGGAAAAAACTTATGGTTAAACAGTAAAATAAAATTACTTTAAAAAAAAAACTCAAATTCTGAGAAAAAAAAAAAAACATTGAAATTACGAAGCAAAACAAGCTCGCGAAAAATGGCGATGGCGGCAGGATTAGCTAGATTTTCTCCTTCCAGACTCCGTTTGATTTCTTCCATAACAGTTTCATTCTCATCCGGCATCAATTACTGTGCTCCTTCTTCTCTAACTCGTTCCCTTCCGCATCGCCGATTCTCCATCTCCTCCTGTCATCACCCTGCTTCCGACGTGTCTTCGGCTGTTTTGGCTCCTTCTCATCCAGCGAGATGGCGGCCTATTTGCTTGTACTACACCCAAGGAAGATGCACTATGGTATGACTTTTCGGTTCCCAGATATTTAGGCGTGTTTCACTGGTTAATGTTACTTGCTTCTAGGTTAACTTATGCACGCCGACTGCTCCTATATTCATGTAAAGTGCGTTGTATACCTTGAAGCCTTGATATTAATAAATTCCATTTTTCATTTTTATTTTGCTATTTTGAAATTGGATTTGTGGCGTGTGGTGCAGTTTTAGTACTTTAAATGATTGAAGAAGGATGTTGTTTCTTGCAGATGGATGATCCACTCCATTTAGAAAAATTTAATCATAGTTGTTCGCTTGAGTTTGTAATGGATTCTTCTAAAGTGGAACGTCTGCCAACTCAGCATTTTGATCAATTTCTGGTTCTGGATTTGGAAGGAAAAGTTGAGATCCTGGAGTTCCCAGTTCTGATGATTAATGCTAAATCTTTAGAGGTTGTGGATTTTTTCCACAGGTTTGGCCTTGTTTCCTTTTACAATTTTGTAGAATTGATGTATCATTGACTTTTGCTCTTCGATTACCACTTACATTTTCTTGTCTTTTTTTCTGTTGATGATTAGAAATAATAAATTCGGTCAATCGTAAACCACAGAACCTAATTACATTCCAATCGACGTCTCTGTTATTTTAGCACTCCTGATACTGTGATTAAAAACCCAAATCCAGTTGGAAGCATTATTATTTAAGCACATGTGGTGACAATTTTATGCATTATATGCATAGTTTGTTACAAATTTAGTTAGTTTTTAGTGTCAGTAGGGGGGTACTTTAGGTCGTGTTATATTAAAAATGAAGGACTGAACTGGTTAGAGGTCAGTGTTTTGATGGACCAAACAAATCCGTAGAAGTTCGCTTGCAATTTTTCTTGATTGCTTTAATAGGCCGAATGTGCTGACCCTGCTCGCGTCATTCATGACTTAAAGTGTGTGTTTATCCATGATACTTGTTTATGGAATTCTGTGCTAAGCAGTTAATGTCACGGGCCAATATCTAGGATCATATGTAAAAAGAAGGTACAAAAGGCTTTACCCAAGGCGTCCACCAAGAAAATGTCAAACATTACAATATAAGATAATATATTATAAAAGAACAAAATAGAGAACTTAGGCAGCCTAATAAAAACTGCTATATACCTAATGCAGGCTACCTTAAAAATGTAAATTAAGAATTCTCTATGACTATTTTATAGGTTTGTGAAGCCCACCGAAATGAGTGAGCAAAGGATTGCAGAGTACATCGAGGGGAAGTATGGGAAGTTTGGAGTTGATAGGTATAGATACATTCAGCCTTGCCTTCACAAGAGTCTAAGCATTTTATATTTTTCTGTACACACTCTTTTGGTCAAGAATGATACTTCGTATGTGCAGAGTGTGGCATGATACAGCTGTCCCTTTCAACGAAGTCATTGATCAGTTTGAGGGTTGGTTGGCCCATCACCAGCTTTGGTCGAAAGATTCTGGCAGTGGCCTAAATCAAGCTGCTTTTGTGACTTGGTAAGAACTTTGGAGATGCATGTCTAATTCACAAACGAGTCATGTAAATCTCCCATCCAAAATATTATTATTTGGAGAGCTTCCTGTAGAGTTTTATCAAAGACTATGTCATTGAACCATTTTTGATTAAACCAATGCTATTTAGTTTAATACTGAGATGGTGTTTCCATCAACGATTTCATGAACTCTTGTAGCTATGTTAGTGTTGCTTTGTTGTATGACTGCATTCTGTGTTTAGTCCTGCCTCGCATGTGAACTTAGAAGGCCAATTTGAGCACAGAGGTGATATCGATTTTCTATCAGTGGGTCTCATTACTTTACTTAAGGCTATTGATTATTACTGTTGCTATGTGTGTATTCTCAACCATCTAGTTTTTTCTTCTTTGTGGAGGCTTCATTTGAGAAATGTTAACAGTACTCTCAAATGAAAGTGATGAAGACAATGTTACTTTTGTTGTTTCCAGTGTCCATGTAAATTGCGTTGTTAGATTATTTCGTTTCTGCTAGTTCTGCTTGTATAGCTTATTATAATCTTATTCGTAAATCTGGGAGCTTTTAATTAAGTACTATATTTTTGTGTCTGACAAACGACTGGATTTTGTTTATCAGTGGGAATTGGGACCTAAAAACTAAGGTTCCTCAGCAATGCAAAGTAGCGAAGATGGAACTTCCTAAATATTTTATGGAGTGGATAAATCTGAAGGACGTGTACTTGAATTTCTACAAGAGGACGGTAAACTTAAATTTCAATTTCCTTTGGGATGCCTGAATGGGTTATAATATGCGTCTCACATGAATGTTATTTTTCAAAATGACTTGCGTTTTTCTCTTCTGAATTTTTTTTTTAATTTTAACTTACTGGTTACTAGTTTATTAGTAAGACCTTCACCCTGTTTAATGGATGAGGGATTCACGATGAAGTATTACAGTAGAAGGGGTTCGCAGTTGAACTCCTGAAACATAAATAAAAGACTTCATTAGAATATATACTTCTGCGCACGTTGCTCCTAATCTGAGGCAAGTCTAGATTTTATTTTTTAGTTTTATAGATTTCTAAGTGTAGGTCCACTATGCCAGCCCCTTAAACTCCATGAAAAGTTATTGCTTCTTTTCAGATTTGTCTTTTCAAATTGCCACATTAAGAATTTCAAATTTACGATTTGCCATCCGTCGAAGTTTTCTTGATAATATGTCATCTTTTTTGAAAAGCCGATTTTGGCAAAAGCAGCTTTCCTAAGAGATGAATTTTGCGTCCAATCAGCGCTTTTCTGGCTGCCTCGTGGCATTTTTCAAAAGTCGCGCTTGCCAAAAGCGGTTATTGACTAAAATAAACTAAGAAGGCAAACAAATCAACAATGGTAAGTTGTGCTCTATTTGGGCTCGCAAGACAAAGCTGGAGGCCCAGCAAAGCTCGAAGAACTCATCCATGGTGGAGAAGTGAGTTGTTTGGACTTTCCGGAAGGCAACAAAAGATGATTGAGAGTTCTTGTTCAACCCAAACTGCGCTGACTTTGGCTAGTGCTTTTGCGATTTATGGTTTTTTTTTTTTAAGAGTTAATTTTGCAAGAGCCGTTTTTAAAAAATGACACGAGGGAGCTAGGTAAGCGCTGACTGTGCGTAAATTTCATCTTTTTTGGAAAGCCGCCTTTGTCAAAAGCGGCTTTCAAAAAAAAAAGATGGCATATTAACAAGAAAACTTGGACGGATGGCAAATTGTAAAAGAAAAGTTCTGAACATGGTAGTTTGAAATTTTTCTCTCTTTTTCATTGTTGCGACCTTGTTTGAAGTTTAGACGATGTAGAATGGGGGAATGTCATGCTTAATTGCTGTTATCTCGTCAATCTTTTCATTTGATGTGGACCATTGTATAAATTTTTCCTCATTTTAGAATGAGTAAAAGATGTTTTACTAAAAGGGCTAATAAAACCTTTAACGAGTCTTCACCAACATTCTCTGTAATTAGAATTCTAAGACGCACTTCCAAAAATGTCTTGTGTTCATTTTTACAGGATGAACAGAGTGTTCGACCATATTGTTCAGCTGCCTTTTCTGTTGTTGAAAATTCCAACATATCATGATCATATGTCGTTTCGAACATTGTTTAGAGGTGAAATGCCATTACAGGTTATGAGCTCTTGCTTGCTAGTGACGGTAACATAAACCATGATATTACTATTTCCCAAGTCGGAATTAGTTTATTTTGAGCTCATTCTTATGATGGTACAAACCTGATTTTCTATGAGCAGTTATTGTAGCAACTATTATTTCTTGTTTTGATGTTTTCTACCTCAAAATTTTCTTTTAAATTATAGGCCACTGGAATGATGCCGATGCTTAGACAATTGCAAATACCTCAGCTTGGAAGCCACCATCTTGGTATCGATGACACTAAAAACATTGCAAGGGTGTTGCAGCGAATGATTGTTGATGGCGCAATAGTGAAAGTGAGCGCCAGAAGAAATCCAAAATCACCTGAAAGTGTTGAATTTCTTTTCAAGAATCGAATAAGGTAATTATGTTGTAACATGTAAAATTACTAGCCTCCATTTCTGGACATCACACATTTTCCATCTTTCAATTTTCGGATGCTAGGTGAGGCTTGCTCCGTAAGAAGACATGCATTCCAACAAATTTTCTATGAGTGCAAAGTTTTCAGCTCCCTAGTATTGTTTCGTTTCTTCCCAGGCGGTAAAGAAATTAGAACAACATTAACTCGGCAAGGTAAGTGCGGAAGGCATTCTATCTACTTTTCTGTTTTCCGAACATAATGTAAAAGCTCGACTTCACTGCCTAGCATTGGATGTGGATATGTTGTACACTAGTGTTTGTAGCACTTTTACCGGTTACAACAAATAATAGAGAGAGTTGAAGAATTGTGGAACCGGTGGTTCGATTTCATTGTCCCAGATCGAACCGAACCGAAACCGGTCTAGTAACTCTCGACAGTCACTCGAACATTCGCACCGCAGGCGCGTGAGAACACATCACAACCTCCTCCTGTTTTGCCCTATATGGATTGCTGCGAACTCCAGAAATTTCAGATACGAAGGAGAAACCAGACCCGAAATCCGGCGCCGGCTTAATCTCATCCTCACTCATCGACGCCATGGAACGGGTTAATTGCTCAAAGTCGCTGCGGATGAGCGACCTTTGAGATGATTAGGGTTTCTAGGCCCTCCGATTTCCGCATTGCTTTTCATTTTCCTCAGCAGTTCTACGATTGCTCAACTCTCAGTAAGGCGTTTTACGTACAGTAGCGTCAATTCAGTAGTTGTTTGAATAAGATTTATTTGTCCGTTTTTCCCGTTTTCCGCGGCTCACCGAGACGGGCGAGAGTTGTACCGCCGGTGGTCATGCGAATTCGGAGTTCGTCGACTCGAAATGATTATTCATCCAAGAGGAGTGATTCGACCAGTTCCGAGTCTAGGGTTAAGAACAAACGGAAAAGACTTGATGCCATATGTGACGATGCTTTTACTAGGAAACGTGGTATTGTGGACGAGGCTTGTGGCGGGAAAGATGATGATTCCCAGCTTAGGCGGAGTGGACGGGTCAGGCGAGCCCCTGTTGTTCTCGATGCCTCCCCTACACCTGTCAGGAAGAAGCCCAAAAGGAATGGGGGATTGGCAATTAGGGTGGAGCACGATGAAAGTGAATTAAAAAGTATTTCAAATTTGAGCCAGGGAGAAGAGCTGGTTGGTTGGAAAGCTAGGTTGAGATCTACTTCTAGAAACATGGATGTTGGAAGGGAAAATTCACATGGGAAAAGGAAACTGTTTGACGATACAGACGAAGGCGAGGAAGATTCTCAAGCGAAAACACCGTATTCTGATAGCTCAGAAGACCAGGAGAAAGAAGTAGAAATGCTTGATGGTAAAACTTCCAATCCTATAAAGTGGACAGGGTCATGCGGATTTGATTCCACAGTTACACTGAGGGGAGCTGAAAATGTAGTTGAATCATGCAGTTTCAAGGAAGATGAAAATGGTATGAATAAAGTCGAGGCGGTAGTTATAGGTGATAAGGACAATGATTTGCATTTGACAGTCGATGATGAGTTTGTGAGGGGAGTGGATAGTCTGTACAAGGATAGTTCTAATCACATAGCTGTGTATGAGGCGCCTGTAATTCCAAACTTCGACAATTATTGCTCTGCCAATGAATGTGTTGAAACTGATAAACCAAACGATACACAGTTAGAGAGTGTCGACTTAGTAAAGTCTCCTGGAAATGATGTAGATGGAGATGAGGTAGGTGGGGCTTCATTCGATAAACAAGTAAGCGGAAAGTCCATTGTTGAAGAGGATGCTGCATTTGACAAGACTGATGAAAAAGCAAGTGATGAACACGTTCCTAAGACAGCTAACATAAAAATTGCTTTAGTGAATTTACACAGGAAATTATATGTCAGAGAGGGCAGACGATGTGGCCTGTGTGGTGTTGGTACTGACGGTCGACCCCCAAAAAGATTAGTCCGAGACTCGGCTGATAGCGAAAATGAGGTGTGTAGTGAGTTTTCTGCATCAGAAGAGCCGAACTATGACATATGGGATGGATTTGGCGATGAACCTGGTTGGCTCGGACGTTTATTAGGTCCTATTAATGACCGTTACGGTATTACAGGGACTTGGGTACACCAGCACTGTGCTGTATGGAGTCCAGAGGTATGACCACTTTGCTTGACTAATTTCTGCTTCCTTATGCTTACATTTCCGGATTGCAGTTACTCTTTTTACAAAACTGCATATTTTATCTGTTACACATGTTTCAAACTCATGCTTTTTGGAGAGAAATATTTCATTGATTCAAAGTTCTCAATCATATGGCACTGACAAACAACATAGCATCCCTGCTCTAGGAGCATTTCAAAACTTCTACACATGCTTTGTCATTTACAATTCAATCAATTCAGCTGATCTGAAAGAAAGAGTCCACATCATATTGATATGTGTAAACACACTTACATCATCAAGATTTTATAGTTACAGTCACCATTAGCCACATTCACTTGTACATCAACTCAAAACAGTTCCTTGCTTGATTAAGATATTATCTGCTCGCACACTTAAATTCTTGGCCCCAGTTATTTTTGAATCCTTTGCAGTATTCGTTCAGTGTTGTATGAGCTTTAGTTAATCCCTAATTCTTAGCAATCCTCAGAGCCTGCGATTTTGGACTGCTGTGGTGGTTCATCTAATGGTTCAAGTGTGGTCATGTTGAAGTGTAGAGCAGACTTCTTTTCAACTCAAATGTCAATCAAACTTGATTTGCAGCATTTTTGTTGGTTGAGCATATATAGTAAGAATCTACATATTCTCTCAATTCATAGGCAAACCAGCTTTAGGATGGTGCTGGATCTCAATTAGTCATCTTTCCATCACATTTGTTGTCTCCCTTTCTGTTTAATAATTGAGTTCTTGTGTCCATATTTTGTAGTTTTGTTGTGTGTTCATTTAGTAAATAGCCTTCCTCTTGTTGTATTTAGAGAGAGAGAGGTTGAACATGTTACCTCCGGGATGCTTTAATTTTGTTTATCTTTTATGTAGTGGCATTATTGTAATCCACCACAATTATTTCTGATGCAGGTTTATTTTGCTGGGTTGGGGTGCCTAAAAAACGTGAGAGCAGCCCTTTGCAGAGGCAGAGCTTTAAAATGTGTACGCTGCGGAAGACGTGGTGCAACTATTGGATGCCGTGTTGATCGATGCCCAAAAACATACCATTTGGTTAGTTTAACATCTGGTAAATAAAACATCCAAAAATATATTTGCTGTATTTTTAATTATTGTTCCCATTTACAGCCATGTGCACGAGCCACTGGCTGTATTTTCGACCACAGAAAGTTTCTCGTAGCCTGTGCGGAGCATAGGCACATCTTCCAGGCACAAGGTAGTCAGTATCTGCGCCAAATTAGAAAAATGAAAGCCAAGAAAATGAAGTTGGAATTGAGAAAAACTTCAATTGAGGCATCAAAAAAGGATTTTGAAGCAGAAGAAAAATGGATGGAAAAATGTGGCGAGGATGAAGAGTTCGTAAAGCGGGAAAAGAAAAGACTTCAGAGAGATTTGCAAAGACTTGCACCTGTATACATTGGAGGAGGTACATCTGATAAAGAAATTGCTTTTCAAGGTTGGGAATCTGTTGCGGGGCTTGAAGATGTTGTTCGATGCATGAAAGAGGTTGTGATTCTGCCCTTGTTGTATCCGGAGTTTTTCACCAATATTGGACTTACTCCTCCCAGAGGTGTTCTTTTGCATGGGTATCCTGGAACTGGAAAAACTCTAGTCGTTCGAGCATTAATTGGTTCTTGTGCTCGTGGCAATAAAAGGATTGCATATTTTGCAAGAAAGGGTGCAGATTGCCTTGGAAAATATGTTGGTGATGCTGAACGCCAACTAAGATTGTTGTTTCAAGTTGCTGAAAGATCTCAACCTTCTATCATATTTTTTGATGAAATTGACGGGTTAGCACCTTGCCGCACTAGGAAGCAAGATCAAACTCAGAGTTCAGTTGTCTCCACCTTGCTCGCTTTGATGGATGGCTTAAATTCTAGGGGGTCAGTAATAGTGATTGGGGCAACGAATCGCCCTGATTCTGTTGATCCCGCATTAAGACGACCTGGAAGATTCGATAGAGAGATATATTTTCCTCTACCATCAACTAAAGACAGATCTGCTATTTTATCACTCCAAACTCAGAACTGGCCGAAACCAGTGGCAGGACCCCTACTTAAATTGATTTCTACAAAAACTGCAGGTTTTGCTGGTGCTGATTTGCAGGCACTTTGTACTCAAGCAGCCATGATTGCTTTGAAGAGACATTGCCCTTTACAAGAACTCTTATCTGCTGCTGGAAAAGGCAGCAGTAATGCTTCTAGAGTTCCTCTTCCCACTTTTGTAGTGCAAGAGAGGGACTGGCTCGAGGCTCTTTCTTGTGCTCCTCCACCGTGCTCGCGAAGGGAAGCTGGAACGGCCGCCAATGATGTCATGTACTCCCCTCTTTCCGCCCACCTCATTCCTTGCATGCTGCAACCATTATCTAATTTACTTGTCTCACTTTATCTTGATGAACACCTTTGTCTTCCTGCCCCTCTCTCAAGAGCAGCAAAAATGATTGAAAGTATAGTCATTCGTACTTTGGATAGAAAAAAATTACCAAGTAATTGTTGGTGGATTGAAGTTGATAGACTTTTGCAAGATGGTGACGTTATGCAAGAGTTGGTGAAGGCGCTTTCGTCCATCAGTGAAATCTGTACCAGCACCAATGTTCTAACAGACAGTTATGAGGATACTGGCTCGTTTGATTATTTGAAACCTCAAATCAATTCCTCTTCAGCTGTAAAACTGATTAATGATCGCGTGGCAGGGAATAAGGCAGGTTTCCGTATATTGATCTCTGGAAGCCCCAGGTCAGGTCATCAACATCTTGCATCTTGCCTTCTGAATAGTTTTATAGGTGATATTGAAATTCATAAACTTGATCTGGCGACAATGGCTCAAGAAGGTCAAGGAGACCTGCTGCAAGGACTGACACAAATACTAAGTAAGATCTGTCAATGTCTCTTTAGTTTATTTCAATTTTTTTTTATATTGGTTGTGCTTGTTCCTTCTGACTGATTACCTTAGCTATGACTATCTTTTAGCATCATACTAATGCTTAGAATGCAATAGTAATTATGCTACTTGCCAACCACTTTGTAATGGCACGAGTGATGCCGGAATATTTTTCCTATGTTGCCGGTCATCATGAAATGCAACTCTTTTTTTAAAAAAAAGTTAAGAAAAGGGTTTCCTTTTAAGTACTTTTAAGTTTTAAATACTTAAAACTAATTTACCAAACACATCATTTTAACTTTTACATGAAAATACAACTTATAAGCTAAAATTTGTGAAGTAACTTAGAGCTACTCTTTTATAAGTATATATATATATATTCATTCTTATAACTCAAAAAGAGACGGTAACAAATGAGATCTCCAATCAAAGAGGGAAAGACAGTAACTTATAACTCTTTTATAAGTTGTTTTCACATATGAGTAATTTTTAGGTTGTCAAACAAGACTAGAGAAGTCGATGTATTTGACTTCGGAACTTTATTCATAGTCTTTTGTTGCATAATTTGTAAATCTCTTTAATGCATTTGGCTGTGGCATTATCTTGCTCAACTCATCTTGCTTATTGTCAGTCCGTGACTGAAGATGATGTTGGTTTGTGAATACCTTTTTGATATTAATTACTTTGCTCTGCTACCTATATGCAGAAAAATGTTCTGTTGCAAAATCATGTGTGCTTTTCCTGCCAAGAGTTGAATTGTGGGCTTCAGAGATACGTGATCTTGAACATGACAACACTGTCAGTATTATGAATGATCAGTCATCTGAGAAGGTCATTGTTGAGAATGAGAATCAGTCATCCCTGATTGTACTGGAAAAGAAGCTGGACGATGCACCGATACATGCTGTATGTACTTCACATTTATGGAACTCATTCATTGAGCAGGTGGAGACCATATGCATCTCTACGTCATTGATGATTATGGTATGGCTTTACCCAAAAAAATTGGAACTTTTTGCTTTTAGTTATTATCGTCACTGTTGTTCTTGTTTATCAACCAAATATTTCTGGTGTCTGTCGAGATGTTATTGCAATACTCCTCCCTTCACTTGTAAGTAAGAAGATTCAATTATAATCAAGAGGGGTATAGATACAGCAATAGTTCTTTGACCCTCGTAACTCACATGTCTTTATTTAACTACAGAATGGAACTGATCAGTTATTTTGATCTCCCAATTTTTCAGTCGCGTTAAAGGTTTTTGGGGGCAGGTCAACCATTTAGTTGTTTGGGTTACCTATCTGGTGGAATTTTTGTTGTTGTCAATATGCAGATAATTTTTTTATTATCTCTTTAATTGTTGACTGATGTCCAGTATCCTTTTCTTATGAACAGTCTACTTCAGAAGTGCCATATGCTTACCTCCCTCCACGGACAAAGCAGTTCTTCGCTAGTGGGGAATTAAAATGGCAAAATCTGATGTCTTCCATCCATATATTACCTCGATTCGTGGTGCAAATTGATGGAAAGTTCAACCATAACGTTGTGATTAGTTCAGCAGCTACCAAAATATCTAGGGATGTGATTCAACTATTTGTTGAGTTTATTCATAACAGAAATCATTCTCAAACTATCCAGTGTGAAGGTTATGAACCATGCTTTAGCTTGGAAAGTGATAATGGTACAACCACCAGAAGTACCTGTCCTCAAAATGCCGGTGATCATCTGGCTAAAACACAACCATCTGAAGGATCTAGAAACCTTCCAAGTCCAATCATCAGAAATTTGAAAGGAAGATCTAACATGCTTTTTGCAATATCCACATTTGGCTATCAGATATTATGGTATCCTCATTTTGCTGAACTGAACTGGGTGACATCCAAGTTAAAAGATGGTCCATGTGCAGATATTGATGGACCGTGGAAAACTTGGCCGTTTAATTCCTGCATTGTCCGTCCCAGTTACCCTTGTGAAAATGTTGCGGTTGCTTGCAGTCCCGACAAGGTTTCTAAAAGAAGAGACAATTATAGCTTGGTGAGAGGCCTTACAGCTGTTGGTTTATCAGCTTACAGGGGGTTGTATTCTTCATTTCGAGAAGTTTGGGTAGATGTACGTAAGGTTTTGGAACTGCTTGTGAAATTGATAAATTATAAAATTGACGGTGGTAAAGACAAATATCTATTTGTTCGTCTTTTATCACAAGTAGCTTACCTAGAAGATATTGTAACCAACTGGGCGCACACATTTAATAGGTATTTTCACATTTTCTCCAATTTGTGGTAATTGTTGTTGCAGAGTAAAGGTATATCTTTACTTATTCTAATGTAAATTTTATTCTCATGTTTCAGCTTAGAATATAGCCCTCAAGTCACATCTGAAACTCAAGAGCTTGCAGACACAGCGCCCAATGAAGACCTTGCTACTAATGTGGATAACAAACTTCCGTGCGAGGTAACTGGTGAAGCTGTTGTTTCGGTAGTGAGTCCTAAAGTCTCAAATCATATAGATCTGAATTGTGAAGACGTTGGTATTTCCGCCCAAGAATCTTTGGTGCACTCAGATCGTTTTGGTCTTTCGAACCCTGATGTACGTTGCCGGAATCCTATTGCCAATGCTGCAACTTCGGATAAAGATTTTATGAGTGAACAGTACGCAGAGGATCCTAAACTATGTGAACCAGAAAATATGGTGAAACAAACTTTGCCCAATGGGAATGTTGGTCCCTTGGAACATTCAAATGGATTCTCAATGCCCATACCTGACGATTTATCTAATAATTTTATTCAGTCAGTCATGCACGGTGATGCAGAGTTGAAAAGTTCTGGTGATCAGTCTGAAGAAGGTGAATCACATCGAAGCAAGCAGATCCTTCCGGCGAAGAAAGTTAGGGCTGCAGGAAAAGAGGGGACGATATGTTTATATAATTGTTGCTCTAAATGCTTGAGCAGATTATATGGCTTGATGCAAAAGCTAATGGTGCGCAAATGGGAAGAAAGTGGGGGCAAATGGACCGTTGAGGACGTTGATGATGTCGTGAGATCATTATCAGTTAATCTTACGTCAGCTTTTATGAGCAAACATAACACAGTACATTCCAGCAACCCGTCTGAGCAAATCTTAAGTTTTCGCCAGAATGGCGACAAGCCTGGATGTGACAGTGCAGAGTGTAAAAATTTTGTGCCGCGAGAATGTATTTGTTGCAATGATGATGCTGCTGCTGCAGTCCGAGATAGAGTTTCACAACCAGAGCTTGATATGAAGTTTGTATACCAAGATGGTATCCTTTTACCAGTAGATACTAACAAAAATATCTCGTATCACTGTAAATTCAGCACTCTATGCCTTTGTTTCCTTATAGATTGGGTATCGGCAACGAAAACAGATATATAAGTCCTTTGGTTGTCACAGCTTGGATCTGCCATCACAACTTTCATTATTTTTGGGCCAATTTCAGCTGTGAAACTTCTTCTGAAGCCAAGTTTTGTGTCCATTTGTTTCAGTTGCATATAAATTTTCAGCTTTTAGCATCTTATACCGCTCCTAAATCCATGGGCAATGGAATGGATCTGTGTGTAATTTTGATGACTACTTATCCTGGCGGTAACTTTTTGAAACGGTCCACAAGATCTTATGATTTAATAGTTGAGATTTTCATCTCTTACAGTTGTCAAAATTGTATTTTGGATAGTTAAGTTAAATACGATTTATAGCCTTGATAAGTTCAATGGTCGATTCATGATCAAACACGTATATATACTATACTATGGAAGATAATGCATTTGTGTTGCTATTCCAATTAAGAACAAAAAGTAAATTCATAACCAAGTGATTGTGACACAAGAATAAGATTATTTAAATAAAAAACATTCTAGAATCAAACGTCACCCTCTGCACCACTCAATTCATGCAATAAAAATATGTAGTTAAGCTTACCATATAGATGAATAAGAATAAATAAACACTCTTAGATTGTTACTTTTCGAGTCCTGAATCATTATTTTTCGCGACACATCTTGTACTACGAATCCCCTAGCGAGGCATACCCTCGATTGTTCCTAATCATTAACATCTCATCAACATTGGGAACTACTAATTACGTCAAGAAAATATTAAGAACATGTTTTTCAAATAAGTGGTGTTAACATCTCACCAACATAGCTAAATGATTAGATATTAAACCTACATAATTTCGGTTAATTACTTCAACTATGATAATATTACTTTTTAACCTAATTAATTTTACGACAAATTCGCATAGAACATGACATCAAGCCATGTAGGATCAAACACATACATTTGAATCAAAGTGAAAACTATATTAAAATCATATGAAAAGAGTTCGTACAATACGGGATTCGTAGGATCCTTGAACAAAAATAATATCCACTGATCATGGTGATAAAATAGAAATACATGCATAGATAAAAAAAATTAAAGAAGAGAAACGAAAAGTAAAGAAGAATCCTTCACTGCGAAACTGGTCTTCAATCCCTTGTAGTCACGAGCCACCTATCCGCTCATGTTGAGTATAATGATTTTAGATTTTTGGGTTTATATTCGTGATAAATTTGGCTTGAGTTCTAATTAAACTAGAAAATTGGCCCTATTAAAAAATTTCATCTCGGTTTGTCACAAACCGGCGATTCCAAGGGCAAACTATGGATTTTTGTCATAAATTGTCGATTATATCAAAATCCATGTGGTCTAAGGAAATTGGCTAAATTTGGTTGTGTCAATTTGGCATGTTAATCAGCGGTTTGGATTTGATTCTCAAATCGGCAAATTGTTCATCCGGTAGCTGATTTGACCCTTAAACCTTTCAACTTTATTTTTGCGCAAATTAAAAGGTTGTATTCTTTTAAATTAGCTTTCTATCAAGATATTATCGTTTGAATCAGACAATCCTTGTGCTCCGGAAGCCTTCAAAGACGAATAGATTAATTTGTCCAAATTTTGACTTGTTTTTTTGCCTCACTTCCTAGTTTAGCTTCAAGGAATGATATTGACAAAATAGGTAAAATGACATTAAAAAGTTGGGAAAACAGTTCTATTAAGAATGATGTGAATAATAAGTCGTTAGTTCTACCGATCAAAATCAAAATTTATATTATTTTTAATTTTTCATAATTATTTTCGATTGATCATCGATGTACCTTTAATTTTCACCACTGATTCATTGACGATGCTCATTGGTTTATCCTTCCTTTTGACCGATTCATCAATTTATTATTTTAATTTTCTTCTTAAAATTTTTGATAGTATTTTTATTATTCACCGCATTGGCATGAGCATGATTAACATATATATATTTATCCATTGAAAAAAATTTAATAAGCGTAATATATTACTAATAAATAGAAAAAATTAAATGGCATTTAAATGGAGCGCGATCTCATTTGGGCCCGAGCCATCTTGGAGGCCTGGCCATGTCAGCACAATCTTTGTTCATCGGTCTCAGTTGTTTCATATCCAAAATAAGAGATAGAAATCCCAAATTGTTCCAGTCGGAGAGAAGCAGCAGGTGACGTCACTGACGAGATGAAACCATAACACACAAAATACCTTCCTCTTCTTGTTGATCCAATGTTGCAGTCTTTGAACCACAGTTTGGTCATTCCATTCCCTCAACCCTCATCATCACCTTCTCCTGGTTGCCGCCTTCCATCACCTAAACATCCTCCTGCTGCGTTGAGCCTCCGCTCTGGTCCTCCTCGCGCCTTGCCCGAATGCCTTGCGCAAATCTCCACCTTAGATGGTCCGATTGAACTCCCTTCTTCCCCCGGCTCGCTCTTCGCCGCCTCTGATAACCCTTCGCCTCTCCAAGTCGCCACCAGCGTGCTCCTCACCGGCTCCATCGGCGTCTTCCTCTTCCGCTCTCTCCGCCGCCGAGCCAAGCGAGTCAAGGAAACGGTACACCTCGATTGAGCATTTACTGAAATTCAGCATGAACTGAGTGTGTATTGTTTTGATGTGTTTGTAGCAATTTAGATCTGTCGGAGAAAAGAGGTCTTTGAAAGAGGAGGCTTTAGAGAGCTTGAAAGCAATCACTCCGGCCGTTGTAGATGCCAATGCTCCTCCGTCTCCTCTACAGGCACTTTTAGGCGGACTCGCTGCTGGGGTTATCGCTCTCATTTTGTATAGATTCACCACAACCATCGAGGCCGCTCTCAACCGTCAAACAATGCCTACCGATTTCTCCGTTCGTCAATCCATCTCTTCCATAACTTGCTGCTTCCTTGTCATCGTTTACTTCAGCTTTCTTGTTATCTTAATTTCATCGTTGCCCGTTTTTAACATGCTGCCTTTTTTCACTGACTATTCAGGTTCAGCAAATAACTATCACCGTAAGGTAGCGTTCACTGCCACATTGAATGTTTCACTTCAGTCGTTACCAAATTTCAACTTGTAAAATAATATCAATCTTGCAGGACAATTGTCAATGGAGTTTGCTACCTTGCAACATTTATCTTCGGCATCAATGCATTGGGCTTAATACTGTATTCTGGCCAGCTTGCTTTTAACTCCATCATGGAGGATTTTGCAAACAACGATGAAACTGTTGATGATGACGAGAAGCTAAACAGCAGGAGTGACGATTTAGACTCAGACAATACACCATAGTGAAATGCATGAAAGATATGTGAGTCTCAACTGATATTCTATACATTTCGCTTGCCAATTATATATTTCCTTCTGATCACTATGCCATACAATTTCATGATAGAAGGCTTTAGTGCGGCTACTGCATTTGAACTATACATATTGAAGATCTTAGTTGCTAAATGTCACGTGCAAGGAGTTTTTCGACTTTGACTTTATTAGAATTTTTGCTGTTGTTGTTTGCATAATGTGAATGAGAACTGGAACAGATTAGTGCAGCTTGGAGTCACACAGCTCTGCTCCAGCTTCTATTTGTCGGGTTATTTTTCAATCTTGTGGTTTTTCGCAGGATGATCTTTATAAGCTTTATGTTTCGAAATATTAGTTGAATGTACACTTACAGTCTCTTCCATATGCTGATTGTGGTCATTCTAAGGTCACTCATAAGACCGACCAAAGATGGGTTTGTCATTTGTGGTGAATATTTCTTTGGAATATTCTTTTTATCCTTTAGGATATTTTTTACTGTACTAACTATATATACAAGGCTTTTTATACTATAAAATAAACGGATCTACAGTTATTTTATACTTGTAGGCATATTTGGCTAAACGGATTGCACAGATTTAAATACAAATTCATTTTTCTTCAAATGTTTTTCACCTTCTTCAAATTTTTTGTGAGAAACAAATGAGTTGTAATGGGTGAAAGATTTCAATGCAAAATATTCTACCATATAGAGAGTTGGAATTTCGGTCATGTGTAATTAGACCATAAATTGGTGAATTTGAGGCGATTTTTATACCTGTTTGATTCTTGGAAAACAGGAGAGATGAAACAATTATATTTGTGTTACTGATTCTAATAATCAATGTCCCATGGATCTTGTTAATTGATTATTCATGTATGCATGTTATCCTAAGTGTATTGTAAACCATTGATGTCCAACTTGTGCATTGCTGTATTTATTGAAGCTCACAGCATTACCGGATTTTATGATATGCAGAGAAGTGAGTTGAAGAGTGCACATGTGCTGCCTGCCTGCCTGCCATGGAACACTCATTCATCAGACACTCGGACCCCACTAATCATTTTCTCTTTTCAACTCTTAAACCTGTCTTGGCCGTTTTGCTTAAATCTTATAATGAATGTCCTCAGTCGATCGAGTTGAGTACGGCTCAGGCAACAACAAGACCAGGAGGTGGTTTCTTACAATCCTGGAAGCCTGAGACAAAATGCAAACAGTATGTAACAATAATGAAATCAGATGATTAGAGAGAGATACATAGACTGATTAGGGTTTTGAGGGATGTCAGTTGATTGGAGAGATAGACTGATTAGGGCTTCAAAACGACGACGTAGAATAATATATCTAAGAGTTTGTGCGGTGTGCATAACTGCATATTGCACGGCTGATTGACGAAAATGTCGCCCTCGCCCATCTCTCTGAAAAAAGCTCGAACAAGCAAGCAGTGGCCGTTGCTTTTTATGGAAGAGGACAAAACATTAAATAGAAAAATTCTGAAATGTTAATAATTTACATCGGAGTTTTACAAAAAGTAAATAAAAAAGCAGCACTAAAACCGAGACCAGACCAGACCAGACCAACATTAAGATTACCCCACGCTGTAAAAGATTCCTAAATTCCCAAAATGCCCAGCTCAGAACCCCACTCCAGCCGCGCCGACCCCTAACGGCTTCATCTTCCAAAAACACCCCTCCTGCACTGCGAGCTTAGCCGCCGTCCTTCTCGGCTCGGACTTACACCTCGTCAAGTACACCAACTCGCTCGTCGGCTCCTGCTTCGCTGGCGGCGCGGGATACGAGCAAGACGATCTCGCCTGCAGATTCTCTGCCGATTTCTGCGCCGGGGCTGTTGGCGGTTTGTAGCGGATGCTCACGCGCCTCGACAGCTCGCCTCCACCTGCGCCGGCGCCGCTGTCGTCGCTCTTCTTCTTCTTGAGCTCTCTCGGCGGCAGCCACCGGATGAAGTCCGTGCTGCACACCCACGTCTCTTCGCAGACTTCCATCGACAGCTTCGGCTCGCACATCATCAGCAGCAAGCATTCCGGCAAGGCGGAGCTTTCCTTCTCCACTGGCTTCTCTTCCTCTGTTTCAGACTCTGCGTCGTCGTCATCTGACTCAGAGACACTCTGCAGGCGATCATCCTCGATCGACACATGATGGAACTCTTCTTCAGCTTCTTCTTCGATTGTTTCAACTTCGCCAGATTCTTCATCCACGAGGGTTTCCGCATCATCGTCTTCAACCCCAATTGCAGCTTGCTCCATGTCTGAGCTCAATTCGTACATTTCCTCTGTAACGAATTTATCACACAAGTTTTCATCTTCACGCTCCATTTCTGGCATTTCGAACTCCTCTGCTTCCGACGACGCCAAAGACATCGATTCCTCTGGAAAATCTGGAACTTTAATCGTTGCTACTTGCTCTGTTTCGCATTCCGTGCAGACCACTGCTCCGTCTTCTTCCTCTTTCTTCATGGAGTCATCTGCTCCGTGAACGTTCTTCTCTTCTTCTTCTTCCTGGTCGAGCGCGGGAGGCTCCCAGAAGCGATTAGCGAGAGCAGCCATTTTCAAAGGATCCGATCCGCATCTCATCAGAAGCAGAGCGTTCTTCGGAGGTATGCAGATGCTCACTCTCCCTTCCACTACCTCATCCCCACCAAAGCTTCCAACTTTATTATCCTTCAGTTCCTTCTCGATCTCCCTGATATCAATGTCCTCCATCACATGTCTCTTCCGGTAACTTCTCCGGCCGCAATGTTGATTCTCCTCGTCACCACCGACCACGAGCTCAATCTGTCTCCCCTTCTCTCCGCCTTCGCCTTCCTGCACCGCCACCAGCCATCTAGCTAACACGGATCCGCATGAAGAAGATCCATGCTCACCGTTCCCCTTCCCGGCTTCTCCTCCACCTCGGTGCTGCTCTCTGTCTGATACACACGATGCTGATCGGCACGGAAGAAAGCAATTGAAATCCGCTCCGAAGCTCCTGAGCGATTCGCAGATCGTGACGGGAATGTGAACCCACTTCTGGTTATTACTATGGCCGTGCCGCTGCGAGCTCTCCAGCTCGATCTCTCTGTTCCGGTACGATGTGGAGCTCTGCCGTTTCAACCCATTATTGCCGTCTTCTCCGAAAGCGTTGCTGGTCTCGATTCTCCTGAAACTGTAATCTCCAGAGCGACGCTGAGATCTGGACCTGGTATTGTTGCTGTGGCTGTTCTTCTTCTTCTTGGACTTGACGCGGACCTGGCCTATGCAGGTGACCTTGGGAGAAGACGGCTCGGGGTTCTCGAACCCAGCGCCGGTCTTTTTCTTAGTGGAGGATGGAAACATGGGTGACTGGCCGCCTTTCAAGCTGCCGTTGGTCTTCAAGCGACGGCTGAGGGAGGACGAAAGTGAGATCTGGTGCGCAGATGGGTCCCTGGCGGATCTGCCCGGGCTCAGAATGGACTTGGAGATTTTCATGGAGGAAGAGGATGAGAGACGAGAGGTGAAGCAGAGGAATAGCTCATTGGTGGTATTGCTGTTGCTATTGCTTGCGTTTCTAGTGAGAGTTCTGATGGGATGGGATCGATTGGATTCCATTACTACCCCGATTCGTTTTACCGCATCCCAACCCCGAGCTCGATGACCTCGCAGATTGAACACGGTAAAAAATCAATTGGTGCTCTGTTCTGGTCGGGTGTGGTAGGGTTGTGAGGTTCAGAGCAGAGTGGAGAAGATGGAGTGCAGTGGGTGAGCCAAGCGCGCAGAGACAGATAAGATGTAATTTAATTTAATTCTATTTGAGTCCCTCAGGTTTTAAAATTTGCGTCTCCGCACCCCTCGATCAGACATTCAAAACTGTAAGTGGGGTAAAATTGCAAAGAAAAAAAAGAACGAAGAAGATCGATCACGTGCGGTTTCGTGATTCTGAGAGCGCCTTTGACTCACGTGGCGCGTGTGATACACATGCCAACATTGTGAGGTTTTAAATAGATAAGTTGCTCACGCGCGTGCTAATGATTTTAAGGACAATGATAACTTTTGAAAGACATTATTATCCCTCGCAATTCACATGCATAATTTGTTTAAAATCCGTTTAAATTTTAGAAAAATTAGGAGAAAGAAAATAAAAAACAAATAAAAAAATGACTTTCTTTCAAAAGTTATATGCTAAAGTTTCTCATGTCTTTATTTATTTTGTTCATTTTCCATCGCAAATGAACAAAATTTTTTATTACATTTTATTTCTGACTCTCAAATTTTCCAATAACTAACCGGGTCTTAATTTAAGATTGAAATATCATATCTAATTAATTTATGTGACTATTTTGAAAACAATATTAACTAGTAGTTCACTTAATATTTCTGTTCTTAATTTTGCGGGTGGAGTTAAGCAAAATACACTCATCATTCCAAGTTTATAATATGATATTATTTTTTATTTCTAAAATTTTTCTTGACGTAAAATTATTTATGAAGTTTTATTATAAAATTACATTGTTTTAATATCGCTATATATGATTTGATGTGCATGTATATTTTTTTTATCATCTAATTTTCATTTTATTTTATTTTTCCAATAAATTTCCAAGTTTGAGATTAATTTAATTCAGGTCACAAGTAGTGAGTAACATCGCTCGATTTGAATACTGCAGCTGATCGAGTGGGCTCTTGTCTCCGTAACGTCTCTCGTCCTTTAAAAAAAATCCAATAAAAAATATTTAAATTTGTCTTGTTTATACAAGTGTGTTTTATGTGACATTATTTAAAATAAATTATCATCCATAATTTTACTTGTTTCTATGTCGACCCATCTAATATTATATTGTCTTAAACATCTCCTCCACTTAATTTCAATCCAAAGAGCATCAGAGGGAGCAACAACAACCTTGAAATAGAAGGAATGAGATAAAAGATGATTGAATATTTCAGATTTAGATAGCTGCAATTAAGTCAAGTAGAATAATTATAATTTGGCCTAGTTTATTTGATAAAAAACGTTATATAATTGACTCATACAAAACAACATAAAAACGGCAGTTTACACTCAGTTTAAGTTACATAAATTTAAATTATTAGCTCAAATATATTAAATTAAATATCTAAATAAATAAGTTAAATCGAAAAAGACAAACCATTCTCATTCCATAGTATATATTCAACTAGTCAATAGAAGCAATAATAGAAATGTTGATAGTGAGGTGGTCAAAGTTAGTTACTTGAAAAAGAGGAAACCTCACGCATTAAATTAAGGAAAAACAAGCAACACAATGTTAAAAATATAAATAAAAACACACTGAAAAAGGCAAAAAAACATTATAATTTATTTAAATTAAGTAGAGAGTTCCACATGGTTACTACAAACAAACAAGTTGTAAAGTGGGGCTTTTGAAGGAGAGGTTGTTGGTTAGTACTACTTACTATTTAATGACATAATTACTGCATAACCAAACCAACCTGGTCAAGGCTGTTGTGCTGTAGGACCACTCAAAATAGACCTACAAGCCTCATAATCTCAGCCAGCACCCTTGTTGACAGACAGGTGAACTTGAGATAGATAAGAAGAAGCCCTTTAATATAGGAGGACCTACTTTCTTTCTCCGGTTGCTAAGTTAGGATGTTATTTTTCTTACATCCAAAATAAACCTAATTCAATTGACTTCAAAATTAATAATTATTATACCAAAATCAGCTAGCAACATGTCAATATAAAGGACTTAAATGAGGTATTGTCTCATTAAGGATGTAAAAGCAAGAGTTGGTGGTAGTATGCTATAAGTTCAACTGTTCACCTACTACGCATCTATGGCTACACAGGTTTTCAAGTTGCAGTGCAATCAAATGCTATCTATACTCTTCCAACATACTCACTAGAGTACCATACCTGTTTCATTCCTTCCTCAGTCAGCCCATCACTCTCAAAGCTGCTCTTAATATCCACATCTCATTTATTAGGACCAGAGTAGTCAATAGGAACAGGATGGTCAGCATCGTCCCTTGTGCTGGGCAGTTTAGCACTGCCCTGGTCGACATCAGGCTTCCCTTCATCAGTTGCGCCATTTTTTTCAGTGACTACCGGATCCAATGTAATGTTTGTGCCCATGGCGGATGTCATTGCAGGGCCACTACCCTCGGCAATATTGATTCCAGCTTCGGCAGGAAGGCTGGTTTTGAGAATTTTTGTTTCTGCGGTCATGTATGGGTCAGTGCTGCAAGTCAGATCAGCTTTACTGAGATGAATTTTTGTTTTCCCCTCGTCTGTAAGACTGTCTGTTTCAATTGGCACATGCTCTGTGTCATCCTGCCCAGCTTCAACAACAGGATCAGTCATAGCAGCTGGTGAAGCTTCATTTTTTACCAATCCAGTCGAATTCTGCGTAGTTGTGGCATCAATTCCGGATATAGGTAAAATATCAGTCTTTTCAATTGCATGGCCTGTTTTGTCTGTGGCATCAATTCCATACATAGGTATGACATCCGTCTTTTCTACAGCGAGATACGGTTTCTCCAGTGGCTCGTCCACATCCATATCATCTGTTGCATCTTTAACTTCAAGAGAATTCTTCTGTACTTCAGGATCCAAGTTTATCACCTCCGGACAGGAATGTTGAGTGCCGGGGGCAGCATTCATATCCCCTGTTGTTTTGTCTATAGAACAATTAGTGGCACCTTTCAGTTCTTCACTAACTGATAAGTTTACATGCAGATTTGGCGCAGGAGGCTTTTGTACAGACAGTTCTGTAGAATTACTTATTCCCGCTTTTGAAAATGATGAATCAAAATTGGTCTTTATTTGCTCTACGGATGATATAGCTTTATGTTGCATAGACGAAGCAGGTTTCCTTTGATCTGCGGATGAATCATTAATAGCATGTAGTTGCTGAAGCCTATAATCGGTTTCAGGACGACGGCAGATCTTTCTAAGTGGTACAATTTCCTTCATGAAAATAATAACAACATTAGTACATTACGACAAACATGATTCTCACAAGTTGACATTCGACTAAACCAATATAACACCACAAAGAATTATAGGTGAGCAATTACCTCAGACTGATCATGGTCATAACGAACTAAGAACCTACAACGGCAACCTCGTACATCATGTCTTCGTCTCTGGGCATCCAGAACGTGGGCATCAAAGTAAAGGGCTTGCTCTTTTCCTTCCTGAAATCAAGCACATCAAGAAAAGGTCTGTTCTGTTGAACTTAATTTTTTAGTGATTAAGTTCAGTTCAACACTTCATCAAGTATTATAGATTTGTTTTTTGATTGAAAAGTCCCTATGTTAAGTTCTTCAATTTAATCTTACCATTTAAGTTAAGTCAAGTTCAATCGTTCAATTCAATAAAACACACCCTAACTTTGAGATTTAACATATCCCAATAATAATGAAGCACCAATAGGTTACATCCGCACCTGAAAACACAATATGAGATCCCCAGGGAGAACTGCAACGCATTCAGATGATTCACATGGAAGAGAGCGATGCCTTACATGCTTCCTCACATTAATCCACTCATCTTCCTCAGGCCCAAAACCAGCAAACCTAACCAAGACTTCCTATTGGCCAAATATATTTTGACATCAGAATGTAAGCCTAACGGCATAACTAAAAATAGTACACGGCAGGAAATTCAGTAAACCTTACTGAATCTCTCAATGAAACACAAGCTAAAAATATATCTTGATCAGAAGTATCAATAAAGTAGATAGCATACTGAAACTTCTTTAATTCCTGCCCCAGTCAGTTAAACTTTTGAGGCATCTCACATCAGAATTCTTTTGGATCAATTTTTTAAGAAAGGTAATCTGTTAAACTCATATAAAAAAATTAATGTTTCAAATTAATTATACAGGATTTTATAGTGTGCTTTTCAATTATATTGACATTAATAATCATAAATTTAATTACATTCATCTGTTCATGTATTTTTTAAACTGCTTCATTTATTAGTATCAAATTTGTTTGAATATGTGGTATAAGAATGCCGAGTCTTATCTCTTTTTACAAAAAAAAAAAAAAAAAAATCATGTCCATTTTAGTTCTATTCAATTCAGCTCGGTTTTATAATACTATTAAATTAAAGATATAACACGAGCTATTACTTTCGTTGGATGTTGCATACAAAACCAACTATATTAAACTTATTTTTAATCTTACTCTTATAGCACTACTATTTGGTCCTAGCAAAAGGATACGCAATGGTTATTAACATCAGAAGAGTCTCGTCAAACTTGAACCCAGTAAACAATAAAAAAGAGTGTCTGGATTAAGGTGATACAGTACAATACCAATGCTATTGGTAATCATATCGATTTATATGTTTTACCTAAGTGACCTAAGATCACTATAACGCATACATCACCCAGATGATAGTCTAAAGTGATCTTTGGCAAATCCTATTACCCCAAAATTCTACATGATCCACACATCAGGTAGGTGATGTGCATTTTAATTATTTAATTCCAATCATCCCCCTCGAATAGTTATATTAAAGATTTATTTAGATATTCATAATTTTATTAATCTTGAAAATCACCTAATTGATACATTAGTTCACAAAACAATTTCAGTATTAATCTGTTTTGAATATTTCATATAAATCAATGAATACAGAGTAAATAATATACCTTATGATTATATATTTTCATTAGTCTTGGAATTGATATAGAAATTAAAATACTTTAGGTATACTTGTTTGGATTATTAAAATACATAATTTTTAAAACTACAATAAGACTATTATGTTGATCAAATTTTCAAATAGACCTTGTCTAAATAATGTATGTATTTTTGATACATGTATGGTAATAGAGCCATTTAACATATCAATATTATGGTAATTTACCAAACACATTGTTCAAATCACCAATGATCTTCTCCAAAACATATCTTCACAATGCACTATCTTCAAAAAAAAAAAAAATCATATTCTGGGATGTAGAACCACCTTATCACATTGTATAGTATTATAATTGAAATCAAACGCTATCAAAAAGATAACTATTGTTCACAGGTCACTTTAGTGACCATCCAGAAACATGATACTCAAGGTGCAAACAGAACCACAATTTTTTGCAATACTGAATTAATTCAAGCTGATACTCAAACATCACATGCAAGTACTCAACATAAAAAGGAAGAAGAACAATTTTATACTTATGCGTTTAGGCATTCATATCACTTTAACTAAATGGATAGCATTGATAATTACCGGGTCACCAGCCTCCAAATTTTTCAAAGATAAAAATGACATAACATCATACCTGCCAAAAGAGCAAGGAATGTCACACTTCTAAGAAATGAAGTTTTTAACAGTTGTGCATTCTATATAACTCAAATTTGGAGCCCACAACGAAAACAACATTATGCATACCATGCACCATCTCTTGCAGACCTCGCTTCAAATTCCATTGGGATATTATCTGCAGATAACTTTCCTGCAATTTTTTTATTCAATATAAAAAAATATCATTCTCCCAGAATAATTTTTGTGGTTGAATCATACGACCAACAAGAAAAGGTTAAGGTGTGTGGCATCCTTGACAAAATCTGCGATAGGTGATCTACCAAGATGTTACAGCAACATGTGACGACAGCAGCTAGAGCATCTGAAGACTACAAAACGCTTACAAGTTGATCAAGTAAGATGCTATAGTAACCTGTGAGGATAACAGCTAAAGCATCGTGAGGCCAGCATCCACAGACGTTCGAGAGTCTTTCAAATTCAAAGGATCAGCTTCGGCGATTGTTTCCTAATGTTTTAGGAAATTCCAGTAACAACAGAATGCTCAAACAACTCAGCAAAGCTCAAGTTAAATACATAGTTTCTAAAAATATTTTTAGAAAGAAAGTTGTTACAACCATATCTCAACAACTCCTAAGATCTTGGAGAAGCTCGAGACTTTCAAACTGAGTTTAGAAAGAGTTCTAAATTGCTAAGGGCTGCCTGGGGTTGGCTACCAGTATATACGGAGAGCTTCGGGAAGACACACAAAGAAAGAGCGATAAGCGAAGAGCTAGAGTGTGTTGTCACGGCTATGGCGGAGAGAGATCAGGACTGGATGAGTCTGATCGATGCTTGATCAGTAAGTTCAACTAGAGGGGAGACTGGTTGAAGATGAAGTACATCAGCCGTTGAATAATCGTCACAGGTGAGGTAGTCACAAATGACTGGAGTGCATAGCAAAGCCCCTATACTCTGAGTGGAGGTCACTAATCAAGGGAGGGCGTCACCGGAGTTGTGAGTACTCGCCGAAGTCAGATTGAACCGGCTGGGAGAGCTCGTAGAATCTGAGGTAGAGCAACTTGATACTGTAAGTTGCTATAACATCCTGTCGTAACATACTATTTTAGAATAGACTGAGTATGTGTGATCAGATATGTAGCATTCTACTATTGGATTGTGTTAACAGTTACGTACGCTAGTCTGTGTGATCAGACTGACGAAGATTCTAACTAGGTTTGAAGTAGAGGTTGTTCTAGCATAGACTGAGAACTGGAGCCTTTGTACTTGAACCGGTAATAGTGAAATCTTGAGGACTGAGAATGGTCCTCCACAGACGTAGACACTGGCCGAACTGGGTGAACAAAGTGCTTGTATTTTTCAGATTCGGTATTAACAAGATAATTCCGCAAAGTGACCCAGAGGCAACCTGCTGATACAAATCACTAACAGCGCGTCGTAATTTCAAAAGGGACCAAATTTTTGATAAAGTCCATTGTTTAGTTTTTAGGCTATGTTCTTTTGAACTTATAAAATATTTATATAAGTACTTATAAATACATATAAGTACATATTGATAAATATAAGTAAATGTAACTATTCATCATATCTTTCACCACCACAACCACTATTCATCACCAACCAAAACCGCCACTATTCATCATCTCTTTCATCAAACCACCAAATCACTATCCATCATCACAACGATCATAAAACCATCACCACTACTATTCATCATCTCTTTTATCAAAACACCACCGCCACTACACATCATCTCTTTCATCCCAACACTACCATCCGAACTATAACACCACACCACCACTAACACCATAATTATAATGTATTTATTTTAAATTAAATTAAGTTAAAATAAATATATTATAATTATTATTTTTATTATGATGACTGTAGTAGTATGGTGTTATGGTGGTGATAGTGATGTTGTGATTGTGGTGGTGTTGTGGGTGGAGTAGTAGTGATGGTGTTGTGGTGGGATAGTGTTGTGGTTAGGGTGGTGGTGTGTGGTAGTGTAGTGTAGTGTTATTGTGGTGGTGGTGGTGGTAGTAGTATTGTGGTAATGGTGGTGGTAGTAGTATTGTGGTAATGGTGGTGGTGATGGTGGTGGTGTGTATGGATGTGTTGTGTTGTGGGAATTGTAAACATAAGTACATATAAATAAAGTAATAAATTTAAATATAAAATATAAGTACAAAGAACACACCCTTAAATTTTTTTGTTCCTAACACTGACATGGATAAAATTTGAACTATCAGTTCATGTTTAATGTGTATGATTACCGTCCAGTTATCAGCAGTATTTATATAAAAATTTCATTCTATTACAATTACAGAGATCTCCGGCATCTTGAATCTTCGTCGTTTCAGTTACAGAGACTTGCAACTCGCCACACATGATTTTAGTCAGGTTAATAAAATTGGAGAAGGAGGATCCGACTCTGTCTTCAAGGTAGGATTTCTTCTTAACATATTTGATCGAAAAAATGATTGATATGTCGGCCTAAGACACAACTCCTTTCCAGGTGTCCCTATGCAACAGTATGAGATGAAACTCAACATGTCACACAATATATGGTGGGTTGTTATGGTTTTGGAAGTGTGGTAGTAATGGTGGTGGTAGTGGATTAGTGGTGTTGTTGGTGGAGTTAAGTTAAGTTAAATTATTATTTTTCATTGGTGGTGTGTTGTTTTTGTGGTGGTGGTGGTGGTGGTGGGTTGTTGTGGTGGTGATGAATAGTACATATAAGCACATATAAGGCCCTGTTCTTTTACACTTAAATTTTAAGTACTTAAGTTAAGCTAAGTTAAGTACACTTAAATTAAGTTAAGTACATTCCTGCATGTATACATAACGTCTTTCATCACCATCATCATCGCCGCCACCGCCACTATTCATCACAACCACCACTATTCATCACCACCACTATCCATCACAACCACCGCTATACATCCTCATCACCACTATCCATCACAACCACCACCATTTTATCACCACCACTATTCACCACCACCCTAACACTATTCATCACCACCACCACCACCACTATGTGGTGTTGGTTTGTTGTGATGGTGGTGAGTTATTGTGATGGTGGTGGTGGTGATGAGTTGTGGTGTTGGCGGTGGCGATGGTGGTGGTGGGTTTTTGTGGTGGTGGGTTGTGGTGATGAATAGTAATTTAAGTACTTAAGTTAAGTATTTAAGTAACTGACTTAAGGTCAAAAGAACAGACCCTAAGTACATATGAGTAAATATAAGTAAAATAATAAGTTTAAGTGCAAAACATAAGTATGTATAAGTAAAATAATAAGTTTAAGTACAAAATATAAGTAGAAAAGAACCCTTAGTAGACAAAATACTACAAACTGAACAGCAGAAAATCTGATTCAAAATTGAACAAATAGAGTTAAATCTACCTGGAGAGGCAGCTGCAGATTGAGGCAGTCTAGATGATGACAAATTATCCTCCCTGGAAACCACTGGTATGGTTGAGGCAGATGGTACTACATGCCCAGCTGGAGTTTCTTGCATAGCTGGTACTACTGGAACAGGATGCGGAGGTGCCACCATAGATAATGACTGCATTGATGATACAGTTAACTTTGTAGGAGTCTTGGATGTTCTAGCCCTAATAGCATACCGCCTGTTTTGAAACCAGTTCCATATCTAAAACAATTGATTACCATCAGTGTTGGGCTCCAAAATTTCACATATTTTTACCTATCTAAAGAAAGATAGTCAATCAATCATACTTGCTTTGTCTGGACCACAAATTTTCCTTGCCTTTTTGGTGAATTGCTGCAACAACGGACATCATGTTTGATACATGTCTGATAAAGATGTTGAAATGAATTTTTCAGATAAGCATGTAACAAACCTGAACTTTTCAGCAATGGCTACAAGAACTTCCCGTGCAGGCATCATATTATTGTGCTCTTGCAAAATGGTTTCCATCTCCACAACCTGAAATGATTAGTTGGATTGATGAAAATAAAACTACACGTTTCATAGGTAAAACCAAACTAAGCATACACACAACTATGATGGTCTATATGGGATAGAGTCAATGCAAAGGACAAACCAAAATTCAACAAAAAGAACTGAAATTCATTTTGGCATGAAAATCCCTGAAACGAGTAAGCTCAATGGCTACAAAACGAAGAAGCCACCACTCAGTTGGGCCTATGAGAGAGGGATGTTGGCGTTGGGTTTTGAATTAGGGAGGTGAACAATAGGTTCGTATAGAGTTATATAAAGCAGCTAATAGTCAAACCAAACAGATAAATGTGTATTTTCCGCTGTCCCAAGTGATAGGAATTGCTCTCAATTTATCAAAGAAAGAAGACAAAATGAACTCTACATATATCAAATAATACTGAGGTATGTGGCGGCAGATGAACAAGTAGATATGCAAAGCTTCATTCACCTATCTAATAACACTTATAATAAAATGATAAACAAACCCTAGGATTCAAATATATCAAGATTTCAATTTCTACGTCCCAGTTCAGCTAAAATTAGGGCATTTCCTGGAAATAGGAAGAAGAAGACAGGAAGAAACTAACCTCAGCGCAACCGAAGCGGAAGGCAGGAACTCCGTTGCTCGGCGGTCGACCCATCCCACTCTCCAGTAAAACAAGTCCCAAAACAACAACAGCAAGGATGCCGATCCCCGACAGCAGATTTCTGTTCAGCTCTGCACCTTTATACCCCATGAAACGACATCGTTCGTCGACACTCTTTGTCGAAATTGAACCGTACCAATCGACCTATAAAATCAAACCAAACAAATCAAATATTGACCGAGCTTCACCCTAGCTTCTCTTTCAAAGCCATCAAGTAGCCGAAGCTGCCGCGCTCTGAGGTACGGAACTTAGATGGTGGGGCAGCAGCAGCAGAAGAAGAAGCCTGGTAAACTGAACCTCAATCCCAACTGGGCGCTGCTTCAGGAGGTACGTTTCTTCGCCGTCGTAAAATTCGAACCAACTTTTTCACCTGAAACCTCATGGTTTTTTTTGTATATACGTTTCAGAAACTCAAAAACGATGGCACCAAATCGCGTAAATCAGATACCAGTTTTCTAGGTACGAATGTGTAATGAGTCCATCCTTCTTCTTCCTGTAACCTTAAACCCTAGCTACTTTAAATTTACTTGGAATTTGACAGGTAAGCGTAAGGAGAGACCTGGTCATGAAGAACCCGAACATTACACAATTAATCCTCTCACTCCGACCACAGACGACTGCAGGTGACACTTGTTAACATTTACAAACTAGTACTTATTTTATTACAACGACCGCGGATTAATACTTTTCTTGTCATGTATATTGGAATTTGATTTTTGAATGTATCTGATTCGTATTGGGGGGTTTTCAGTATAACCAATGCGCTTGCTATGGACTGTGAAATGGTTGGTGTTGGTGCTAACCGGAGTGCCCTTGGTCGAGTTACACTGGTATAACTTGATTCGTATCATGCTGTTGTAGCTACTGCCATTACCCAGTGTGCATTTAAGTTGCCAAAATCATATGTCTATGTGCTCTTTTATTGACTTCACTTTTCAGCCCATCGACATTTCATTTTTTCTTCCTCTTTCTTGTTTCTGGGATTAGCTATTTAGAATTTTTAGAAATATCCCTTGATTTGCATTAGTAAGTAGAATCCATTGGAAATAGCATTTGAGGAAGTAGTAATCTCCTAAGGGGCATGTGTTGACCGATAGTAAAACCAGCTCAGCCGCACACTTTGCAAAAGGAAATGATCACTACGATAGAGAAGGATACAATAAACACCCTTCCTTTATGAGAACATGAGAAGTTCTTGCTATATTCATTATATTAGCTAATCCACCCTTGTTTTGAATCGCTAGGCATTCTGACTGAAGGGTTCTTGTCAACAATGTCAAGCACACAACTCTCATTTTGTTTTCTCATATTTATTCAATATATTATGTGTGATCACCAGTCATTATATGTGATCTGCCCCTGAACCTTTCACGTCAGAATTTTAAAAAAATCAACTCGTTGTCCCTTGGGGATAGGTATCCATTTCCTCTCAAAGACACTCATCCTAAATTGGCTTGATTGCCAACTGTGCACTGCCGCTCACTCTTTTGTCCCTTGTATGGATGTATCCTTTATTGTAGATGTGACCTCACAATCCATACCATGCTCATAAATACTGGGTGTAGGGGTGTGAAATAGTTTGCAGATAGGGCTTATTACATCCATTTCAGTATGATGCACTGATGCGGGACCTCTTATCATGCTTGTAGTCATTACTGATTTTTGCTTTAGATTTCATTCGGCTTATATATTGGCGGTTGGGGCAGGTTTAGTATGTGTTTCCTTATGATGCTACTTTGTTTGAGGCCAGGTAAATGAATGGGGCAATGTTGTATATGATGAATATGTCCGTCCTATAGAGCATGTTGTTGATTTTCGCACAGAGATTAGTGGAATCCGACCTCATCACTTAAAGAAAGGTGATTTGATTTTGGCCTCTTAACTCGAAACTGTGCAAGTATCTTTACTTGCGTTTAAAGAGTGATCTTCTGTCTTAGAAGAAATGATCATCTATCCCTAGCATGAATTTTTTTCCTTACAAAATGTTGCCTGGATATTGATGTATATTTAAATGCAGCAAAGAACTTTCAGGTTGCGCAGAAGAAAGTAGCGGAAATGCTCAAAGGAAGAATTCTTGTGGGCCATGCTTTGCACAATGACCTCAAGGTTGGCACATCTGTCCATTTTCATCATCTTTTATCAACCCAGACAATTATTTCCAACAGTTTTTTTCACTCAATTATTTCATTTTCCAGGCACTGTTACTAAGTCATCCAAAGAATGACATACGGGATACTTCTGATTATCTTCCGTTTTTAAAGTACATCCCATGATTGATCGACTCAAAATCTAGCCAGGGTTTTATTTTTCTATTTGGCAAATGTTTCATATTATTTTGTTTAATGATTCAGGGAAGGGAAAAAAAGAGCACTAAGACATCTAGCTGAGGAGCTTCTTGGCGTAAAGATCCAAAATGGGGAACACTGCTCTGTCAGTTCCACCATTCATTCATAGTTTCATACCCGCTCTTTCATACTCTCAATGTGGGATCATAGTTTTAATGAATCTGACATTTGATTGTTCTTTTTCAGATTGAAGATGCTCGTGCTGCAATGCTGATCTATCAGAAAAATAAAAAGAAATGGGAGAAGGAAGTCAAAGATCAGTTAAGACATCCAAAAAAGAATTACAAAGGGAGGCCAAAGAAGATTCGTAGAAATATTTCAAGTGTGACTGCAGCTGCTGTGGCATCTTGATATGGCAGCTGTGTAACATGTTCCCCAAGTGCTATATGGACAGTAGCCCAAAATGGTAGTTTACCGTTGAAACTTGAGCCATTTTTTTTATCTTTTACTCAGTTTTATGCTAAGTTTGCAGTATAAAATCAGGAGTGGGTAAATGAGATGTTGGCTATTAGATAATGCTGGTTTTTCTTTCACAATGTCTCCCGAAACAGGAAGAAGAAATATTTGTTTCGAACAAGCCAACAAATGCAAATTAGGAGCTGTAACCATACCTTGGCATACCAGAGCGTCCAAAAGGCAACTACCATGTTCTTTGTCTATACATGTCGTATTAATGTATTATTTGAAGTTCGCTTAGTTACTCTAACGGTCTATTGATAAACGGTAAGAGCATTACAGTTTTAAGCATTATCGAGTCTAGATAATAAGATGTGGAAACATATTTGCTTTCTATTCTGAATGGATTACATGTGATCTGAATAGTTGAAAATTTAAGTTTGTGAAACATATCCTGAGAGTATCTTTCCATCTAGCAATCCTAAATAGTGTGTTACATACATACATCCTTTAGGATGATTGGGAGAAATGGCACTGGAAAATATAGACTGTCATGTGCTTTCTTCTCACTTTCATTATTTGAGAACATGTTTTGTTGACAAGTAAACCAGCATTAACCAACTGTCTTTTTTGATCAATCTGTTTATTGTCAGGGCGTGATCGGATGATTGATCGATAAAATGTACTTTATTTACTTATTCATTCCTTGACAATTAAAGTTATATATATATATTAGTTTTTACGGATCTTGTAAATAACAAACATAACGAGTTCGTCTATAAATAGTTTGATTTTTTTCATTTTCTGTAAAAAAATATTATATTTATTTTTTTACTTTTAAAATTATATTATTGCACTATGAACATGTAACTAAATTAAATTAAAAATGAATACACAAACCCAATTACACCCTAAAGTGAACTGGATTTTAAATAAGTATTTTAGTACGACAAAATTTTACTATAAAATTTGATATTACTAAATGCAGAAAAGAAGGCTATGAGTTAAATGACCAAAATGCCCTTTTGGAAGAGGGGCAACGTTCCCTCGATGAGGGTAATTGTGTAATTAAGGATGATCACAGTTTGCCTAATAAAAAAGAATTGCCATATAGTCATTCACAGATAACCAGAAGCAAAACATCATCGTTTGTCAAAATTCTCTCTCTCCGATTGCTTTGCTTCTCCGGTTTCATCTGCAATTGGGTTGATCAGGTTTGGATTGCTACTAAATTCACTCGATTCTCCAACCATTTGCATATCTTCCGCGTCATGATCGATACGAAAGACACGATCTTGTGGTTTCGTTTAGGGTTTATTTTCGTCATAGATTGTTTTCCGAATTCTTGTTCATGTGTATGGAGAGTCATTCGTGGTTCATTTTGTGCAGAATTCGACTGGAGTAATCCCCGTAATTATCCGCTGCGCATTGTGAGAAATTTTCTGGCTCAAAGAACCTGCTTTGGGATCAATTGGGGTAAGAAAGGAAGGACCTTTGCTGGCGTTTCTTCATGCATCGCTGTTTCTTGATTGGATTTTGATTGAGTTTCTCCCTAAGATTTGGTTTTTGGGGTTCATGAGAAATTGATGAAAACATTGTGGTTGTCTTGTAGGTCATGGGTTTTGGGGTCAGTTTTAGAAAACCTCTGCGATCATTCGCATTTGACAGTCAATTACTAATTGAGGATAATGAGTGTTCCTTTAGCTAAGGTTATTGTTGGTGACTGAGTGTTAGTGGCATTGTCGTAGTAATGGGAAATATTTGAATGTGGTGTATTATGTATACCCTGATCAGAGTCTTCTCTTATGTTTTTCGAGGTTCTTTTTGTTTCCACACTATGAAGTCGTTCATAGGATACATCAAAAATTCTCATTTTTACCGATTATGACTGGATAAAAGCAGATTGTTGGCATTTACATGAATAATATCAGTACTACGGTTAGGAGTTGCACACAAATGTATGCATAGGTTAGGTGGCTCGTGAGACTAAGTTGCATGTATGCCCCGCTAAAGTCCGTATGAAAGATTTAGATGTGTGTTATTATGATGTTATTGCATATGTTTTTCTCAAAAATATATGTTACTGTTTAAAAATTATAGTCTTAATTCAGTTTTGAGGGCATGCTTTCAAAAAGTTCCTGTATCCCAGTGCTTTTTTCAAACTGAAACTATTGGGCATAATAATAAGACCTGCACTGCATCAAATTACAATTTAATGCTATTATATTCAGACCATCTTTAAAGTTTTATTCTTGTATTATTGTATTGGACGCATACGAATGGCTTGAAATGTATTTTTGATGGGTGATATCCTTTAAAACATAATCCAGCTAAAAACGGTCTTCAGTTATTCTATATTTAATTCGTACCGAACTTCAAGCATAATTTCTGTTTCCGGTTTACGGAAATTGTTTGCAGTTTATATCCATATTAGCTCTTTCAGTACTGGATTTTTTTCTGTATTAGGGATTTCTGTACGGTTTATAGACTGTTGAGCTTGACAATTTTGTGTCTTTTAATATATAACTTTTTTACGTACAGGTATGCTTAATGAAACATTCTATTTAAGATGAGCCACAGAAATATACCGGTGACTAGTCAAACGATCGAGTATCAATATCAATCTGTACAGGGCCCTCTACCACATGGCCCTGGCGTGTTCGGTGGGAACATCAGGAATTCCTTTCAACATGCTCATGTTACCTTACCAGTACCAGTGAACACAAATATCGTTGATGGGCATCACTTACCAGATCAGTATAATAGTTCTGTCCCTTATGTAATTACGCCATATGGTGCCATTGTTCACCATCCCACCGCAAATAGTGTTACTGCAGGACCCAACTTCTATAACCCATACGTGAACATAGGAACTTTCTCAGCCCCTCCGTCCTATGGCCCATATGATCACATACCTTATCACGCGAACTTTGTTTATGGAATGCCAACAAAAATTAAGAATGCTGAAATTCATGGCAGTTTCCAAAACTCCAATGCTTCAACCAGCTCTGGGTCTGCAGCTGACACTTCAAATATCAGACATATGGAACCCGCCGGGGCAGCTGTAACTGGTTCTGATCAATTTCCTCCCGGTCGTTATATAATGGCTCCCGTTCCCTCAACAATGGTGGTTGGTTCTAGGGTGCATTTGGGTGAAAGACCAGGGGCTCCCTCTGTAGATTCTGTAATGGTGCCTGGCCCGGCGTATATGGTTGCAGGAAGCTATTTGGGTCAGCCATTTCTTCCAGCAGGTCAAGTATGGTCAGATCAGACTCGTAGCATTAATCAGGGAGATGTAGGTATTCGGCCGTGGAGTCAGTTACCAGCTGCACCTATATTACCTGGTATTGCTATCATCCTTAACTCTGTGTCCTCCGGCACTTGTCTGTTTTATAAACTTATTAAAATCTCTTCATTTTTTCCCGGCCGCGATTGATATTGAAATATAGAATAGGAGACGTCAATATTTTTTTAGACGTGCATTTTGACTTCATATTTATAAATCATGGTGTGGTTTTTCTTTCTCAACAGTAGGAGGAAACGTTAGCAGAAGTGGTACTGGAGCAATGAATGTTCAGGGATATCAGGATATGGCTTCTAACAGTTCTACTAATTTCTTGCCTCATATCAGCCACGGCAGTACTCCTCAGGCACTACCACCACCACCTATGCAAGTAGTGGGAACCCGTAATGCCAATTTCTATCAGGTTACTGGACCTTCGTATCGAGGAGTTCCAGCCAATATTACACCTCATGGTCCTTTGAATCCCCCTCAAGAAAGCCTGAACTCAGGCGTTAGAGTTCGAGGCACTGTTCTTCCTACAGGCGTTAGGATTTATCGGCCTCAACGTGGGACCTTACCTGATGCAACGGTCAGATCTCACAGTACTCCTTACCTGAGAGTCATGCCTAGAGAGGTAATGTCTTGTTTTTTCATAAACAATATATTATATAATTTTTCAAATAGCTATTAATTTTTTCGTCTTGAGTTTCATTTAGCTGGTGTTGCATTGCTCACTTGAAATCATCTGCCTTTAGCCTTACCGCCTCACATTAAAGTTTTGTTATACATGCAGGAGGTTGCTGAACTTGTGATTCCAGACAGTTACGAAGAAGTCGATGTCGATCAACACAGAGATATGCGCATGGATATTGAGCACATGTCGTATGAGGTAGGAAAATAAATACTATCTATTTTCAGCCACATGCCCTTTTTATACCACGACATAAACTTATGATATCTGTTCACCTATAAACTCGAATGCAGGAGCTTCTGGCATTAGGTGATCGGATTGGCAATGTTAGCACTGGGTTGACGGTCGAGGCTATCAGAAAGAATCTGAAAACAAAAGTCCATGTTGCTCGTTCTACAATCACCAGTCGGGAAAAGTTGGTCTCCGAAGATCATGGTTTTAATTCTTGCATTATCTGTCAGGTATTCGACTTTTTCTGTGCATTTTTTATTTTTTTAATTCGAATACTCGTTGGCCTTTTTTCACAGACAAGTACGTGAATGTACAGGATTTAAGTTAGATACTTGTTTCTGTCAAAGCTTCTTGAGATCATAAGTAGCTAATCATGTAGTTTACGTTGTTATACTTCCAGTCTGATTTTGAGGACAAGGAGACGATTGGGACCCTGAGCTGTAGGCACGAGTATCACGCTGGTTGTCTGGAGAAGTGGTTGCTGGTTAAAAATGTGTGCCCAGTTTGCAAATCATCGGCACTGTTGATCGAAGAGAAGCCAAAAGCGTGAAAGGATCGGTTCAAAAATAAAAAAAATAAAAGCGGGCAAGGAATGGGAAAAACCACATTTTGAAAGAAACCCATCCGTTTTTTTTTATGGCAGAGCTGAGTTATTTAGACTGTTTTGCTCTGTTTGTGTAAACATCTAATATGCTGCATATAACTGTGGATATGTATGGCTCCGCTAGCTTAAGTTTGTTCATAGCGTCAATTGCGTCGGTCTGGGCAGCAACTCAGATTGGGTGTTGCCCACTCTTACATACTTCTCTATATGTATAAAGTTTAGCATCGGATTCTGAATATTGTTCCTGTCCATGTTGCTTTCTATTATGCAGATGTAGGATGAGGTGTTTTTTTTTCATAGACAAAAATCTATAATAGCTTCATTTGTCATTGCATGATGTGGTGAAGAATTTAGTAGGAGCGGAAGTCAATGAATTGCACTTTGTTGTAGTTAACCGCAAGGGACTTGCGGAAGAATCTGTGGAAGACCTTTCGAAGGAACCGGCACACTTGGAAGTCATCCTTGACAAAGGTGCTCAAAAATCCCGAATGAAGGCTCTAAAGATGATCCGGACAGATTGTACTGGAAGACTATGACTTTTGAGCATATACGTATAATATGCATTTTAATGATAATCTAAAATCCGTTAGACTTAGGATGTTGGGCAGGACCTTGCCACATCACTTAAGGTCCGAGGGACTTAGGGTCGGTGAGAATAAGTATACACATGAGGAACATAATCTAAAATCTGGACATCATGCACATGCGACAGATAAAGACTTTGGACAGATTATACTCCAAGGGGTGCGACAAGATAAGGGCATGTAACTGTGACCTTTTCAAATATCCACATACATTTGTCCAAGGAGCATCTATGCACTATAAATATAGGAATCATCAAACTTGTAACCCATCTTGAATATCTGGAAATTACAAGGGGTAGTTGTAATTGTGTAGGGGCTGACCTTCACCTTCTATACAAGGATGATTGTGAGCATTCTGTGAAAACGCATCAATACATTTGTGAATAATAAAGAAGTCTCGTATCATGGGCTTATTGAAAGGTCGATATTGGAATTTGGGAGATTTGAGAGTAGAAATGTTTTGATTTGTAAGGAAACCCCAACTCGTGATGGATGGATTATGAAGAATATTTGATGGAATACAAATTCAAGGGAGCGAGTGACCTGAAATAAAAGGGAGCAAAAATTGATAGAATGAGGAAAATTCAAGGCGAGCTGTATGGAGTTTGAATTGTGGAAATTTTTCATAGAAAGAATGTATAATTTAAATTATGAAAAGTGTTTTTTTTTTCAAATAGGATTCAAGGGAAAACTTTGTATTATTTTTTATTGTTTTCTTTGAAATTTCATAGTAAAGCACACAAAACTTAAATTCCTCCAAATTTTCTTTTCATTCTTAAATATTTTCAAGATCTTAATAAGGATATAAGCCTTGGAAATATCGATTATTTTTGTGACAGAAGTGATTTGAGCAATAAAGAATTTAGAACGGAAAATAAACGACATAAAGATTTACGTGGTTCAAGAGTGTGTTGGCTAGGTTCATGGACATGAAGAAATAAATTTTATTCAGATAGGAGAATGTACAGATTACAGTATGATTACAAGAGTTTATGTAGTCGACTAAAATCTCAATCCTAATCCAAATAGCAAAAATATGATCTTAAGAAAGTGTACACAACAAAGCCCATGTACTGGGTTCAAAGCACCTAACAATTATGATGGAAAAGTAAAATGCTAAGGCTCTGCTTAATCTTGAAAAGTTTGATACAAATAAAATTTTATGAAAAATTATTTTACCGAAAAATATTTGTATGGCTTGCTTTTATTTTATTTTAATTTTCCATTATCATAAGACTTTATGTTTCTCCAATCTTTTTTATTCAATGCCATAAATTTAATTTCCAAGAATAATAAAAAGTCCGTGGTGTGAGCCAAAACTTTACACTATCTTCATTAATGATTCTCTAGCAATAAAATCATTATTTTGAGAGAGATCATGGATGAATCAATGAGACATCCAAACCCTAAACAACCCTTTTTTGATTTCATCTATCGCGTCTCCTTCCCTACTTTCTCTTTCATTTTACCTTCCATTCATCGTACAATGATCATGCAGGCGTCAGGTGGGCTGAGGCAAAGGGTATGGAACCACTGGCAGCGCTCTCTATTTTGAAGTACAAATTGTCTTTTGTCTCGCAGAAGGGTTTGACAGAAGGATTTTTAAGAAACGATTACAATTAGCCTCGGCCGAAAATCGAGATGGTCCGGCTAGTCCGTCATTTCTTTTTTGTTTAAGATCCTCATTTATAATTATCTCATATCGAGTTAAAAGAACGGATATACATAATCTACCTTGATCGGTTGGCCATCATCGATCCTAGGGCTGTCCAATGGGCCGGGCCGGCCCGGCCCAAAAAACAAAACCCTAGCCCGACCCAGTCTAATAAAACATAAGCCCTTCATTAATTTTCGGGCCGGGCCGGGCCGGCCCATAAACAAAAAGTTAAGCCCGCGGCCCACCATAGGCCCGAAAATCATGAGGCGGACCGGGCCAAACCGGGCCAGCCCGACAAAAAAATTAAAATAAATTAAAATAATCATATTTTTTCATAAAAATATTAAAATTAATTTAAAAAAAATAAAAAATATTAAAATTAATATTTTTGGGCCGGACCGCGGACTATTCGGGCTTTTATTATTAAGCCTGAGCCCGGCCCAGCCTTTATCGGGCCGGGCTTTCGGAAGCCCTCTTGCGGGCCGGACCGGGCCAAACGGCCCACGGGCCTCGTGGGCCATTTGGTCAGGCCTAATCGATCCGCATGTTGGAGGGCGTGAAAATAATGCAAGACAGTGGTTATGATGCTATATATTATAACTGGAGCTATTTTTTGGAGGTAGGCAAAACATGACGGATCGAACATCATTTGACAATAACAATGAAATAGTAAGCACTGCCATATGATCGATCCCTACATAACATGTAAATTGAATATATATATATATATATGGCGACGCGGAAGCGGGTGGGTGTTTTCTGGAATATATCTTTGTAGCGCTAAAGTTTTGAGATCCCAATAAAGAGCGACATGAAGGACGAGAGAGAGATATGTGAGTAGTAAACACTTGAGACCTAATTAAACAAATAGATTAGTTGTGAATATGTAAGGCTCTTCCACATGCTAGCTAAAGCACATCACTTGTGCCTCACGCTACAACATTTAAAACTATTTATGTAGAGAGAGAGAGAGAGAGAATAAGCATGATAATGATAGATGGCATGATGTAAATGTGATTAACAATGACTTTCGACAGAGTTTTCTGGAGGACAAGAAGCTAGGTAGCTAGCTGTACATAACATGCTCCTGCAACATAATCATTATCAGTGTTTCGCTTAAGTATAAACCCTAATGTAATGTAAATTGAATGATATGGAAGAGACGGAGGGGGGCAAATAAGGGTCGCCATGTGAGGCTGATTTGAGGACAAAGCAAAGATAGTTGGCGGTGGGGAAAGTGGTCACATGGGAAGAGGGAATTAAAGGAGGACGTGCATGATTCTCTCTCTTAATTGTTTATACATTTTTAGAGACTTTTTCTGACCTCACTGGCATTGGTCCTTGTGAATCCTGAAATCTGCGACTGAACCAACCAACGACAGAGCTGAATAAATATGTTTATCCTTCCATGTGGATCTGCAACTGCAACCCATAAATATTTATTTAACAAAAAATGTCACACCCATAGAGATGAGAATGTCAATTATTCCTCAAATATGACACTCTTCTTCCGTAATTATTTATACTCACCTGCATTTTTAATGATGGATTATAAAATGGAGAAGCTACCCATGTCTTATCCAGTATTCCCTATGGAATCTCCAATTTAAGAAACATATTCTTCACCAAATGAAAACTGAGTTTCAAACCATGCACAACTTTTCTTTTTTCCAATTCCATCTAATCTATAGAATATTTTCCTGATCAATGTTTGCCATCATCGTCAAAAGTGGGAGCTCAGGATTGATAATATTCCGATTCCGATTCCGATTCCGATTCCAACTGCTGGTTTATTCACAAAAAAATCACATAGATAGATGGCGTGAGAAATATGAAAATGATGGAGGAGAGGGGTGAGATGGGCACGTGGTGGCTGATTCCTCTGTTCTGCATCCATCACTTGTTAATAGAAACTTAATGTCTAAAAAAATAGAGATGGAGGAGGGAGCTGTGGCTAGCTGTCTTTCCTTTCCATGTGACCTCTATACTCTTTATAGCAAAAATGTATGTATATTTCCCTGCTTCTCTCAACTACTACTCTCTCTCTACTTTATTACAAATTGATACAGGTTTTGCCATGCTCTTCTCTACTTCCTCAACCAACTCCTTTATAACTACTCCCACCTTGGAGGGATTGTTTGGTTGCTTGCTTGCTCGAGGGAGAGAGAGAGAGAGAGTACTAGTGACTGGAGAAGCTGTTTTCTTGGGTTATCACCATTGTGAATTTCTACCAAATGGCACAATTGCCACCTAAAATACCTCCCCAAAACTGGTCTCTATTCCAACACCAGATCCACCATACGCTGCCTAATATGGCAGCCCCTACCTCCACCCATCACAACCAGCCTAACCCTAATCTCTCTTGGGTGGATGAGTTCCTAGGCTTCTCCTCCACCCGCCGAGGCCACCACCGGAGATCGGTGAGCGACGGAGTCACGTTCATCCAAATGGTCGATCAAGATCACCAACATGATAATGCTTTTGACCGCCTAGATGATGACCAACTCCTTTCCATGTTCACTGACGACATGTCCCTAGACCTCCCACCTCCTCCCACAGCCATGTCGTCGCCGTTATCCACTCCCTCAGACCAGAACAGCAACAATGAGGATCAGATGAAGGCATGCGAGAATCTGCTGCAGTTACAAACAATGCAGCAGCCTGATACTTCAAGCAAACTCTCTCTAGACTCCCTCGGCCTAAATTCATCTACAGATGCCGACACTAAAGCCGATCCCAAGCGAGTTAAGAGGTAAACTCTTACGTTATACATTAAGTTATGTCTTTACTGAACTCTGTGATTGATTTGTTGGGGTGTTAGAATTTTGGCGAATAGACAATCTGCTCAGAGGTCTAGGGTTAGGAAGCTGCAATACATATCGGAGCTGGAACGAACTGTTTCATCACTGCAAGTATGAATGAATTCGATCTTGTTTGGATTCTCAACTTTTGATGATCTGTTCATTGATGTTATATTTGTGATGTGTGTAGAGTGAGGTTTCGGCATTGTCACCTAGGGTTGCGTTCCTAGATCATCAGAGGCTGATACTGAACGTCGACAATAGCTCTCTGAAGCAACGCATTGCAGCATTGGCTCAAGATAAACTTTTCAAAGATGGTATCCTATTCCACCTTTTGTTTCATATATTGGTAGAGAAAAGACATTTTATGATAAGATATTTTGTTCAATGTGTCGCAGCTCATCAGGAGGCACTGAAGCGAGAAATCGAGCGACTGAGGCAAATTTACCATCAACAAACTGTGAAGAGCAAAACCGTGCAAAATAACATTGGCGAGGACAGCAGTGACAACTCATCCAAGATGAGTAACAATCCCACAGTTTCCCTGCAGCAAACACCAGTACAGCTGTCGACCCCCGACATGGGTATCGCCTGCAATGACAAGTAAAGGAACAAAGATCATTGAGCTCAGCTGAGACAAATTAATTCTGAAACACTTAATTTGCATTTAGAGGGAGGAGCTGTGGCTGTAGTCTTGCTAACATTAGACGAGGAGGAGGAGAGATGGAGAGGGAGGTTAGCTTCACATGTTTTTTCTTCATCTGATAATTCAGGCTGGGGAACAAGACACGTGGAGTATAAGGGTTTGGCTGTAAATCGATCTCTTTTTCATCTTTTTTTTTGGAGGTGGGGGGTTGACATATTCAGTTTACTATACCATTGTACATCCACAAAATATAAGTAAATAAAAAAACAAGTTTCACAGTCTCTTTGTTTTATTTTTTAGTTTGGGAATCCTTGCATTAAGTTTCGATGTTACTTGGGTTTTGTTTTGAGTTGATACTTAATAAACAAGGTGTTATTAGTCTTCCCTAGGGGAGTAGGACAACAGAGCCTGATGTTTTGCGGCTCTCCAAATCAGCATGAGCCCGAGCAGCTTCTGACAAAGGGTACTTATGATTCACTCGCACTTTTAATGTTCCTGCTGCGATGTGCCCAAATACCTCTCCAGCACATTCCAGTAGCTCATCCCGAGTCGCATTGTATGCCATGAGGGATGGTCGCGTCAAGAACAAGGATTTCGCTCCCAGTGCCGGAAGTGGGAGCGGATCTGGCGAGCCTGACGATTGCCCAAAACTCACCATGTAGCCTCGAACTCGTAAGCAATCTAATGACCCCTGTAATATAACCATCATACGTCATAGTAATGAATATCAAGATGGCCGGATGATACTGAGATACTTATTGGCATAATAATCCTTCGAGAAACAAAGGTAAGTGTGATTTATACTGGAACTGTTATCAGTCAATAAGAAGTGAATTACCTGAAATGTGTCTTTCCCAACTGAATCATACACAACATGAACCCCGCTGCCGGATGTGATTTCCATGACACGGGCAACAAAGTCTTCTTCCTTGTATATGATGACATGGTGGCATCCATCTTCCTTGGCTTGGATGGCTTTATCATTCGTTGAAACAGTCCCAATCACTGTCGCACCAAGAGCATTTGCCCACTGGCATAACAATGAACCTGTTCCACCAGCTGCCGCATGAATAAGGACTACATGCCCTGCTTCAACCTGCTCATGAAAAAAGACAGCGGATTAGCAATACCATGGAAAATACAATTCCAAAGGCAACTAAAAATTATTGACCAGATGATGTTGACATAAGATATAGCCCAAGAAAATATATCAAATGAGAGGATCAACTTGATTTACAGAGTCATTTCATTCTTTACAGAGTAATTCGGAAGAGAAAACTGACGTTCGTGAAACATTTGTTGCCCTTATGCTAGAATTTCAACCAAGGAAAATTCAAAAGACGCGGGAGTATCGAATGATGATATGAGAAGATAAACAATCTGAACAAAATTTCTCAAACAAAGTTGTATACTGAATACCATGGTTAGATGCAATGGTAATAATAATTTGTGCTCTACACCTATAGTATGAAACTATGAATAGATCTAATATCATTTACCAAACCCTGAAAACAGTTTGATATAATTGAATATAGAAGTTTTATATAGCGAAGGTATGTTAGACATCGAAGAAAAAAGTTAATGCGGGTTTTACATCCAGATTGCATGAACAAATATATCCAGAGAATTAAAATCTATATTTTGAATTAATGTGCAAGTTACTTCATTGTTATTCAACAGAGAAGCTGGAACTGAAAAGTAACGAAACTTTAAAATCTGTCTCTTCACATTATCAGGTGGTGTTACATTAAATTTAACCCGTGAGACAACGACTTCCATACTTTTACATATTATAATGATTATAGCCAATGACGACCACTTCGATTAGGCAGTTGAGATATTGATTGATATATGATGAGTTGATTGATGACTAACCTTGAAGCAGCGGCGGAGAAGATACTGAGCCGTCATGCCCTTAAGCAAGACAGATGCAGCTACAATTGGATCAACTGACGAAGGAACCGGCACGACTTTGTCAGCAGGAAGTATCTGCTCTTCAGCATAAGAGCCCATTGGATTACCAGCATAAGCAACAACATCTCCGACCAATCTACCAGTTAGACCAGGTCCCACAGCTTTTACAACTCCAACTGCCTCCATACCTGCATGTATGAGTACAGTTAAAAACACTGTCGCTATTTTACTGATGGGCGATGAATGACACCAGAGCCTTGTGTTTGATCTGTGACTGCATCTCAGTATAAAAAGCATAACAAAACTCATTAATAAATATGATTAAGATCTACTTGGTAAAGGTCTCTATTTCACACACTTATAATGTAATTTATCTTCATTGGCGTCCTATCTACGTTTCAAGAAAAGGCTATTTGCTTAGGGTGAACCGATAACGAAGTAGTCAGATGTATTCCTTCGAATCAATCATTAAGCTGTACAGCATGAAGAGCTATCTGGTTTAAATATGCGAAGCAGCAACAGAAGACAATATAACAAGATCGTCTAAATTGCAGACAAGTATTTTTTAATCTTGGTAAAAAGATAATATAAAACTATTATCTTCATGTTTAACTCAAATATGGTGGTTTGAAAGAAAAAGTGTAATTAAGACTTGAGACTAGCAACATATGTGAAATAACATCTCCATAGGGATCCGGCTGCAGTATTGTCGACAGAACTGACACTACAAAATTGTATTTATTTAAAGCTGAACCAAGTTAACAGTTTTGATGATAAAGACTAAAGTGAACATTGAAATTCATTCTTGCAGGTTTCCAATATGAAGCTTTTTTTGCACGCTAGGATGAAAACTTACAGTTGACGGTCTCTTATTTTAATAGTGGAAGAAAAACGTCGACCAAACCTCACCTGGAGTAAAGGGTAGCGATGCAGGCTTATAGACTCCTTTGCGAAAGTAGACATCAATGAAATTAAGCCCAATGGCCTGGTTTTTCACTAGAATCTCGCCCTCTTTAGGTTCTCCAATCTCCACATCCTCCCATTTCAAAACCTATCATCAAGATAAAATAGTCTCAAAACTTGGATTACTCAACCATTGATCAACAGCATCCATGACGCTCGATGTCCAACAAAAACACTAACGTTTAATCAAATTACCACATAAATTGGTCTACCCCAAATTCACTACTAAAGCTTTCCAGTTTTGGGGATTACAGTTAATCGGGCCCAAGAAGTCAGAAGCTAGGGTTTGTCGAGTTCAAACTAACAATAAATCCATTAAACAACAAAAGCCCTTACAAAATTACTAATAAACTCAATAAAAAAAATGGAGAAGAGAAATGAGACCTCAGGGCCGCCATGTTCGTACACTCTGATGGACTTCACCATATATGAAACTGCTGGTGCTGTGGAATTCGAAACTGCACGGACAATCGGGAGCTTGGCTTTTAATGGTGACGACGATCTCAGAGTAAAGTCCAGATGAAATGGGGTTCGAATTATCATCGTTTCTGTCTCCGAGCGTCATCACTGACCTAAGGATTTTACAATGAACTTGGACTGGATATCGCTGCAAGTTCATAGTCCAGCTTAACTGGGCCGGCATACCATCCAACAGCCCACTTATTTTCAATGGGTGTTTTGGCTGGCTGATGAAGGATTGCTCAGGACATCTTCTACAACGGGACACACAACAAAGTGTGATTATTTTCAACTTAATATGACGGTAAATAAATTAAATATTTTTGTAAGTGATGGTGAATGTGTGGGCGAGTACATTGAATTAAGTATTGTAATTAAGCTTTTTTATTTAGAAAAATTAACCCAAAACGTTATTTATCTCTTGGTCTATAAGTAGGAGAGAAGCAGTTGGAGGACTTCTTCCTTTACGTGGACGTATTGTTGTACGAATGTATTGTGTCGTTCATGTGTGGGCTAATAAAAGTATGTTCTTGTGCTTGAAGTGTTTCACTAATTCCTTAGAAAAAAATTGAGTTCTGCCCTTGTTTAAGTTTTGAGTTTTAGAAATACGGCATTTTGAGTTTGAGTTTCAAAACTACCGCGTTTTCTAGGACGACGGTTCTAGCCAAACCGTTGTCTTGAGAAATGTTGGGGATTTAAGTGATTTCACTTGTGTGGACGAGTGTGTGTTCTTTATGGATGTAACTACACTCATGTTATCTTGTGCTGCGGACGGGTCCCCATACATGTCCACTGCTCAAGTAACTGCCCACGTTCACGTAACTGTCCACTACGCAGACAACTACCCACGTCCCCATCTTCAGTAACCGTCCAGCGAACTACTTGGAGGTTGTGTTCTTTATAAGAACAAAGAGAAGAACCCACATAAAATATAGAACAAAAAGAGAGAACAAGAAAAGACAACACAAAATCTGAGTTTCTTGGACATATTTGAGTGCATTTAGACATTCTTGAGTGTGGACTCTCGTTTGGAGCCTAAACGAGGGTTGTAACGTTTGTCTTATCTCATCTCGAATTTCGTGGATTCCCCAAGGCTCATAGGGGGCGAAATATCGATTTAGGAAAGCTTCCACGCGATTCAAACGATATCTGTTGTCATCGATCACAACCCATTGAGCCCACGGGAACAACAATCTAAATCGATATTTTCGGTGATCATGACAACTGTCCGAGAGATAGCAAGCAATGTGGAGAAGCTGAGCAAGTTTGAAGGAACTGACTTCCGGCGTTGGCAAAAGAAGATGCATTTTTTGCTGGCCAATTTGAAGGTGGCCTATGTGCTGTCCACACCCATTCCTGAGGCAGGGGACGATGCTCCACTGGAAGAAATAAGGCGGAGGAACAAATGGGAGAATGATGACTACATCTGCAGGGGACACGTCCTCAATGGTATGTCCGATTCCTTGTTTGATATTTATCAACATTTTCAATCTGCTAAGGAACTGTGGAATTCACTTGAATCCAAGTATATCGCTGAGGATGCCTCAAGCGTGAAGTTTCTTGTAAGTAATTTCAATGATTACAAGATGGTGGACACACGTCCGGTTATGGAACAATTCCATGAGATACAACGTATCTTGGGGCAATTTGCCCAACATGACTTGAAGATGGATGAGTCCATCAAGGTGTCAAGTATCATTGACAAGTTACCTCCCTCGTGGAGAGAATTCAAGAACATGTTGAAGCACAAGAAAGATAATATTTCTCTTGATGAGCTTGGTAGCCATTTGCGCATCGAAGAAGGCATTCGTGCGCAAGAGAAGGGCAAAAATCCAGAGGTGCCTAATTCCATCAATGTGGTGGAAGAAGGTGGGAACAAAGGGAAAGGCAAGAAAAGGCCTTCCAACAGCATGGGTACGGGTCCATACATAAAGCGGTCCAAGCAAGGGACGGGTGCTGAGAAAGCATGTTGGACTTGTGGTAAGACGGGTCACTTTAAACGTGATTGTCGTGTTGAAAAGAAGAAGAAAGCAAATGCTACAAACTCTGTTCAGGGTTCTAAGGAACCTGTTCAGAAAACTCATCAAGGTCAGAATTTTTGTCATCGCAATTTTCCATGAAAGATATGGGGGAGGCTGATGTTATCCTTGGAATTAGGATAATTAGAAATCAGTCGGGACTGATGTTAACACAATCTCATTATATTGAGAAGGTGTTAAAGAAATTCAATTATTTTGAGTGTAAACCAGTTAGCACCCCATATGACCCTTCCCAGGGACTCGTCCCCAATACGGGAAAAACTGTTAATCAGTTGGAATACTCTAAAATCATTGGGTGTTTGATGTATGCAATGACTAGCACCAGACCTGACATTGCATTTGCAATAGGTAAGCTAAGTCAGTACACAAGCAACCCTGGTGAGCATCACTGGGACGCGGTACATAGAGTACTTAGGTACCTGAAAGGAACCTTACACTGGGGACTCCAGTACACAGGGTATCCTTCTGTTATGGACGGGTACACAGATGCTAGTTGGATTACGAATGCAGAGGACTACTCCTCAACAAGTGGATGGATATTTCTGCTTGGGGGAGGTGCCATTTCATGGGCTTCCAAGAAACAAACTTGTATCACGTCCTCAACTATGGAATCAGAATTTGTTGCCTTATTTTCAGCGGGAAAAGAAGCGGAATGGTTAAGGAACTTAATCTGTGATATACCATTATGGGAAAAACCAGTTTCACCCATATCAATATATTGTGATAGCGCAACTACATTGGCTAAGGTTCATAGTCATGTGTACAATGGAAAGTCTCGACACTTGGGTGTGAGACATAGTGTTATAAGAGAGCTCCTTATGCACGGGGTGATAACGGTTGATTTTGTTAGATCACAACAAAATATGGCTGACCACTTGACGAAGGGGTTAGCGAAAGACTTGGTTTCAAAGTCTAATAAGGGGATGAGACTGGTACCCGAATAGTCCTCTAGGGGTGGGACACCCAACTCCTACCGGTAACTCCGGGACAGAGTTCAATGTGGCACAAGCTCATTTCTAGAGAACTGGAGAGCACAAATTAGTCCCCAAGGGTGCTCTTGTCCACTTGAAGAAGGTTAGTTTTCTTTGAAAAAATGTAAGGAGTGGTACACAACAGGGGACACGTCCCCTGATTAAGGAAACTACCTATATATGCGTGAAGTTTGGCCGCTTCATGAAGCGATTGGGTAACGCTTCATATACGCATATGAATAGATATGGACTCAAGGCCGTTAACGAGTCAAGGAAAGACTTTTGAATTGTCATATAGCTTGTGTGTGTGTTACCTTTATGCATCCAAGAGGAATATGATGGTTCAAATCTTATAGATACCATTCATATTTAGGGTGTTTGAAATAGCACACTACGTGGAAATTCAATTCTATGGACATTTCCGCTTATGCACTAGTTATGGTAAATGCACTTAAATGGGGGAGGATTGTTGGGGATTTAAGTGATTTCACTTGTGTGGACGAGTGTGTGTTCTTTATGGATGTAACTACACTCATGTTATCTTGTGCTGCGGACGGGTTCCCATACATGTCCACTGCTCAAGTAACTGCCCACGTTCACGTAACTGTCCACTACGCAGACAACTACCCACGTCCCCATCTTCAGTAACCGTCCAGCGAACTACTTGGAGGTTGTGTTCTTTATAAGAACAAAGAGAAGAACCCACATAAAATATAGAACAAAAAGAGAGAACAAGAAAAGACAACACAAAATCTGAGTTTCTTGGACATATTTGAGTGCATTTAGACATTCTTGAGTGTGGACTCTCGTTTGGAGCCTAAACGAGGGTTGTAACGTTTGTCTTATCTCATCTCGAATTTCGTGGATTCCCCAAGGCTCATAGGGGGCGAAATATCGATTTAGGAAAGCTTCCACGCGATTCAAACGATATCTGTTGTCATCGATCACAACCCATTGAGCCCACGGGACCAACAAGAAATTCGGTGACAACGGTTTCATAAAAAGCGTTAACTTTAATTTTCAAATGACAACGGGCTTGGTTAGCCCGTTGTCATGGCCAACCGGCCCAATAAATTTGACGGGTTTGATCAAACCGTCGTCCCATTAAAAATAATCGGCCGCGCTCCTATGACCACCCATACCTGCAAAACTGCAAGCTATGACAACTCCTGCAGATTTCCAAGCTATGACCAAATAGTCCCCACATTTGAAGGATTCAAACTTGGAAAGCTTGGACAACTCCTGCAGATTTCCAAGCCATTTTACAACAGTCCCCACATTTGAATCCTGGAGTGCTTGCATGAAATGCGGAAGTTTGGTAAATGATTCATCCCACATTTGAACGCACTTATTGGGCCGGTTGGCCATGACAACGGGCTAACCGGCCCAACGGGCTAACCGGTTGGCCATCCTGGAGCGCGGCCGATTATTTTTAATGGGACGACGGTTTGATCAAACCCGTCAAACTTATTGGGCCGGTTGGCCATGACAACGGGCTAACCAAGCCCGTTGTCATTTGAAAATTAAAGTTAACGCTTTTTATGAAACCGTTGTCACCGAATTTCTCAAGACAACGGTTTGGCTAGAACCGTCGTCCTAGAAAACACGGTAGTTTTGAAACTCAAACTCAAAATACCGTATTTCTAAAACTCAAAACTTAAACAAGGGCAGAACTCAATTTTTTTCAATTCTTTAAATATCACTCTTCTATATGAGGTGAAGATGAATTTAAATCTCTTCCATCAAAAATAAATAAATTATCTAGAGTTGGAATCAATTATATTCAATTATTCAACGATGGTATATGACATTAAACAATTTATATAATATTTTTAGAACGAAAATGTATTGAAATTCTGTTGGCCAAATCAAATAATAAAATGATATTTGGATTAAAAAATTAAAAAAATTGCGCCATATTATTAAATATGAACACAAAATGTGGTGGTATTTGGAGACACTTTCTATACAGCAGCCTACTTTTGGCCACGTCCTTTCGATACAAAAAAATGCAGCTGACTCTGATAACATGTGAACAACTCAATGCTGATCTACTTAATTATATTCAATTTCCAAGTCGCAGACCTTTAAAATGTAGTTAGTGGCAGTCGTGTTTGGTTTCTACAAAGTCACTAATTGTACGCTAATGCTTTGTTTTTATTTGAGCTTTTAGTCAATCTATGGTGCGTCAGTCAATATAGTTTGCATAATATTATAAGACAAATTACTCTCAAATTATTTGATTAATCTAATTAGAAATGAATCTATAATTTAAGTAATATATGTGCTATTATTGTGATAAATTTAAATAATGTGATATAATCTTATCGTATCAATATATAATAAAATAATAGCTAGATTGAAAGCACTAACTCAAAGTTTTCCATTACACATTTCTTATTGTTTATATTAAAATGTATCCTTAATTGCACATATAGCTAAAGATTCTGTTAATTCTTTCACGGTATGATTTTGCTCTAACAATTGCATATGATTTCATAGTGCCTCTATGCTTTAGAATCCGCTTTTCGATACAAGATTTTGCTTCAAATTTCCGCAGACAAAATCCGCTAGATCTAGCCCATTACCTTATTCTCCTCCATTGGCAAATCGAATTGGATGTTTTTAACTGTTTTTCTTGAGTATCATGGTTGAGCATATTTGAATCATATCCCAGTAAGATATAGTAGTTTAGATTGCAGTTGATGACTCCTACATATAAAAAAATTAATCTTGAAATGTCTTTGTTAATGAATCTCAACTCTTTTCAACTATCTATTAAAAGATATTCACTTGATGAATCTAGTAAATGGACAGACAGTATTAGACTGTACAAGGTCACATATTCAAATATCGTCGTATTAATGCGTTCCATTAAAATGCAAATTGCAACATTAGAAAATGGCAACAAGCAAAGGAAATCTAAACAATGGTGTTCAGATCTGGAATGACTACCTTGTCAGCTTATCTTAAAGTACTTTCAAGTGGAAATCAAATACTCCCTTCTTTTTTTACTCTCTTTTGCCCCATAGTATAAAAATCTCGGTTTCAAATTGTCAATTTTGCCTTGCTAGTGACCACATTCATGTGGAGAAGTTCCATTTGAAATTACAACTTGTTTTTAAATTTAGTAACTGGGTGTAGGTTAATCTTATAGTATTAGGGAAGTTGAGATTCGTTTGACAATTTCTTTAAAGCGGTTATGTACTCACATAGTGTGCTAGAAACAGTTGAGAAACACTTACCAGGATATAACAATGGAGCTAGTAAAATGATACCCCTGATAACCGAATAAGGACGGATACTATCAACGAATTAAAATAAAAATGCTAGAAACTTTAAATGAAGGAAAAAAAAAAGTGAAAAAGAGAGCCGGGTTGAGATCAATGTAGGACTTTAATACTCCTCCTTTTAGGAGAGCATGAGGTTTAGTAACAATCAAGACTTCATGAGAAACCTATTACAAAATCTTAAAGGACATTCCTTAGAACGAGACTTTGCCATGGCCAAATATGAATGCCATGAGTCCATGACCAACCTTCAAATTGACGCTTATAGCCAGCTTAAGTGACTGCTGGAATATTCAAACTTAGATTAGGTCAATAACCAGTTTGCCCGGATGGCCACCATTCGCATCCAATACGCTACAGGCGCACCCTGGATCCAATCTTGAGTCCATATTCGTTCAAGATTTGCATCCCTTGCGAAGGGAGACTAATTGCTTAACTTATTATTACTTTACAAGGACGATGCGTCTTTATATAAATTCTTTTCACAATTACTTTTCAAGTAATGTGAGACGTTAATAAATAAATATACCGTATGATCCATAAAGTTGAATATTGGATTCAACATTGTTTCAACATTTTACATTTTCTGAACATTTTTAAGTGTTAATATTTCTTTCATCTTAGCTTCCATTTTTACATGTAAATAATTATTGTGTACATAAAATTTGAATCCGGTTAACCCTATTTATTTTGGGCTCAAATTTTAATCATAATATACGATCACACCACTATTTTCTTTACACTTTTTTCAACATAAAATTATCTTCAAATTGTGTTGCGCAATTATAAAGTTTTTGAGAAGAAAATTGTAACCTAGAAAATTGAAGTTTAATATTGAGAAGGCAAGGGGAGGATAACAATAACCCAACACTTTAACTAAATAATTTATTAACGGATAATTAGACGAGTAATCTTCCATGTAAAATTTAATCAAGATCCATCAAAGTTTACTCATGATCTTTAAAAAATCATCAATGTGTTGATTTTTCCAACTAATATTATCTCGCATAATGTTTTCTTTGTATTATATCATTGAGTATGATATATGAAACTGGTATCAACTTATAAGGTTCTGTCTTTTTGAATTTAATTTTTTTTTATTAACTGGTGAAATTCAGTAAAGTACAATAAATTAAAAATGAATCGATATTTTTAATTTGGATTTACTGTTACAAATCAACGGTCAAAAGTCAACCCATCCTCTCACTTATAAATACCACTATACAACAGCAACGGAAACAACACATTTAGGAGTCTGTCGACGTTGACAATGTCGACCAACCTCGTTCTCCTCTCCTTGCTGGTCTCCCTACTCCTCCTAACCACAGCCGCCCAAGCCCGGTTCATCTCCCAAACCGTCGATAACTCCGATCTAGTATCCGACGGCGGAGCTAACACCTCCAATGTTCCATTGTTGTTTCGATATGCAGCCTCCGATACTACCTGCGATATGACATACGGGTTTCTGCCTTGCACAACCACTGCTGCTGGAAATGTGTTCCTCGTTGTTGTGTATGGCTATATGATGTACCTGGGAGCCACTTATCTCTCCGCCGGCAGTGAACTGCTGCTTGAGATTTTGGGGCCCGGGATTATTGGGGGCTTGTTCCTCCCAATGCTCGGCGCCCTCCCTGACGCCATGCTCATTTTAGGTACCCTACACTTTGGATTTTTCTGCTTCATTTGCATCCAAATAAATTTATTAATATATGTGTTTTTTGGATCATAGTGAAATTGCAAATACTGTCTGAATCATTTTCAAGGATCTTGCTTACCTGATCTGTAGTTAATTTCTGCAATTTTCTATGGGTGAAATTATGGCCTTCAGATTTAACTACTTATTACCTGTGTTCTGCAGTGTCTGGACTATCTGGGAGCAAAGAAACAGCTCAATCCCAAGTGTCTGTTGGAATGGGGTTGCTAGCAGGGTCCACCATTATGCTCATCACCATAATATGGGGATCTTCTGTTATCGTTGGCAAGTGTGACATTGAAGATTCCGTCGCCAAAGACAACACAGATACAAAGGGGTTCAGCTTAACTGGTATGTTTTCCAGGAGTTAGTTTAGTTAGGCAAACATTTTTTTTTTCGTCGTTTATGTTATCCATGAGTGCCGATGCATTCAGTTTCAATGATGTGTAGTTGATTGATGGCTTTAGTAATTAGAAAGTTCAGATAGGGAACGTGGTAGTGATGTAAATAAGGTCTTTTACCATTTACAGGCTCTGGGGTGAGTACAGATATCTGGACAAGCTATGCTGCAATGATAATGGGAGTGTCCATAATACCATTTTTGATTGTTCAAGTTCCGCAAGTTCTACATTCCAGTTCAGGAAAACACTTGGCAGTGCTGATCGCACTCGTTGTCTCAGTTGTGTTATTAGTTGCCTACTGTTTGTATCAGGTAATCTATTCTGTTTCTTTAGCACACTAAAATCACTAATGCACTTATCATTTTCTGTGAAGTTTAGAACCTGGAGAAAACATATTAGCAGCATATTGATCTGCCATCCTTTGCTTTTAGCAACATTTCATTTTCTTATCGACATACTTATTCACCCGAAAATCATTGCTAGCACTTGCCTAGCAAGGAATCGTATACGTCTAAATATCATTACTCAAATTTAATTTTCACGCAGGTCTTTCAACCTCAAATTCAAAGAAGACGAATTGCCTATGCCAAGCATAAACATGTAATTGCTGGACTTCTGACATACTTGAAAAAGCATGCATTGGGGAGGCTCTTAACCGATGATGGCCTACCAAACCCCCAAGTCTTAGAGAGGTTAGTTTCTAAACCACTCGTAACGTCATCAGTTTTATATGACAAATCCTAACTTTTTCGTGGCATATGTATACTTTTAGGTTGTTTGATACAATTGACGGGGATCATGATGGGTATCTTTCGCCTACCGAATTGAAAGCTCTGGTAGTGGGCTTTCAATTTAAACATATTAATCTGAATGAAGATGAAGCAGTGGAGAAATTGATAAATGATTTTGATACATCTCGTGACAAGCTTATTGAAAAGAAAGAATTTGTTGAAGGAGTCTCTAAATGGTTGAATGAAGCCAAACGTTCTAGTCGACCAACCTCTGGCCCAAATACTTCCAAATTTTTGATGGATTTTCATCTGGTATGTTATTTTCCTCTTTGCTTTATTTTATATTATTCTATTTTTGAAGTGTCAATGTTTAGTTAAATTTGTTGCAGTAGATTATTCACAGCATTGAGAATATATACTTAAAAGTTATTATGTGAAACCCAATACAGAACACCAAGAAAGAACATGATCTCTTGGGGGATGCGTCTGAACCGAGTGATGAGATTGTCGAGGGTGATGAAAATCCCAAATGGACCTCACTGAAGGCAGGATTGTTGTTGTTATTGGGAACACTTATTGCAGCAGCATTTGCTGATCCTCTGGTTGATGCCGTTGATAATTTTTCTGATGCCACAAGCATTCCTTCATTCTTCATTTCTTTTATTGTGTTGCCTCTGGCAACCAACTCTAGTGAAGCAGTGTCTGCCATTATCTTTGCCAGCCGCAAAAAAGTGACGACTGCATCTTTGACATTTTCGGAGGTTCGATCATTTTATTTTACCTATATCTCAATGTTTAACTTTGACACGTGAAATCATATCCGAACTAATTGATTTTTAATTTTTAATGACTCATAATGGTTGTGATTGGTGCAGTTATACGGAGCAGTAACAATGAACAATGTTCTTTGCCTCTCGGTCTTCTTAGCCCTCGTGTATGCCAGAGGCTTGACATGGGATTTCTCAGCTGAAGTGCTGGTAATTCTTATTGCCTGCGCTGTTATGAGCGCCTTTGGCAGCTTCAGGACCACATTCCCTCTTTGGACGGCATCACTAGCATTCCTGCTTTACCCTTTCTCCCTGGCACTGGTTTATGTTCTGGATTACGTATACGGGTGGTCATAGACTGAATGAACTGGTAAAACTCTGCAGTGACTACCTTATTGTGCTAATAAGTTTTATCTTTTTCAGTAGTCATATTTTATATTTCTAGGGATCAAATTGTCCAGTTTCCTTTGGTTTGGCTGCCAGTTTATTGACTGTTTTGATGAGTTGGATACAAAATGGTGCTTGGAAGAGTGTTTTCCGAGAGTCACTTTCTTGTTGTATAAACTTCATTTTTCTTGGATACAAATCGGTACGTATATTCCAAAAAACGGTCAAGTACAAAGTATGCTCGAGCATATTCAAGGGAAAGTAAATAGACGTACTTAGCGCAAGATGGTTATCAAAAAACATTGTATCGAACATCCTTGAACTATGTGTGGCCTGTTTGGTTGGAACTAATTTTTTTACCTATATTGTTGGTGAAGTAGCTGCTACACTCTGAGATTTAGGAAATACTTACAAACTCTATAGTACTCAATTTACAGCTTATAAATGGATGGATACATAGGTCTCATTGAACCACATCATACTTGCAATCTTGTACTGACACACAGCATGGTGCTAAAGCCTTGCGCTTTTTTGGGATATATGAAATGACGCGCAAATAAGACTCTGTTCGGCTTATATTTAAAGTTGGTTCAAGTATATTTTGATGACATTGTTTTTGGATCTACATCTTCTTAAGATGGCAAATGAGATATAAAATTGAGATGGGCATTAAAGGTAAGTTTGATGGTTAGGCACGTTAGTTTTGACATTTTATTCCTTATCATACTTGGGGCATTTAGATTGAGACTCAGCGCCTGTTCTTTTAACATGATATGCCTGTTAAAATTTTAGTAAATAAGTTAAAGTAATTTGAATTAGTAGAATGATGTCTCATAAATTACTATCTCAAATATTAGTAAAAGTGAATAGAATGATGTTAAATTAAATATATAATTAAATTAGATACACAAGTAAATAAGTTCAGCTAAAATATATTTGTGAGCAATCAAACTAACTCTCTAAAGACAGTTTTCTCACATCTCAGACATTTAAGCACTGCCAACGTTGTATAAAATTCAGTCTTATTGCTGATGATAAAATGTTTTTCAGGGAGACAAAAAAATGAAAAAGCATACCTGGGTGTAATATTCTCATTTGTAGACAGAATTATGGACGATAGAAATAAGACTGATTATTGGCAGCCTAGGAACTCTGAAAGTTACAACAATTTCTGGGTGAAAGTTGAAACAAAATTGCAACATCTTCGTAAAGGAGCCAAGTGCTCTCCCAGTGTTGCTTCTCGATTAACTCTGGTTTGCAAACTCAATGCCCTTCTCAATGGAGGATTTCAGCTCAGGTAACAGGCTTTCCAATCCATGTTTCTCGTAATCAGATAGGTGGCCAAGCCCCAAAACTTCCTCCACGCCGTTCTTTCCAAGCCTAACCTGTGGAACCCCATTGGCAAATGATGTGAGGACAGACGAATACTCACCCAATTATGCAAATAAATTCTGTGCATTTGTGCTTACAGTGTCACTGAGTTTTCGACGATAAAAATTTACTCTTGCTACTTCCATTATGTATCTATCTTGAGTTTATCGATAGAGATAGTAATCAACTCGGCAGCAAATTGCAGAAAGATAATTTGCCAAGACTCGAACGCATTTACCTTTGAGGCAAAGAAAGGCAGTGCAGTGACGTTAGATTGCACATAAGAGCACTCAATGACATCTGGGACACCATTGAGACCCTTCAAGCATGCATCGGCAAATATTGCTCCAGCATAGCTACAGAAAGCAAACAATCGTGATTATCCCTCCCCCCATGGCGAAGCACTATTACATAGAAAAAGTGGTAATATGCGAGCTATGTATCAATACGAATGATTCCATAATGGACTGCCAAATCAAATAAATGTTTAAAAGGATGGACTAGTTCCAAAACGAGGCACTTTACCACGAGAATTTAGTGAGCACGGCATGGCCCACTATCATACTATGTAACAAAATATCAGTATGCTGAAGCAAAAAACTATATAAATGAGAATATGTTCATCACTTACGCCATGGACAGTGTTGCAGACCCCTTCCCAGCTTTCGCTTCTACAACTTCAGTTCCACCATCTTGAGTTCTCTTGGTAAGAGCCATGATTTCTTCAGATGAAAGATTAGAGCTTGGTGTAGCCTGTCGGATTTTGAACAAGAACCAATTAAAAACATTGATCATTCCTTTCAGAAAATCAGTTTCTCTATATCAGAATGCATGAGCCCAGATGAAATGTTTGTCTGTTTGATGTTTTCCATCTTACAGGTTGAATGAAAGTATACCTGGGAAAATAAGGGAAGGATGGTAACGCCAGCATGGCCACCAACAACAGGGACATCCACTCCTGTAATAAAAAAATTACATCATATCACAGTTTGCTATAGAAGAAGCTCGGCAGTTTGTTGGCTTCATGAGTTGCCAATCGTTGCAATAATTTTCGGTTTAGAAAAATCGAAGCCACATTAGCAGTGATAGACTTATTGAATGGACATGACCAATACATATGCATTACAGATATGAACAAGTCTGTAGATTGTATATGGGGCAAAGGAAAAATATGTTAACCATTCAAACGTTTTTAGTGGTCGAACCTGTAGAGGCCCCGCCCCGAAAGCAAAGAAATAAAATTTAATAGGGTAAAAAAACTATAATGTCCAATCTTATAGTGAAAGAACATGCACTGATGGAAAAAAATTAATCTGTTTGCTCAATCATGGAGTCGATCAATTAGAGACCGGAACCAAAAACCAATACAGACAATCGACAATGACTAGATACTCGAAGCGATACCTGCGACCTGAACCTTGGCTTTTCCAGCATAGAATGTCTTGGCCCTAACCACATCAAGCGTGGTGACGCCAAACAGTTTCTTTGGATCATAAGTCCCAGCTTTTTTGAAAACTTCAGCAGCAATAGGAACAGTGGAATTGACAGGGTTGCTAATCATGTTAACAAGCGCCTGTGCACAGAGATCAGTAGTGAGCAAGAACTGAAGCTGCTGAAATAGGGATTGGATGAGTGAATATGTGAACTCACATTGGGACAGTACTTGGCAATGGCTGTGCACAAACCCTTGACAATCCCAGCATTGATGTTGAAGAGATCATCACGAGTCATCCCGGGCTTCCTCGGCACACCAGCTGGGATGATGACCACATCCGAGCCTTCCAAGGCTTCAGCCAGCTGATCGTCTCCCATAAATCCAGCAGCCTGAAACAACAACAATTGATTAATATAACAACAAAGACAAGTGAGAGATGGAGAGAGAGAGAGGGATAAACCAGAGATCTGGAGTTGATGTGGCCGACATCAGCAGCGACTCCAGGAGTGCCAGCAATATCATAAAGAGACAACCTGGAAACAAGGGGGTTGAGCTTCATGAGAAGAGCGAGAGGCTGGCCAATTCCACCGGCAGCTCCCAAGACGGCAACTTTCCTATCTGGGGTTGCTTGGGAAGCATAGCCGCGACCGGAAGCGGCAGCTGACTTGATGGATCTGAGCATGGCGGACCTCATGCCGTAAAAATCAGCAGATGGTGAAGTAGCAGTGGTAGAGAGAGAGACTGAAGGAAGGAGTGGTGTGAGAAGGGCTGTGTTGACTGATTGATGGTTTCGAGGTGGGAAGTGGTGATGATGTTGTGTTGGACTTGGATGCAAGTTGTCTTAAAATGGTGGACAGAGAGAGAGAGTAAGCTGGTTGGTTGGTGACAGCAATTAACCAATGAATGATGTCACGCGGATATTCCCAAGGAAGCATTTCACAACTTTCAATCACAAAACAAAACTATGTCATTTTGCTATTGAATCTTTCTCCTGAAAGAAACCTTTTTTTCCTCCACACTTGGCTAACAACGTTATAAATGGTATCCATTAATACGCGAATGACGTAACAAATTTGAAGCTAAACAAAATAAGCAAAACCCTTAAAGATTCTGAATTTTACCGAGCCACAGTACAGTCATCAACTTAGATGAGATTCACAACTGTTGATATGAGCATTAGTTGACAAAACCCCAGTCCGCTAGGTTCACAGTGAAGTCCTGATCCAATCGAGAATTTCAGAACAATCCTGGCGGTTGATGAAGTGCCTGAAAATGTAAGACTATTAAACAGGTAGCAAAGTTTAGGGATGCACAAGAAAGTATTCAAGATGAGCCTGAACCTATTGGTAGGACGATACGACTTCAGTGCAGACACTTCTTGCCGGCCTTTTAAGTCTTTCTTAATTCTTAGGGACTCGGGTACGCTCATTGTTCCACTTTCGTCATGGTATGCATTAGTAATGAAGTCAAGGACTTTATCCTGGTCAGTTCATTCCATTGACATGATCAATCAATCACACTGAACCATTTCAGACATTACGTTGTAGAATGTACCAACCATATCATCCAGTAAAGTTATGGTTGTTAGATACGCATACCAGGGGTTTAGATGCATCCAGCCAATGATAGATATGCTCATTTCGGAACCAGGTCAGTTGCCTCTTCGCAAAATTCCTACATAAAATAATTCCAAGTGCATTAAACATTAAGAAAATGTATAAAATGTAATGTAACATGAATCTTTCCCTCTGTTTCATTTATCTCTTTCTCCTCCTCCTATGCTTAAATGTTATAATAGGCCATGTTTCAGGTTCACTTACGAAGACATGGTTTCCAAAATAAGGTTTCATAAATTTATATGACATATGAACATGATGTAAGAACTTCGGATAGCTGATGATGGGACAACCCTCCAATAGAAAACTGGAGTGGGGGCCTTCCGTTCGCCGACAAAAGACATAAATATACTATTCTACAAACTGTCATCACCTGGATGCTTTTTGGAATTCAGTAAGAAAAGCATGAAACTCTCCTGCTGAACTTCTACCCTCTTGTTCTCTGCACCTTTCAAGGTATTCCATGGCCTGAAACGGCAAACAATAAAGAATATAGATGAGAATAGGTAAAATATTGAAAGATAGCTCACAACTGCTATCTTATAGGGACATTTTCAACCAGAAAATGTAACAAATTGAAGAGCAAATTATCTAAGCATTTTAATTATCAAAATGGCCAATAATACACTCAGGACTGAAATTTATAGAGTGGAACAAATAATTCAGGATACAAGAAACACAATATAAACATAATACAAATATTAACTTGTCTGTAACCAATTGCTCGAGTTGCAGAATTTGAATTAGGATTGAGACCAGCATCAAGAAGCCATTTCGCCTCACCCAGTATCCCATCACTTCCTACAATTGAGAATTTGGCTTTGTAACAATTTGCAACCTAAGTCATTGTACAATCTTAGTACCACTCAACGGAATTACAATATGTGCCATGTATATTTTTTCAATATCAATGAAATAAATGTCTTGTGAAATTGATATATTGCAGGATAACGGCCATAATACACTGTTACTGAAATACTTTATTGCACAAAAAATATTAAATGGCACCTGGCGTACCTAGAAGCATATCCTCACATCTTAAGTCAATTGATCTGTAAAGATCTAATCGCTGGCTTGTTAGGAAAAAACAAATGAAATCATAATCCAGGTCCAGTGGCTGTTCCTCATGTGCACTCGCAGCAGTCCCCGCGACATGGGATGTATGTGAGACACTTGAACTCTGCTGATCCTTAAATGAATTGTACGGTACTTGGAAAGCCGATGGTGGCAATCCACTAGCCTGATAAGCCAGAGCATATAAGGGGATTGAACTATTGCCGTCATTATATCAATCAGAAGAAGAAATGATTGTTGGATGATTCTCAGAAAACAATATTGAAGTTACACCCATAAGCTCGCAGTAGCACAAACAGATGAGCTCAAAAAAAAAGTTACACTCATAAGAACCTGTATCTAAGGAAGACTGTTTACTGTGACCATTCAATAAAATAAATGGTGTAATATATAGCATGGCCATAGATTCACCGCTACGCTCAAGACATGAGAGGACTTCGAAAGCTCACCTTTATAATTTCAAGGCTGCGCCTTAGACGATACCAATCATTGGCAGCAAGAGATTGGGCTTTTGGGTCCCCTGCTTCAACAACCAATTGTACTGCACTATACCAATCACCAATATTTTGCAGTCTCGTTAGCTCTGAATGTACTTCAGAAGAAATATCTAATGAAGCCTTTGGAACATCTGGCTTCCCATAAATGTACCTGAAATATAATACAAGAAAACAAAGTTGTCAATAAATATAGTGAAGTTTGAGAAATGAAGAACCCCAGGATAAAATTTATAAATGATTTATTTTGCTTAACAAAACTGCTCTCAAGCTTGATGACTGGAACAACTAAACCATTCTAAATTACATGATTATCCTATCGACTTATTTACTTGTATCTGAATTGACTGGGAAGGCTGGAGACACAAAATAGTCATGTTGGGCATTGACAATCCATAATGTAATGAACCTGAAGTGTGGAAAGGAATATAAGATTCTTTCTCCTGATTGTGCTACTGTCATAAAAACATCATTCAGCAAGGCAAAACACAAAATACCAGCGCAAATACAATCCCGTCCCTCCTGTTACTACTGGAACGTGGCCCCTGTTCAAAATATCTGTGGTAGCTTGTCTGGCATCTTCAAAAAACTGTCCAACAGAGTAATCTAAAAGAACGTCACAAGATTTTGGTTGTAGAGATAAGCAAACAGTTTGAAAGATCATATGAAATCAGAACCAAATATCCATAATATCCGACATAAAACAATTCACAAAGGATATAACCAGGCTACAAATAGTGTTTATTTACTGGGATTTGATTAGATTTAATTCCAATCATTTTACGATTAATACAAACCCGCATTGTTCCTTGTTCTGTAGATGACGGGTGAACTCGTCATCATAGAACTGAGAGCCATGAGACGGCTACTAGTACTTAATGTTAAGAAACACATAAAAATCTGATCTACATCATGTGCCAGTTTCACTGATTAAAGGGTATACAATCAGAGAATTCACAACCATTCACAGAAAGAAAATAAGGAGATGTACCCCCAGATGGATGCAAGATGTCAAGCAAGTGGTGTGGCACCTCCTGCGAATAGAAGAGTGGAAAACAGTTTTTATCTTTTGAACATAAGAATACATAATAAACCTTAAACAAACTTTCATTAATTGAATAATATAAGTACAGGAAATGTGATAAATAATCATCTAGTTTAATTGTATCAAAACATTATTACTTCTGCAAATTTTCAAACGTCTTACTGTAAAATATTTGTAGTTCTAGCTCAGTTTTATTTTGAGTACATGAGCTAATGCACTGAGAATCGGTTATTAAACAGCACTTTATTTTCCATTGTATTAATAGATAAAATGATGGATGTGAAATTTTTCCAAATCACACCTAGCTCTAGTGAATGAAGTAATAAACCTCAGGACTCAGGTAGTCATGGTCAACCAAAAATGCAATCTTGAATAAAAGGGAAGAAAAAAGAAGGTGGGGTCTCCTGTTGACTTTCAAAGACATTGTGAATGCATGTATGAACCTTTTGTACACCAAGCCTGACCAACTGCTCAAATGTATATACCTTTCTCTCGCTGGGATTTGGTTTTGCAGATCCAACATCAAGCCCTTGATACACCTGAATGAGAGAGCTTTAATTTAGAGTGAATTTCCCTTCAAAGAACAAGATAAGTAATAACACTACTGGTACTACGCCAAGAGGTGGAAAGAGAAACAAGCTAATTCAAAACATCAGTCCTGATTACAGGCAATAAGCCACAATACCGTCAAATGGCTGCCTGAATAGAATGACAATTGACAAATATCTATCCCAAATGTGCAGAGAAATCACTAGAGATATTGAACTACCGCTGTGAATGTTGAACAAGTGTGTATTAAGTAGTGTGAAGAAAATGGTGGTGTGACCCCATTTTGTGAGCCGAAATTCAGGATGGAGTACACCTCGAATTAAACTGAATTAAATATCTTAAAATAAGAGGTATGAAAATAAAAGTGATTATTCGTAACGAAAAACTCAAATTAAATTAAATGAGATATTGATGGTCAAAATAGTGGTCTAAAATAAAAGAAATGTGAGTTCATTAAGAATAAAGCACTCAACCTTGTGGAGTAAAAATATAAACAATGTGCAAGCATCCCACATTGTTTGGAAAGTGATTAGAATTTAAGTTTATACATAAACTCATTATACCAACTTGGTAAGATACTAAGGAGGCTCTCCCTACGCAAGGGTGCAAATCATGAGCCGATTCGGGTTCATAACGGCACCTAATAGGTGCGCCCGCAACATACAGGATGCGAATGGTCCACCGACATGTGGACGCACTCTTTTTGCACTTCACCAATGAATGAGGCGCCACCTAGCTTAGAAGCGAGATGACGTTTGTCGAATTACTTCTTAAAGGCTTTAAAAAAGGGAAGTTTCTCTTTATTTGGAATACATCAACTCACAAACTAAAATACAAACTACTCTCTAGTCGTGCTTCCTAAAGAGCTAGCCAGGGATTTTTCAGTTCTTTCCTCTATTTGAGTATTCCAACATCGTGGTGATAACGAAATGCACAAGATAGTTCGACAAACAAGGGTTTGATGCAAGAAGAAAGCTCGCTGAATCATCTTATTCTGGAAAGCGATTGACCTAGAACCTCAGCACCGAAAGAAGGGCCAATAAAGCTGAGCCTCAACTCCTACTTTTTCTGATTTCGTATGATTTATTTAATTATTATTAATTTCTTTTATTTGTTGCAATTTCCAGCGACAGTGAACTTAGGGTAAAGTAACAAGCACAATCCTCACACTCCTAACCTAAAGTTAGTTTGGGTGTAGGATAAGTATACAACAGTTGAGTACCTGAACAGAATCAGCACTGATGATTTCGCCGCTGAGACGCTTAGCAAGCTCGAGAGAAAGGCGAGTTTTACCAGCTCCAGTTGGGCCCGAGATAACGACAACCCTCTTCTTGGTTGCTGAGGCGGTGGAGCATGAGATATTCCGACGGAAGCGACTCAACTTGATATGCGTGTCCGGAAAAGATGGAATTCCGATTTTACGAATGCCGCCGCCGACAAGCATTTTTTCCGACTTCAGTTTGATGGAGTTTCTCAGTTTCTTCAAAATCGAAACGATATCATCTTAAAGGCCTCTGCTGCTGGTTTCACACTTATAATTATGAAAATTTCTATGGGAAAATTTTAATTTACCATTTGACAAACTTTAATTTTTGAAAATATTAAATATTTTATTTGGTGGCTTGTGTGCAAAATATCCAAATCTATCCATATTGATAATAAAAAAAGAAATAACAGTTTTATCGAAATTGAACAAAACCAAATTAAGGAGTAGTTGAGCATAGTTGTACGATTTTCCTTAAAATGATATTCGCCTTCGTTCGGGGTAAGATTCTTGGTCAATGTATCCTACGATATAGCATTTCTGAGCAACTCTTATGCACCAAGGAATTTACTATCAACTAACTTGAAAATAAAAACAAGAAACTCACGAAATGAAATTCAAGCAAATCGGTTTTTTGATCTCTAATGGGGAATTGTTGTTTGTGTTTGGCGTGTCTCAAAAGAGGAGAATTTTTTTTTTATAGACTTTCAGTAATAATGCTTCAGGCGTGGCCCCACTAAAGTATTGCCTCATTTGGTGGCAGGCATCGCCTGGGTGCTCGTTAATGGCTATTAAAACCATTTAATTCACTTAGGTGTTACCTCAACATTGAATCAGGCGACGCCTCGCTTCATGCGCCGCCTCATGTCATGGTCAAGCGACGCCTAAAACCATAATTGTCATTAAATTTAATTAATTGTCGTCCATAGCCTCAACTATTATGATCAAAATTAAAAGTTTGCGTAGAAAAATAGCAAAAGGGTCTAATCCACATGCGAGTAAACCAAATCATCATTCGCGTTTCATACGTCGCGGGAACACCCAATTAACTGTGTTTCGAACAAGAATCGTTTCTTGATTTGCATTCATGCGGTAGGACTCAATAATGGGCTGGATTGGGCCTATCCTCGCGAGAGTCTCCTTGAACTTTTAGTCGTCCCAGGCCGGCCCAATATTTGTTGTGCCGGGCCGAACCTATTTTATGTACCTTTTAAAAATTATGATAAAAAATATTTAAGTTATTTTGTCAAACGAATAATAATTCTTTTGTGAAAATTATAGTTCTCTGTAATGACTATTTACAAATATATTAAAAATTCGAACTCGTTAAATAATGAGGTGTATTAAAAAACCAAGTTTTAAACAAAACTCGAGTCGGGTCGGACTAGGCCATATGGCTCTCGAGCCGGGCTAGAGTCGCTCTCTGGCTTTTTGGTTCTTAGGGCCATTTGACGACCTCTACTGTGAGCACCCCGCTCGTAGAGAGAACCTTATTTGTTATTAGCTTAACAAATAGGTATAATGAGTTTATATATAAACTTACATTATATTCACTTTCAAAGCTATGTGAGATACTTGCACATTGCTTTTATTTGTAGGCCACAAGGTTGAGTGTTCTATTCTTAATGTACTCACATTTCTAATATTTAAGACAGCTCTTTGAGCATCAAAATCTTATTCAATTTAACTTGAATTTTAGCTAATGAATAATTATTTATCGATTGAATATTCACGCATTTACAATTAATGCTTGTTCGTTTCCGGGGTTTTCTATTATCGTTTTAACACTTTACTCTTGTTTTATATCAAATTCCACTAAATTGAAGCTTTCTAGATCATTTTGATCAGAAAAGGTAAACATGAAGATTTAGGCAAAAACAAACCGAGTTTGGACAGATTGACATATTCATCTTCGAGGCTTACCAAGCGCACGAGGATTATCCGATTGAAACATGTCACAGCTGGTTAGAAAGCCACCTTAAAGTGTTACAACTATTTAGTTTACAACAAGGCGAAATTCCAAGGTTTAAAAGGTCATATTAGCAAAGCGACTAAAATAAGAATGAGAGAGATCAATCTGAGACAGCCCCCTTGATCCTGTAACGGCGCATCGCCAAGTGAAACGACAATCCAGTCAAAGGGAAACGACACCTTTAGAACTAAAACGATGCCACTCTTATACTAAGCGTCGTTTCCGTGTCGAAACGATCCAACCAAAGAATTTGGTGACGACCCGCTTTCCTGAACGAAATGGCTTCTAAAGAAAAGTCCAAACGGCGCCTCACTTTTGCTAAGCGCCGTTTCCGCGTTGAAACGACCCAAATCAAAATTTCCTACATCACATCATCGATTCCACTATAAAAAGAGGCCTAAAATCGAGCATGCAACATTTTAAGTGTGGACAAAATTAGACCTAATTCTTGAAGAGAGGAAAGATGATTCAAGATCACTAGATATTGAAGATCGATTTCTTAGTGAAGAAGTGTTCTTTAATTTCCGTTTCATCTTGTGTAATTCTCTTTTTATGCATGTATTCCGGTTTTATCACCATGATCAGTGAGTAGTCGTCTTGTTACGCGATCCTACAAATCTCGTGTTGTATAAAGTCTTTTCATGCAATTAAATATGGTTTTTGCTTTGATTTATACTTATGTGTTTGATCCTACATCGTTTGATGTCATATATTATGTGAATTTATCGTAAGGACAACTAAGTTAAGAACCAATATTATTATAGTTGAGTTAGTTAATCATAATTATATAGGATTGATACTAATCATAGTTGTTATGTTGGCAGTATATGATTTGGTGGGGAAGTTAACATCACTTATTTGAAAAATATATTCGTAATGTGTTCCTAACATAATTAGTAGCTATTAATATTGATTGGATATTAATAGTTAGAAACAATCGACTGTACGCCTTGCTGAAGGGAGTCGAAGTACAAAATGTATCGCGAAAAGTAATGATCTATGAGTGTCTGACTTATTTATAACATTCATGATTTATTCCTATTCATCGTATGATATGAGTGACTATATGTTTTGTTTCACTAATTGAGTCTGCAGAGGGTGAAATTTGATTCTGAAATATTACTTTTATTTACATAATTTTGTTCTTGCGAAAGAATCACTTAGGGTATGTTCTTTAGAGCTGAAAACTTAACTCATATTAACTTAATTTAATTGAACTGAACTTAATTTAACTGAACTTCACTTAACTTAAGTACTTTTACAAATATATTTTTAACCTTAAGTATCTGAGAATCAAACAAGTATATGGTGGTTAGGGTGGTGGTGGTGATGTGGTTAGGGTGGTGGTTGTGGGTTGGGGGGGTGGTGGTGTGGTTGGGGTTGTGGTGGTGGGTTGGGCTGGTGGTGGTGGTGGTGTGGTTTGGGTGGTAGTGTGGGTTGGGGTGGTGGTGGTGTGGTTTGGGTGGTAGTGTGGGTTGGGGTGGTGGTATTGTTGTGGTAGTGGTGGTGGTGTGGAGGCGGTGGGATGGTTGGTGGTGGTGTGGTTGGGGTGGTGGTATGGGGTGGTGGTGGTGGTTGGGTTGGTGTGGTTGGGGTGGTGGTGGGGTGTGGTTTGGGTGGTGGTGGTGATGTGGTTAGGGTGGTGGTGGTGTGGTTGGGGTGATGGTGTGGTGGGTTGAGGTGGTGTGGTGATGAATTTACTTTTTTAATACTTAACTTAACTTAATTTAACTTAATTTAATTGAAATTAACTGAATTTAATTGAACTTAACTTAACTTAACTTAAGTGCTGAAAATTTAAAGTCTAAAGTACATGGCCTTACTTAGGTAACTATAATATTTTCTTAAATAGAATAACTAAACAAAGACATTATCTTACCTTGAACTTATCAAAGCTATAAATTATATTTAATTATAATTTGACCCTCAAAACACAATCTTGACAACTGTAAAGGTTAATATATGCATTGTCAATAATTAATTTTATACCTGTCATCTCAATATATTTAACTATGATTAATTCAAGATGTATTCCATCACTAAATTTGGCTCACAAAAAAGAATTGCACTACTATTTTCTTCATATTTTCCAACATTTCTCCGCATATCACAACTTTGAGCGGCACCAACTGGTTGTTGCCAAACTTACTTCAACCTCAAGATACACATCCAATCTCAACAACTGCAAACCAACAATGTTGTCATGAATTACCTGGTGGACCTTTTCCTATCTTCATCATCATGGAACTTCTTCCAAGAATAATCCCCAGATCCTCACTCTATCGTCCGGTTCGCTCTCTCTTTGCCTCGGCACTGGGCTCATTTCTGGTCATCGGCGCGCTACGGCTAATACTCGAGACCTTCCAGAATTCCATTCTGCAGCAGAGATCAGCTGGACTTGTGGTAAATATTTCAGCTAGTGATGGAATTAAAAGAGGTTGCAATGTGTTTCAAGGTAGGTGGGTTTGGGACAATGACTCTCATCCATCTTATGCCGAAAATACTTGCCCTTATCTTGTTAAACAAGTTACCTGTCAAAGAAATGGCAGGCCTGATTCTTCCTATCAGAATTGGAGGTGGCAGCCCAATTCCTGCAATCTTCCCAGGTATTTATAGACATATTCAGTAAAGAAACTCAACGAAAGCAGTTCATAGTTGACGCTCTTTTCCAGATTTGATCCTCTGAAGCTGTTGGAGGTTTTGAGAAACAAGAGATTAATGTTCATAGGGGATTCTATTCAAAGAGGCCAGTTCGAGTCAATGGTATGTTTGCTGCAATCTGTCATTCCCGAGGGTAAAAAGTCCCTTCGACGAGTCCCGTCGATGAAGATTTTCGAGGCTAAGGTACCATTGATCTGAGCCTGTTCTGTAGCAGTTTTTGTGGCCTGGCATTTGAATTTTGATCTACTGTAACATTTTTTGCAGGAGTACAATATGTCCATAGAGTACTACTGGGCACCGTTTCTCGTGGAATCCATATCCGATCACGCCACGAATCACACAGTGATGAAGCGGATGGTGCGGCTAGACTCCATTGATAAACATGGGGATCACTGGAAGCGAGCCCATGTACTTGTCTTTGAGAGCTATGTCTGGTGGATGCATAAGCCCTTCATTAATGCGACGTATGTCATTAAATTCTACTCTTCATTTTTTTTTTTTTTGCTTCAGATGTGAGATTTGAATTCACGCCTTTTCTCCATCGCATTCTTGCAGATATGGGTCTGCGCAGAATGTGAAAGAGTACGATGTTCCCACAGCGTACGAGTTGGCGCTAAGGACATGGGCGGAATGGGTAGGGTCTACAGTCGACCCTCGAGATCAGCAAGTCTTCCTAATGAGCATGTCGCCTACGCATTTATGGTGAGTGTCAGCCCAGCTACAAAAATGGAGTATTATTTCGTTACAGGATCTAAAAAATGACCATGTGTAAAATGAAGGAGCTGGGAATGGAGACCTGGGAAAACTGATGAAAACTGCTTCAACGAGTCCTGGCCTATACAAAAAAGTTCCTACTGGGGAACTGGTTCGAGTTTGGAGATGATGAGGAAAACAAAGGACATTTTAGATAGCTTGAGCGTGAAGGTAACATTTCTGAACATAACTCAGTTGTCGGAGTTTCGGAAAGATGGGCACACATCCATTTATGGCGAGCGCAGAGGGAAGCTGTTGACAAGGGAACAAAAGTCAGATCCATGGAAATATGCTGATTGCATCCATTGGTGCTTGCCTGGAGTCCCCGACACGTGGAATGAGATACTGTACGCGCATTTGCTGCAGAACTACTTAGATTTGCCAACTTCCGACACACTTTCTAAAACATCTTAAATCAACATTGTTGTGGTTATGAATGATGCTTAATCTTAATCCCTGTCAAAAACGGAGTTGAATGTCATGGTTGCACATGAAGTGGTCAGGGTTGATAACGAGGACGAGGTATCCATATTTGAGGATGTCCCGGTATTGACCGGCTTGTCTACGGCACAAGTGGTGGCAGTGGCAATGTTCATATCAGTCAGTAAACCTGGCTGAGTGATCACCAGCCCCTCCACGTCAACCTCGCCCGTTAGCATCTTCATTACTGTTGACATGGAAGGTCGTAAGTTGGGCTTGCTCTGGGTGCAAAGAAGACCGACCTTCATAAACTGACAAGCCTCGCTGATAACGAAAACACCCTGCAGTGATGCGTCCACTAATGCATGCAGCTCATCTCTCTGGTGAAAATCCCATGCCTGCATTGACAAGAGAAACCCGACGATAGTGTGAGAAGATAAATTAGAACCAAGTTTGTGTAGCCAATTACAGAAAAGATTAATTTAAAAATAAACATCGAATTAAGCAATTCACTACAGCATCAATTGAAAGACACTATCCTGAGTGCTAGAAAGTGAATTCTGAACTCTAATATCAAGGTTTCAGATCAATAACGATTCTGGAAATCCCTAGTAGTTCCCGATTAGGATGAATACACATGCAAGTCACAGTATCGCATTCAAATCATAAACTAGCAACCCTGTCGATAGAAATGAGATAAGGGAATAAAAAGCGACTTGGTGAACTGCGTGCATTCTTTACCCGCTCAAGAAGGTAACGTTCGCCATGAGGCAAAAGCTTGTTTGTATGTGGTCTGCCACATACTATCTCCAAAAGTAGAACACCAAAACTATAGATATCAGCTTTCCTGGTCAACCGACCTTGTATGGCATACTCCGGTGCCAAGTATCCACTGAATAAAAAAGAAGAATGAACCGCGGCTGAAAAATATGTTATTGTTGAATAATAAATAAAACAAACCACATTGTGTAATATTTTGAGCATACTTTGTGATTCAGTACCATGCATTGTATTTACGCAGTCTTAAAAGGACAACAAGATGTATGAGTAATCTCCGAAAAGGAAAAGGAAGAAGCAGTCTTGAAAGGAAAACAAGTTGTATGAGAGATCTCCCAAGATGTCAAAGGTAAAGAAAATAATGTAAATAGTACAGAAATCAACGTAAAAAATGGTATAAAGAGACCAGTTTGAAGTACTTGTGATGCAAAACACCATATCAAACAAACTAAAACTACATGTAGAAAGTATGAATAAACATTCCATTATCAGCAACAACAAAAAGGTTTCGTCTTTTGTGTGTTTTGATTGAACCTGTCCACGTAAATAGACAAATGTGTCACTTCTTTAGTCCTTAACTAGGGTTTAAATAAAACTTGCATTTTTTGTAGTATTGCCCAAGAACATCAACAGCTGAACAATCATCAACATATTCTAGTAAACAAGCTTGTTTTCAGTTTAAGGTAAAAAACATCAAAAACTGCCCACTTGTTTCCTCATATAATATAAGATAAACAAAATCACAAATTTTAACAGCATTTTGACCTAAAGCTTAAAACACAATGCTAAAATAAACAACAATTGGGCGTGACTTGTTCAGTTGCCACATGACAGTTGATTGGACAATTTTGTTAAAGCTTTTAAAAGTACAAACAAAAAAAATACATGTGTCAATTCATGAGAACCAAAAATTTAAAATTCTAAACTAGGGCGGAAAAAATACGCATTGGTCAAACTACTACTGAAACATTTTTGTCTGGTTTAATGTGTTACAAAAGATTATCACATAAAGAAAACCAATCAGACTCTTTTTTGAAGCTTCATTGGGTAGAGAGAAAACTCATTCCATTCTTGACCTTTACTTTAAGGACGTGCATCAAACAAAATTGAAACAAAGTAAAAGAGGATTATTGTTGGACAGAAATAAAGGCATGTTTCAGAAATCATTAGTACCTTGAGTTCGAAGCTGAGGTCGAGAATACAAGTTATAAAGTAACATTTGATCTATTCAACAAAAAGCAAGTTTGGGGGTTTGAAACTTACGCTGTCCCCGCTATGCGAGTGCTCACATGTGTCAAATGAGACGGGAAAAGTTTTGCTAGGCCAAAATCTGAAATTTTTGGTGTTAGATCTTTATCAAGTAGTATATTGCTCGCCTTGATGTCTCTGTGGATAATGTGTGGACAGACTTCTTCATGAAGAAATGCAAGTCCACGAGCAACACCAAGACAAATTTTATGCCTCGCAGTCCAATCAAATTGGATGTTACTGCGGCTTCCACCTAAACAATAGTATTATTTTCTTAATTTGTCAATCATGAAGGCAGCATACATCATCAGCATTAAAGAAGAAAATTACCGAGGAGTGTTCTTGAAAGACTATTATTATCTAGGAAGCCATAGACTATTATCCTATGATTTCCCTCCGCACAGCAACCATGCAGCTTAACTAAGTTTTCATGTTCTATATTTGTGATTAACTCCAATTCTGTCATGAATTCTCTGGCCCCTTGTGACGAAAAGGCAGAAAGCACCTTTACAGCCACTGTGGTTCCATCTTTTAGCCTTCCCTGAAAGGTCCAATGAAGCATGTGACAAAGTTTAAATAGATGAGAACATATCACAAGATCAAATAAGGATGTCAATTTTTTCAAATAACTGCTTAAATGCTTATATTGTGTGACATGTCGAGTTTCATCTCATACTGTTGCATAGGGACACCTGGAAAGGAGTTGTGTCTTAGGCAGACATATCAGTCAGTCTTTCGATCAAATATGTTAAGAAGAAATCCTACCTTGAAGACAGAGCCGAATCCTCCTTCTCCAATTTTATTAACTTGACTAAAATCATGGGTGGCGTGTTGTAAGTCTCTGTAACTGAAACGATGAAGATTCAAGATGCCGGAGATCTCTGTAATTGTAATAGAATGAAAATTTTATATAAATACTGCTGATAACTGGACGTTAAATCATACACATTAAACATGAACTGATAGTTCACATTTTATCCATGCCGCTGTAAGGAAACAGAAAAGCTTAATGTTCATTCTTAATATTGTGGACCGGAAACATTGAGCGCACAATACATTTTCTGTTATTCTTCTCTATCAAATACTTTATCCAGCCATGGCTCCAGCGCAGTGAAATTAACTTAGGAAAATGTTTGAGAAGATATTCAGTATAGTTTTGTTTTTAGTTTGTAGCGTTAGACTTTTGAACCTTAGCACCACTATTAGACACATCACACTTATATTTGCCAGAATTGCATTGAACCTAAAAACAGAAGCCACTTGGAAACAGGATAACCAATGAGCTCCACCACAGGAGCACGTCCCGTATCAATCCTCATATCAGAAACAAAAGGCATAAAGGACAGCACTGACAGGAACAGCAGTTCTTAATAATTACTACACTAGTTTTGATAAGCAATACAACGACTGAACACGCACCTCTGTTGGCATATTTAAGTAAATTTTAGATGACTACGGAACCAGAACGGAATAAGACAACCATGATCAACGACTAAGCACCAGTTGACAGCACAAAGAAAGTTAACATAGATTTTTGTTGATAAAAACAATGCTTGGACACAAATGTTATGGTAAAATGCAGCATATAACAAAAAGAAACGAAAGAACAAAAGACACCACCACTGCCAGGCTGAGAAGCTCTTACCATCCTCAATATCCACAGTTTTTGGACCACGGGAAGGAGCCTTTTTTTTATAACAGATAGAGAAACACATCACTGGCTGCTCCTTGCCTATCCCAGTGGAAGATAAATGACTTTAAGTTAGCATCACCTCTACTTGATGAACTAACCCTACATGAAGTCAACAAACAAAGACTCTCATCAAAATAAGCTCACAAAAATTGTGCCACGGAAAGTGTCAACAGCAACACAAATCAGAATCAAACTACTGGAAGTGGTAAACTAAGAAACCAGGAAGCAGTAACATAAGATGAAGAACACAAATCAAGTGAAGCCTTTTGACGTGATTGCCATAAACGGATCGATGAGCGCTGCAGAAAGTCATGATACCCCTAAACAGGAATTCAACGGTTGTATACCGATTCAGCTAGAAAATAACAGGCAATCACAACAGTGTTAATGGTTGGCAAATTAAGGAACATAAAGCCTGACTTCAGCTGAAGCAGATGGCAAAGGATTTTGAGCGACGAGCACCGCACCAGACGACTAGAGACGAAGACAATCTTCGATTTCATAGACTTGCGTTGGTATTTAGGTCAAGTCAAAACCCATAACAAATGAGGAAATTGCATAGACAGAGTGGGCCACTACGACAAAGTCAAGCTTTTTGTATCCATCTTTTCGGTAAAACATTCTAATATCTGAAAACATACGGCTACAGGCTACATGCCATATGTTCAATAAAAAAAGTGATTTAAATGGGAGTCCGACCAACCGCTTCATTTTTATATTTAGTTGCATTGTACGATATCTAAATTTGATTGATAAAAAAAAATTATGATGAGTTGAAGTGTCATACTAATCCCACTGTTTGGTTCAAGGAGTAAGAAAAATTTTGAGATGGAAAATTAATTTAACTTGTTTGGTTATAAAGAAAGTGAATGGAAAGAAAATTAATGAGAAAATAGTTTGGAAAATTTCCACAAAAATCGTCCTCCCAAATATAAATGGGAAAATCACAATTCATCAATTAGCTTCATCTTGTTCTGACATTTTCCATGCCATTTTCTCATTCAATCAAACATACGATAAGAAAATATTATTTTCATTTTTTCTTTCCTCCTCTTTTTGAATGAACCAACCAAAGAGTGATCTATTTGGATCTTGGAAATTTATTAGAAAGAAAATGAAAGGAAAAATAAGTTAAAAAATGACTTTCACATGAAAATATTTGTAATATGTTATTTTCTTTTTATTTTCCCATGACAAACTGAATAAAAATAAAAAAAATCCTTGAAATTTTCTTTTCATTTCTCAAAATTTTCAAAAACCAAACCCAATGAAATTAATCTTGACAAACATGATCAAAAGACTTGGAGAGTTTAATCAAATTGAGAGAAACCACCCAATTCAGCATCCATATGTATGAAGGTTTGTGATGAAATCAATTCATGTAGGTCAACTGGGGTACAGTTCCTGCGATTAATTCAGGTCAAGTCATGTCACATTCAACTTGGCTGGCTAGCTGAACCGAATCTCAAATGTCAACCAAAATAAATATAAACACTATTACATTCAAAGCTTACTGGCTAACTGGAGAGCTTCTCTTTATTTATCTAAAGCTGCTCATTTGGGCACCACCATGGCCTTTACACACATAGCAATGTATCCACTCTCTTGTAAACTTAACATTTCTGGTAGAGAGTTCCATGACTAAACACATACATAAGCAGATGCTCTATGGATGCAGGAAAATCATGACCTTTGCAAGGTCCAATGCCTTTTCACGTCCCAGGAATTTCTCTACAATTGCTAGTGAAAACTCCAAGGCTGTCCCTGGCCCACGACTTGTGATGAGGTTGCCATCAACCACAATTCTGTTGTTGATTTCACTCTGATCTGATAGCTTGTCGCACATTGGTGGGAATGCAGTTGCCTTTTTGCCCTGCACCAAACGAAAAATGTCTAATTAACAGAGGATAAAGAGAAAGGTGTGCCGTAGATTATGCACAGAAGTGGTAGATATACAAGGTCGGCATAAAAATTTGATTAATAAAAGCATGTTGTAAAAAAATTAAACAGTAAGTTATAAAGTATCAGTGGATTTAGAAAATATTCCCGATGGTCCAGTCCAACATGCCTGTAACTGTAAGTACTCTTTCATAGAGAAGAATATGCATCTAAGTTTGAAAACCATGTGTGTCAAATGATATGATCAGAAGTTAACATGCATGGTCTGCAAAATGCAGTGAAGAATATAGTTTATGATACCTTAAGCAAGCCATGGGGTTCAAGGACATATGCTGGCGATGCACAAATGGCCCCATATGGCCTATTTGCATCCCTTTGTTTCTTAAGCATGTCCACTAGTTTTTCTGATGCTGCAAATGTTTTAGCGCCTCCTAGACCACCCTGTAAGCATGACAAATCATGGAATATGTTCTACTGTGGTTTTTTAAACTAGCTAAAAATGAACAAGAGAGCCTCCCTACTTACTGGCAAGACAATAAGGTCATATGAGAGTGTAGAAGCCTCATCAAGGAGCACGTCTGCCACAAGCTTTACTTCTCTTCTTGCTAATATTTCAAGATTACCTGTGACTGAAGCCACAACGACGTTTGCCTTTGCCCTCCGTAAGACATCAACTATTGTCACAGCTTCCATTTCCTCCGTTTCATTGGCAATAGGAACAAGAATCTGAAGTTAACAACCAAAAATAGTTGAATTAGTTCATCACAGCTTCAGGTTCCAGCTCATATCTCTGATAATTAAATATATAGTAAACTATCGCATAATAGCTACGAAATAGGCAGCAAAAATATATCTCAGACCAGACTACAAATTGGCATATGAATAAGAAAAGGCAATTAAGATGAATTCTACCACATCCATCCAATGGTATCTGTCACATAATTTGCCCAACAATATTTATCATATAAATGTCAACATAGTTCCACAATTTTCTTAGAAAAGTCAACTATTTTAACTAATGTAAATGTATTTTCAATCTCTTTAAACTGGGCAATCTGGTCAATTTATGATCCTTTGATTGCAGTTTCCTTAATATGTGGGCACCTTTTCCTCAATATGTAAACGAAAGTTTATAGTGGAGACTGAAAAACAAAAGAACATGACATACAACATTAAATCGACAGTCGACACTAAAAGCTGAAATGGAAATTTATAACACAAAACTAATGTTCGATAGAAGTTGGCAACATATATTTATCCACAATACAATTTGCAATGAAAATCCATCTGTGTAGCGACTACTGAGTAGTGACACTGTCCTAGGATCCTACAGATTCTAACTTTCTACTGAATATATTTAAGCTCTGAATATTTATGTGTTTATTATGAGTGCGTATGAATTCAATTATATATGATTCCTTGTTCATGATACATGTTTGTGTTAGTAAAAAATTTCCATGTATGAACACTAAGACGATAAAAAAGCAGACAACAAGAGAGTTGACATTAGGTGTTATAACCATGAAAGTGATTTAATTATTTAGAGGAAGAGTTATGATTGCATACTTGAAAAAATAAAACTTAATTGATATCTTGTGTGTTTAACTGATCAACGACAGATGGTGATTAAACGAGTTATAGGGAACAATTTGATTCTCGATAGAGAGTGCTCGTTGTGCGGGGTGGTCACTAAAAGGTAGAGGAGCAACAATAGTGGTTCTCTTTTTAGAAATATAAACAGTTTATTCCATATTTACATACATATTTTTCATAATTGATTCAACTTCTGTAAACTTGGTATAAGATAGGTGAAGTAGAAATCCTACAATATGTGTCTCTTTGCTTGTAAACCAATTTGCTAACCTTGCTGGTTCGAATTTATTTCCATAAAGACATGCTTTGTTAGAGTCACTAAGCAATCCTTAATACATAATTAGTACATATACACTGACTGCTCGTCTTGGTTTGACATTTCACTACCCAAAATTATAAATTATATTGACTACTTCAATTGATCACAAAACATATCAAGCTACGTCAAAATAATAACAAAGGATACTTAAGAATAACATCATTTGTCTGTTATCACTTCGCTAAAAAAGATATATGTCATTAGTATGCTATATCTAACAGTGGAGTTTCTGTAAACAGTCTTATGTATTTCGGACTTTGGAACATAGTTTTTAGCACTGCAGTTCTAGGTACCAGGGCTATATTGCTGTCCAGAATAATATACTTACGCGCACTGCAATCCATTCAAAAATTCAGGACCTTTCTAATACTTTTTTCCAAGCATGATATTTCATACTTCAAAGAATCATCCTTCTAAGGATACTATGAGACTAAATATCTATGGTCAGTGCTCATTTCATTGCTAGAGGCAGAAACGGGGGAGAATTTGGTTTTGGGTAAGTGAAATTCAATAAACAACACATTGAGAAAACATAGGGATGGAGGAGACACAAAGGAGAAACTTACTCGAGGGGTGTTATCAAAGGTCCACTCCATTGCATTGAACTCGGTTATAGTATATTCTTCCCCCGGGTTAGGACGCATCACCTGATACAGAACGGAAAGATGAACGATGCAGGACATGTGAATTTCAAGATAAATTCAAAATAAATGCTAGTGATTTCTAAATTCTTGAGACTTATCCACTGACAGACTTAATAAAAAAAGGAGCATAGGGTGGCCACATCTGTCAGAAGGAGATCTAAACAACAGAAGGTTGCCATCATAAGAGATAAAGTATATTGGACATATGAATACGCACAGAAACAAAATATTCAGCATTCGTAAAAGAATATAAAGACAAGAGCTAGACTTATATTGCCAGACAGAGTCTCCATGTAAGGTTCTAACATCCCAGGCATGTCTCAGGAAAATAATCTATATCCATCAACTATATAATCACGGGCTTTTCCCTTGTTTCTCCCACATGAAAAGGCTTCTTATTAATGCAGTTGTATTCATGATTCAAATAAAACACTTGAGCCTTAGAATGATTAACTGTGACGTAATCCATATTGTTAACAAAATCTAAATTATACGACAGGTTTAAAAATTATCAACAAATGAAAAGGTTTTATACCAGGGGTCCAACAATTTCATCCGCCTTTTCTTTTCCACACAGTTGCTCAACCAAAGCTACAGAAAACTCCATGGTTGTTCCAGGTCCGCGGCTTGTGATGACATTTCCATCTTTGTGGACTCTTGATTCAACAGTTGTTGCAGCTGAAGAAGCCAGTTTCTCCATAAAAGCTGGATAGCAAGTAGCCTGGAGAAATCAATAGCTTAATTAAAACAGTACAGCATTAGTTGATCCAACTCTGGCGAGAATCTTCATCATGAAACTGGTCTGATGATGATAATTATACCTTGACTCCCTTCAACAAGCCCCATGACCCTAGCGCAACAGCTGGAGATGCACATACAGCAGCATAAAGTCGTCCTTCCTCGGCCTGCTTTTTCACTATATGTTGCAGCTCTTTAGAATCTCTAAGAGACGTCGCACCCGGCATACCTCCCTGCACCATTCATTTTGTCATCAACCTAGCTTAAATTGACCAATTCATGCAGTCCTGAAGATCTTCAATTTCTGATTAAATACGACCGCTCAGCTCATCAAATGACCTCACATAACGTCATACCACAACATAAAAAAAAAAAATGAAACAATCTGCAAGCAAGCAAAACAAGCCTTACAGGTAGGGCTACAAGATCGAAGACGGTTGCAGTACAGTCAGTAATCAAGGCATCGGCAACAATCTTGATACCATGGCAAGCATCCACAAGGACCCGATTCTCAACAGACGCAACGGTAACATCAGCGCCCCCTCTCCTGAGAACATCAATTATATAAACGGCCTCCATCGGCTCCGTGCCATTCGCGATCGGAACCAAAACCTACACGCAGCCGGCGGCAATCAATAAGCTGCATAAACAGAAAATCGTAACAGATAAAGACATAGGGAGCAGTAGTACCTTGCGCGAGGATGCTGAAACCGCCATTGATGAAGAAACGGGTAAGCAGGAGAACGTTAGGGTTTTGCTTTTGATAAGAGTAGGCGGCGAGTGAAGAAGTGGAGTAAATGTGAATGGGCTCGGCGAGAGGCGCACAGCCATTTCTATTTATAGTACGTGGCGTGTATCCTCGGATTGATGAGTGGAATGAGTAGAAGATGCGGTGTGGAAATGCTTTATATCATTCACATTTTTGTACTATCCAATCACCATCTGCCAAAACCATTATCCTCTTACAATGACAATAACATCTTCCTTGTCATTTATCATCATACTATAAATTATTGGCTATCATGACCAATTGAGTCCCAAGTCTAGTGATTAGCTAGAAAATTTAATGTTTTCTTATAAATAGAAATAATAGTTTGTAATCGAGAGATATACAAAAACTACATCTTAAATTCATCATAGTGAATTTCTCCTAGCTTGGTAGTCCTTCAAACGTAGTCACATTCTGTGACGAACTCGGTAAACAATTCATTGTGTCATTTGTCTTTCGTTTGTCTTATTCGATTTGAGTATTTTTCATATTGTTGTTTTGATCCTAACAACTGGTATCAGAACTTGGTTGATCATGGACGGAAAGCATCATGTTGAGAAGTTCGATGGATAGGATTTCGGATTTTGGAAGATGCAGATTGAAGATTACGTGTACGGTAAAGATCTGTATTTACAAGCGATAGGAGAAAAGTCGACAGACATGAAGAATGAAGAGTGGACCTTGATGGACAGGAAGGCGATGAGTGCGATTTGTCTGTCGTTATCAAGGGAGGTAGCACACCACACAGTAAAGTCAAAATCAACAAAAGAGTTGTTTGAGACACTATATGAACTTTATGAGAAGCCGTCTGCAGTGAAAAAGGTTCATCTGATTCGGCGATTGTTCAATCTGAGGATGACAAAGAGCACATTAGTGGCGAAGCATCTCAGTGAGTTCAATAATGATTATTGCTCAGTTAAGTTCTGTTAACATGACTTTGATTATGAGATACAGGCGTTGATTCTATTGTCATCGTTGCTTGAAAGTTAGAATGGAATAGTCATTACAGTGAGTGCTTCAGCTGGGAAGACAAAGCTGAGACTAGATGAGGTCAGGGATTTGATGGTCAGTGAAGAGATTCGAAGGAAGGAATCAAGTCCTACTTCTAGTATTGGTGTGGCTTTGAATGCTGGAAGCAGAGGCATGTCAGAAAGTCCAAGTCCAAAGGGCAGCGTAGGAGGTTAAAATCTAGAAGATCATACAGGGATAAAAAGGATAAAAGTAAGATTAAGTGTCGACAGTGCAACGAAGTCGAACATTTTAAGAGCGAGTGCAAGGTACCGACCGTGAATATGGCTTCTAAAGATGCTGAGGAAGCACTGATTTTGAGTGTGAGCAGTCCGCTGGAGTCATGGGTGTTAGATTCAGGAGCATCGTTCCATTCATACAATAGTGCCGAACTGATGCAGCATTATGAGTCAAGAAATTTCGGGAAGGTCTACCTTGCGGATGATGAGCCTTTGGATATAGTGGGCAAAAGTGATGTTGTGATACAAGCGCCTAATGGTTCACTACTGAAGTTGCATTGAGTCAGACACATTCCAGAATTGAAGAGAAATCTTCTATCAGTTGGCCAGCTTGATGATGAGGGTTACGTTGTGACATTTGGTTGCAACGGTTGGAAGATAACCAAAGAAGTGATGGTCATAACTCGAGGAAGTAAAGAGGGTACCTTGTACACGACTAGCAGTAGTGTACTACAGGCCCATGGCATTGGCGCCTTGGTCATATGAGTGAGAAAGGCATGAAGGTGCTTTACTCTAGGGGTCTTTTATCTGGTCTCAAATCCGTTGAAGTCGGAGTTTGTGAGGACTGTATATTTGGGAAGCAGAAGAGAGTTAGTTTTTCAAAGAGTGGTAGAGCCTTGAGGAAGCAGAAGCTTGAGCTAGTACACTCTGATCTATGAGGTCCAGCACTGGTAGCATCACTTGGTGGAGCATTGTACTACATGACTTTCATTGATGACTCTACAAGAAAGGTATGAGTTTATTTTCTGAAAAGTAAATATGATGTGTTTGATGCTTTCAGGAAGTGGAAAGCCCTGGTAGAGACTGAGACAGGTTTGAAGATGAAATATCTGAGGTCTGATAATGGTGAAGAGTATGAACTGAGAGAGTTCAAAGAATATTGTGCTGAGAATGGAATTCGAATGGAGAAAACTGTGAGAGGGTCTCCTCAACAAAATGGTGTGGCTGAAAGTATGAATAGGACTCTAAATGAACGGGCAAGGAGCATAAGGTTAAAGTGCGGTTTACCAAAGATGTTTCGGGCAGAAGCAGTTAACATTCCAGCATTTCTGATTAACCGAGGGCCATCAAGCGCACTGGATAATGAAATTCCACAGGAAGCTTGGAGTGGTAAGAAGGTAAATCTGTCATTTCTGCGTATTTTTGGTTGCGTAGCCTATTGACGGCACGTCGTTGTGTGCGCCAAACTTATATTTATAATCTCCTATTAACACTTAGCAAGCGGTAAGCAGGGTCGAACTCACGAGAGAGCAACCAGTGATAACGTTCTACGAATGATTGTCACAGTATAAAAGGGGTTTGCAGGAAGAATGTTTGTTGTTTATCTAATTCAGAGAAAAGGCAGTTCAGGGATATGCATTGCAACTAGTAATCATCGCTTGTAACATGCATCAACTAGTAAACTACTGTTCCTAGTCTAACAATCCTGCTAGGGTAATGTCGACTCTAGTGTTCTACCTAGTCTCAACCGCTAAGTTCTCGAATAGGTTTAACGATTACTCGATTAATGACACCGATTAGGTTACACCGCTAGACTTAGCTAATAGGGAAGTCAATTCAATATCACGCAATACAACTCAGTTTCACCGCTAGGCTATGCTAACTTGACAATCAGAGCATGCAATTCAAACGAAGAACATGAATTTACTGAATTGAATTACGAAACATAAGTATCTCAAACCGTACGTTGCAACACAAAATTCCCAAACTGAACGAAAGGTTTAGCTACGAGAATCCATCTAATAACAATAATGAAATTAAACTGAGTTCAGAAATAATTACGAAACTGTGAATAGTAATCTGCAATGAATAATAACTCTGCCTCGAATTCTGTGCGCTGCTGCCTCTGCCGCCTCTGTGAATTCGTCCTAAAATTGTTCTCAAAATTGCTCTAAAAATTGTTCTCCAAATTATTTTTCTCTTTGGTGTAGCAAGTCTGTATTTATAGGTAAATCAGGCTTATAAATCATGCAACTTCCAAATCTGATTTTTGGGCTGTGGGCCCAATGCTGATGCCATAATATATTTTCTGCTCCAGTAGAAGACATTAGGAATTGCGCCCGATGAAGACATTAGCCGCGCGCCGGAAGAAGACATTAATCGATGCTAAAGTGTGCTGTTGGTGCCATACTCACTGAGATGCACATCGATTCTCCAAAAATGCCATAAATCTCGAAAGCGGTCTTAATACATCTGCGATGCGAAACACTACAAAGAAGTAATCTTTCACACACAAAATGTAATTAAACACTGGGAATAAATAATTCTATAGATCGTATTAATACGCTCCATCACCTATGCCATATTGCTGATGTTGAAAGAAGTAAGCTTGATGCAAAGTCCGTTAAGTGCACCTTTGTTGGCTATGGCGGTGATGACTTTGGATATCGTCTTTGGGATGATAAGAGTAGAAAGGTGTTTCGTAGCTGGGATGTTGTATTTAATGAACATGTGTTACACAAGAATTTTGCAATTGTGTCAGCACCGGAACGCTCAGAAGCTGAGGTAATGGAGTTAGACATTTCTAACTCGGGTGGGAGCATGGTAGTTCCAGATGAGACTGAAGAAGAGGAACAACTAAGAACACCGAAACAAGTGTATAGGAGATCCAGTAGACTCCATGGTCTGCCTATCAGGTATTCGCCATCCAATAATTACTTATTGTTGACTGATTGTGGTGAACCAGAGTATTATGAAGAGGCATCTCGAGTAGAACATGCGAGTAAGTGGAAATTACAATGGATGATGAGATGGAATCAATTATGGCTAATGAAACTTGGGAGTTGGCTAAACTTCTTGATGTTAAGACAGCTCTGCACAACAAGTGGGTTTATAGAATCAAAAAGGAAGCAGATGGAAGCAAACGCTACAAGGCTAGGCTGGTGGTGAAAGGATTTCAGCAGAAATACGATATTGATTACACTGATGTTTTCACTCCTGTTGTCAAGATGACTACTATACGTCTTGTGTTGAATATGGTTGCAGTTGAGAATCTTGAACTGGAGCAGTTGGATGTGAAAAAGGCGTTCCTTCATGGTGATTTGGAGGAGGATATTTACATGAGACAACCAGAAGGCTATGAGCAGAAAGGTCGTGAGTTTCTTGTATGTAAGCTGAAGAAGAGCTTGTATGGGTTAAAACAGGCTCCGAGGCAGTGGTACAAGAAGTTTGATGGATTCATGCATAAGATTGAGTTCATCAAAAGTGAAGCTGATCATTGTTGTTACTTCAAGAAAAATGACAATGACTACTTAATTCTGCTACTGTATGTTGATGATATGTTGATTGCAAGATCGAGTGCTCAGGAAGTGAGCAGGTTGAAGAAGCAATTGTCGAAGAGATTTTCTATGAAAGACCTTGGAGAAGCGAAGCAGATTCTAGGCAGGAAAATTTGGCGCGATAGAAAGACAGGGAAGTTGTTTCTCTCACAGGCTGATTATGTCAGAAAAGTGCTAGAAAGGTTCAACATGGAAGATGCAAAGCCGAATAGTGTTCCATTGGGTAGTCAGTTTACGCTATTTAGGAGAATTCGCCAAAGGATCAGGCAGAAAGAGACTACATGAACAAGATTTAGTACGCTTCAGCAACTTGCAGTTTGATGTATGCTATGATGTGCACTAGGCCTGATATTGCACATGTGGTGGGAGTTGTCAGTCGCTTTATGGGAGAACCCAGCATAAAACATTGGGAACCTGTGAAGTAGGTTCTGAAGTAGTTGAGGGGAACCACTGTTTGCGCTTTGTACTTCCAGGGCAAAGAAGTTGTGTTAGCAGGATATAATGATGTAGATTTAGGTTCGAGTGACCTTGAGAACAGAAGAAATACGACTGAATATGTCTTTACATCAGGTGGTACTGCTGTCTCTTGGGCGTCAAAGTTACAAAAGATTGTTGCATTGTCTACAGCTGAATCAGAGTATGTTACTGTGACTGAGGCAAGTAAAGAGATGGTGTGGTTACAGAATTTCTTGCGTGAATTGGGGAAGGAGCAGAAGAACAGTGTATTGTATAATGACAGTCAGTGTGCTATTCATTTGGCAAAGAATCCTGCATTTCATTCGAGGACAAAACACATTGAATTGCGATACTACTACATACGACATCTCTTGGAAAAGAAGCTCTTGCATCTGTTGAAGATAGATGAAGACAAGAATCCTACTGACATGTTGACTAAGGTCGTCACCTTAGTGAAGTTGAAGTTGTGCATGACTTCAGCTAGCCTCTCTGTGTAGAAGAGGAGGATTAGCACTACTAGCATTGAAGAAGATGGATGAGCTGAGGAGCGTATGCATTAGTCTTCAGGTGGGAGAATAGTTGGGCTATGAAGACCAATAGAGGCCCATGTCCAGTGGTTAGCTAGGGTTTCTCATGTTTTCTTATTAATAGAAATAATAGCTTGTAACCCAGAGATACACAAAAACCTAAACCCTAAACTCATCATAGTGAATCTCTCCTAGCTTGGTAGTGCCCTCAGACGTAGTCACATTCTGTGACGAACTGGGTAAACAATTCATTGTGTCGTTTCTCTTATTTGATTTGGGTGTTTTTCATGTTGTTTCGATCCTAACACAAATGACGTGTTGGATTATACTCATACAGTGGAAACGAATTTAACAGGATCGAACTCATACCAGAATAATTAGCATACTTGAAACCTGTAGTACAAAAGCCTAGGTTGATACTTCCAGTCTAACGTATGTCTCTTGGGTCAGTTTCTTTGAGAGTAAGAAACTGAAGAACCATATGATAGATCGGGGACCATAATCCATATTTATACCTTCTACATGAGAAGATGTAATTGAGATAATCATGGATTCCATCTTTCAAAGATTTCCATAATTATCTCCCGGTATCTACATAGTATATTCCACGACTAAAATTATACCTGATAAGCTTTCCAAAAGATTTGATCACTTTATTTAAGCTTATCATAATGATAGCACATACAATCTGATTACACATTCAGTCCCAATTAGATTAATCATAATAATCTAACAATCTTCCACTGGACCGCATGTGTAACCAAATAAATTTATAAACATAAGTGTGCATAAAATTGCTATCATTCCAGAACATGTATATCATAAAACATGCGGTCCATTAACTATGCAAACATAGGATCAAAGCGGTCTTCGTAAGCATCATCGTTACTCGACCGTGCTTGTCATGTATGCCAACATAGCTAAATGACATGGATTCATCGTGGTGCGTAGCATGGAAATTACATGTAATGTGATCTGCACATGCCTATTTCCAACTGGTCTCCTCAAAAGTGAGATACATAATCATACAGAGTGTACCATGTAAATATAATTTCTGCAGAACATAATCCAAAATGTATAGATAAAAAATCTATCCATCTCATAGAGCGTCAATACAAAAATACAAACTCCTACTAATCATGAATATCCTCAAAACAACATTACACCAATGTGAGCAGCATGCTCATGAAAGACCTTGGGTGTCAATACTTCGTAAGTGGATCCGCTATCATGGAGTTTGTCCCAATATGCTCTATGAATATCTGTCCACTCTGTATCTTTTATTTCATAACCAGGAACTTGATATCAACATGCTTTGATTTCTTAATGCTCCTGTTGTTGTTGGCGTACATCACTGCTGATTTATTGTCACAGTATAACTTTAGTGGTCTTGCAATATCACTCAAAATGCGCAGTCCAGTGACAAAGTTTCGCAGCCATACGCCATGATTTGATGCTTTAAAACAAGCTACAAATTATGCCGCCATAGTCGATGGAGCAACGAGCGTCTGTTTGGCAGACCTCCAAAAAATGGCTCCCCCGGCTAACAGATATATATAGCATGACGTGGATCGTCTACTATTCCAGAGTCGGAGTACCCAATGATCTCAACATGATCCAATCTCTTATACGTGAGCATATATTCTTTTGTTCCCTGCAAATACCTCATAACCCACTTGACTGCTATCCAATGATCCACTCCCGGGTTACTCAGATATCTTCCCAACATACCAACAATGTACGCAATATCCGGATGCGTACACACTTAAGCATACATCAAACTTCCTACAGCCGAAGCGTATGGAAGCTGCTGCATCTCCTGAATTTCCAGAATAGTCTTAGGGCATTGATCGAGACTAAACTTGTCTCCTTTAGCGACAGGGGTGTCCAATGGTCTACAGTTCTGCATGCCAAATCTTATGAGGACTTTCTCAATGTAATTCCTTTGTGATAATCCAAAGATACCCTTCGAACGGTCTCGAAGTATCTAGATTCCCAAAACAAAGGATGCATCACCAAGGTCTTTCATCTCAAAATGCTTTGATAGAAATTCCTTAGTGTCGCGCAAAGTCCTCATATCATTAGTAGCCAGTAGTATGTCATCGACATATAGAACCAAGAAAATATGTATACTCCCACTGAACTTGTGGTACACACACTCATCCATCGGATTTTCCTCAAAGCCATTAGAGACAACAATCTGATGAAACTTAAAGTACCACTGACGAGAAGCTTGCTTGAGCCCATAGATGGATTTCCTCAACTTACAAACCATATTCTTTGCATCCTCAGATACAAAGTGTTCTGGTTGTACCATGTAAATCGTATCGTCAATGTCGCCATTAAGAAACGCTGTCTTAACATCCATCTGATGCAGCTCAAGATCAAAGTGTGCAACCAGTGCCAGGATTGTCCTAAAAGAGTCCTTCAAAGAAAAAGGGGAGAAGGTGTCTTTAAAGTCAATCCCTTCCTTCTGAGTAAAGCCTTTAGCTACAAGAAGAGCTTTGAATCTCTCCACATTACCATTAGAGTCCCTCTTGGTTTTAAATATCCATTTACAACCAATGGGTCTCGCATGGTCTGGTAGTGGGATAAGTTCTCAAACTCCATTGTCTTGCATAGACTTATACTCCTCATTCATATCATCAATCCATTTCAGAGAGTTTGAACTATCCATGGCTTGCTGGAATTTGATTGGATCATCTTCCATCAATCCATTTTCCCCATGTTCCAAGAGATATACGATGTATTCATCCGGAATCGCATTTCTCCTCTCTCTAATGGATCTACGAAGTGGCACTGTCTCTTGAGGTTGTTGAGTTTGAACATCAGGAACATTGTCTTGATCCAGAACTGGGGTTTGAACAACATTGCGAGTAGGTTGATGATCGAAGTCCACTTCTTGATCAATGATGGGTAAAGAGACCTGATCATTGTCAAAAGCAGTAGTTGATCCATCTTCCTCAAACACAATGTTGCAGGCCAAATTTCTCCCTCCAAGCTCAACATCCTCAAAAAACTTTGCATTTCCCGTCTCAAAAATATTTTTAGATGTAGGATCATAAAATTTGAAACCCCTCGATCGCTCCACATAGCTAATAAAGTGTTGGATTAAATTGAATGAAATTTCAATTATATCAATGATGGAACATGTAGATAAAGCTTTGTGAATACATTATATTTAATGAAGTATTACTATTAATGGAAGGCATGCATCATTATTGTTATATTGAATCAAGTGTTAGTTTAATTCAATATAAAGTAAATGAAGTAACACTATCAATTATCTAATTAATTAGTGCATCAACTTAGTTTAATCAATTCAATTTGATTCAATGCGAAGATTATAAATCGAATGATTAAATTGAAAGCCAAATAAATAAGTAATTCAAAGTAGAACGGAATAACGATACAAGCAAACCAGAATCAGTTGAGGCTCGTTAGACGATTTCCTTAAAGCTTTTATTGCCGTCCCACCGGGTGCAAGGAAAGGGCAAGAGCTTCCCAGGATACAACAACTTGTGAGTGTGTACCTCTTTGCACTACAAGGTAACACTCCGGCGAACCAAACTTGTGCAAGCCACTATCACCAAAGAAATACTCAAAGGGTATGAAGAACTCAAAGGGAAAAGCAGCCGGCTATCAAGGGAGGAGATGTTGGAAATAAGAGATGTTGTTGTGTGAGTTGATGATTTCCAAGCCTCATTTGCACCTCCTTTTATAGGGGAGGATGGGGCAACCCATCATAATGACCTTGTGAATGCCAAAGGTCCTCTTAAAGGCACCAATATGAATGTTCCAAGTCCCTTCATTTCACAAGATTAAAATCAAATTTTCAATGCTCTTGAAAAGATGAAAAGGTCTTTCATAAGTGCATAGCCATTATCATGCTACCTCTTCATGTTTTCCATGCTAATGGAAAACAAATAGCCCACAAAAATTATGATAATGTCATAACTAAGATAAGCCTCTATGTCTTCTAAGGCTTTTCACTTGACCTTTGTAAATGCTCTCCATAACTTTGAGCATTTCATTTCATTCATTTTGGCTTCAATTTGGACATGTAAGTAATTGATTTTGTCCTTTCATTTGTAGGACTTTAAATCCAATTAAATACTTTTCTCATATAAATATGGTCACACCACATTTTCTTCACACTTCTTCACCAAATTTTCCAACATAAAGTAGTTGCTAACTACCTTAGAGTCCAATTTTCCTACATGAGGCCTATAAGGCCTCGCCTCAGCTGGACATCCCCAAACATGCAAATGCTTTAGGCTTGGCTTACGCCCACACCAAAGCTCAATAGGTGTTTTAGCAGCCGCTTTAGTTGGCATGCGGTTAAGGAGATACGCTCCTGTCTTAAGTGCTTCACCCCAGAGGCTCTCTGGTAACAAAGAATGACTAATCATGCTTCTTACCATATCCTTAAGTGTCCGGTTTCGTCTTTCAACTACACTGCTCATGCTAGGTGAACCTGGCATGGTGTACTGAGGTACGATCCCGCATTCCTCTAGGTATAAAGCAAACGGTCCTGGCCGTTGTGCTCCTGAGCCATCATATCTACCATAATACTCACCATCACGGTCTGATCTGACGCTCTTAATTTTCTTGTTGAGTTGCAACTCAACCTCAGTCTTAAAGGCTTTGAACACATCCAGAGACTGTGATTTCTCATGTATAAGAAATAGGTAGCCAAAACGTGAGTAATCATCTATGAAACTGATAAAGTACCGTTGACCATTCCAGGAAGCAGTAGGGAACGGTCCACATATATTCGTATGAATCAGTTCCAGGACGCCAGAAGTTTTGTTGGCACCTAATTTCATAACCTTGGTATGTTTTCCCTTTATGCACTCGAATCAAGTATCCATATCAGAAAAGTCGAGTGACTCCAAAATGCCATCAGACACAAGACGGTGGATCCGAGATCTCGAGATATGACCCATATGCTTGTGCCACAATGAAGCCGAATCAGTCAATTTACGCTTCGTACCGCGTGTTTCCACGTGCAGGGTCTCAGAATACGATGGAACAACATCCAACAAGTACAGATTATCAAAGACATTTAATGCACCGGTTCCCACAATTCTAGAATTAATGGATAGCTGAAACCGATTGTTTCCGAATGATTAAGAATAACCAATTTTGTCCAGTACGGAAACCGAAATTAAGTTCCGACTAAAAGACGGAACTACAAAAGTATCCACTAAATCTAAGAATTGACCAGATGTCAATAATAATCTGAAAATCGACCAATTGCCTCTACTTGCACCGACTCGCTATTTCCAACATAGATGCGTCTTTCATCGTCATTTGGCTTTCGTTGGTTCAGGCAACCCTGCATAGAAACACATGTATGAGTGGTAGCACCAGAGTCTATCCACCGTGTGTTTCTAGGTACCGAAGCTAAATTAACTTCAAAACATACCAAATTGAGAAACTTGCCCTTCTTATCCTTAGGAATATTGTTTATGTTGGTAATATCGGAAGACATAATCATGTAAGCTGAATTAGAGAACAAAAGAATTTAAATAAGTTTAGACTCAAAGTATATATATAAATGTATACACCACAAATATTTAAAAAAAGATTATGACATTCCAAGATACCAATCACAACATTAATAGCAAGTTTTAGGACAGTGGTATTAACTGTGAGTGAATATCTTGTTGTAGTGATCAAAAACATTGACGAGAATATGTGTCAAATAATAAACCATCTTAAGATGTATTTATTATTCACACCAATATGCTGAAGAAACGTCACATGTTTATCACCACAGATATGTATGCAGCCATATTAAATATTAATTTACCTTAGGGCTAATTAGATATCCATATGAACTACACACATCCATCCTAACAAACCGTATAAGTCAATCTACGCGGATACTTCAGTTAGGTGTACGTGTATTTCCATTTCAATTAAAATATTGGACCGACCAAATGGCCAACCCAAAAAAGGATTTGGCCCAAAAGTGGAAAACCCTAATTTTCTTTTCCTTTCCATGCGCCGCACATCTCTCCCGAAGAACTCCTCTTCCTTCTCTCTTCCAGTCGAAGCCAACTCCTTCCAGCCCTCTCCGTCCCCTTTATCCACTGGTAAGCCTCTATAGCGAGCGGAAAGGTGGGATGACAGCGCGTGACTGAGCAACCGAGAGCGAGGAGCGGACGGCTCGGGGAAAAGAAATCGCGATCGAGCGACACGGAGGCGAGGCGACAGAGAACTGCTGGATCAGGCCTGAGGGATTTCGTTTGGCCCGGATCCGTCGCGAACGAGCGGTCACGCGGCTGCAAGCGGAGACGCGGAGAGGGAGAACGCGGTTATCCGAGTCGCGGGACCACGCGGTCGAGTCCGAGGCGAGTGGAGCGCAGGGTTCACTGAGTCAACTCGCCGTCTCAGAACCCAAAACCCAGTGAACCGAAACAGTGAATTAAAAATTAATCTGTGTTTCGTTTTTACATCGTATTGTTTAATAATCAGAACGAAAATTAAGCATGAGTTGTTCAGTTTTAACAACAACAATAAAAATCAGATGTTCAATTAATTGCATACGAAGAGGCGACTCATACCAATTGTTTGATTATATTCATACAACATAAACGAATTTAATTTATCAAATTCATATCAGAATAATTAACATACTTGAAACCTGCAGTACAAAAGCCTGACTTGGGATATAATTGAGATAATCATACATCCGTCTTTCAAAGATTTCTATAATTATCTATCGGTATCTACACAGTATATTCCACGACTAAAATTATACATGATAAGCTTCCCAAAAGATTTGATCACTTTATTTAAGTTTATCATAATGATAGCACATAGAATTATCTGAATAGATCTCAATTAGATTAATCATAACAATCTAACAGTGTTTCGTTCCGTATCAATTCTGATATCGTATTAAATTTATTCGATTTGATTCTACCTCAATTCGATTTACAAATCTCCCTTTCCGTAATTCGTGTGCCTTAATCATATGTGTCGAATTTCTCCCATCTCATTTTTTCGGTGCAAATTTACTCGATATTTCTCCATCAAGCAACCCAATTCATTATGCCACATCAAACCAATGGCAAGCGCACGTATTATTAATCCTATGTGATCGGGACAACTGACTCGCATCAAAACACAACTATTAATAAGTTTGCCTCTGTCTAGGGGAAAGTTTGCTGGTATAAGGGGACATCTGTGAAGACCGTTGGGACACCTGATTTATCGCTTCTCTTCCGACCAATTTTCACAAACCTTGATTCTTAAATCGACTTTGTTGTTTTAACAGTTAACGATAATTAGCGCGGAATAAATCGAATGACAAGTTCCATAATTGAACTGAGGTGAGAACACAACATCCTAGTACTTCCCGATTGTAAGACAATACATACAATGAATAAGGCACTTATATTGTCTTTCATCAAAGGCTACTTAAAAAGATCCCAAAAATGTACCATTTTATTTGACATCAATTTATAATAGCTGAATAATGGACGAGGATGTTGAATTAATTAAATACATAATAAAATAATATAATTGATAATATTGTATTATTAAATATAAATATATATTATGATGTAACCATTTTTCTGTTTATTTTACAAACCATCCAAAAGATAATTATCTTTATTTCCTTTTCCAAGAATTCAAAAGTGTACTAGAAAGAGACGGAATTCTGCTGGAAAATCACAAAGGAAAAATTTTAAGAAGAAGAAAAACTTTGTGATTACTTTTTTAAAGTACAATTTTCTTATAGACGTTAGCATTAAATTGTTTGGATTTGTTTTATTAGAATTTGTAAAATCAAACGTGGGTTGTAATAAATGTAATTTTTTAAACTACAAACTGCCACTTTTTTCAAAATCAAGTTTTAGAAATGTCACTCATCAATAAATATTTGTTTAGAAATTACCACACTTTTAAAAAACTAGTTAATTTTTATTTGTCGAGCGTCTAATCTACTGTTTTGACGGTACAATACTTTTTGAAAGTTTGCCAAGCTGAGTAAATAGCCTTATTTTTACCAATAGTCTGAAAGGCGGCTTTTGATGAAAATAATTTTTGATATGATCGGTTGAGACATGACGTCATGGAACAGATAGTTACACTTATTATGTAATAAAATGATTTTTAAAAAAAAAGTATTTTTGGGAAAGGTTACTTTTCAAAAGTATGACATATTTTTAAATAAATTTTTAACATATGATATTTTGTGAGTTTCAAAAAAATGGCATTTAAAAAAAATGTAAGTGTAATTATTAAGAAAAAGACAAAAAAAGTAAAATAAAGAAAAATTAGTTTATTTAATTCGGCTTTTTTTAAAGGAAAAAACAGAAGAAAAAAAAAATTAAAGCTTCGATCTTTTTGTTTGTTGAATTTTGATAATTTTTAATTTGATGGTTTCAGTTTTTGGTGCGTTGAGTCAGCTGGTGGGGAAGAAGAAGCCCCTCGTAATCTCTCTCTATCTTCCCTCGAATTCTCGGTTCTCGTTTCCTCTCCCTGAAGCTACAACAACCCCACTTGCGCTCACGGAACCCTATATCCACACCCACTTTTGTAATGCGCCGACTAAGGTGAGTGGCTGTTCAATTCGACCTTCAGGGATGGCTTTTCTGTGCTGAAATGGTGAATGTAGCTGATACAGCTGAGAATTTTGAGGTAAAGATGTGAATTTGTATATGCTGTGTTTTGCGGGGTTTTGATCTGGGTGGGAGGTGGAATGATGGGGTTTGTTTCGAGTTTTTCAGGTAGATGAATTTAGTGAGCTGCTGCTATAACTTTCTTTGTCCAAATTTTGGTGCCTGCTTGTGCTCCATTGTTTTATCTGAATTTTCTGTGATTTTCCTCTTCCTAATTTGCTTGAATTCTGATGATTTACTGCTAATGTGTTATGGGTTTCCAAGTTGGATTGTCACTTTCCTTGCAACTTTAATTTTTGGTGTTTCTTTGTATTATTAATTTTAGCTGCAAGTGCCTCTTATGTAATAGATTTGGCTAAACAAATATATATTCCAGTTAGCATTCTCCAGGGTATCTATTTTGTAATGGTTGTTATTTATTTTGTAAAGTTTGGTATTGGCTCCATCTGCATTGTTAAAGAAGCAACACTCCAAGTGTTTCGAAGTTGCTTATCTGAATTTGATTTTACATTGATGAAGCATATTTAGATACTTTTTTCCACTCTAGATTAAAATTATAGGTTTGTACCTTAAAAGGTTAACTTTTTTTTATTTAATTTGTGTATTCACTAGTTATGTCTTAAGATTGTATGTCATTGGATTTGCGAGTGTAATGCTATTTGTCGTGACCTGTCTCTTTTTTGATGAATGCTCTCGTGTGAAATCAAAGTTCATTCCATGACTTTAAATCTCTCGAATCCTCTTGAATTTCAGACTGATGCTGAAGCTCATGGCATGTAATCGCTAAATACTCAAAGCCATCAACATAGGGACACAAATTATTCTCTTTAAGAGCTTGGGGTTCGAGAAACTTTCCTTACATTGTTTGTCAAAGGTGGCAGCCGTGGGGTTCCTTCAATCGCTTACCAAATATGTCATCATCTGGAAAAGGAATCGATGATCTGCAAGATGATGATTTTGAGGGTTTGAGAAAAGAACATTATATATTTACTGAAGTGTTTTTTGGGTGTGATTCAAAAAGTACAGCTAAACGATGCCTTGTCACTGGGGCTATTGTCTTTGAACCGGAGCTCAGCAAGCATGCAGACACACCACTTTCTTCAAACAGTCTACAATCTGCTCAAGCCTCTTCTAAAGATTGTGAGGTCAGAGGTGATCGTGCTCCAATTGATACATGTAAAGGTATCAATGAACCAGATTTTTCCAATGAGACACTATCTGATGGCCAAAATGAGACAGCCAAAAGGGTTAAATTGCCAGCTGGTCGATTGCAGTCAAAGGTGATTAATTATGGTGCTTCTTGTCTAGTAACAAAAGCATTCAGCAATATTGTCACCTGCCGGTTGGTTGAGTCATCTTCTCGAGGTGTTATGTACAGTTCCTATTTGTTAAAGAAACCTATTGAAGTGACCAGAGAAGGCAGCAGTGAGGAGGATATCCCCCCTCGTCACTTATCATGTTTGAAGAATAACAGCTGTAAAGAGGTAGTTGTAAATAAATGTATTGCTTCACCTATCTCTCAAGAAAGCTTCGCAGATAAACTTTTGGTATCGGGTCCTTGTATTGCAAGTGTAGACAAGTCTACATTTTCATATCCAGAAGGAAGAGATAAAGAACATAGTTCCCATGATCTTCACCTTTCCAGTGTACCTGCTAGTAGCAAGTTCACGAAGGATCCTCGCCGTCTCATACAAGATCGGATAAATCACTTGTTTGAGGCCACAGGTTGGCAATCTGAGCTGCGGAAAAGACGAAATAGTCGTCACAGGTTTTCGGTTTATCTATCACCAGAAGGAAAATCCTTCCGCGAATTTCCTAAAGTCTGGTATGCATTAGGCCAGAACTTGTTAGGTAAGAAATTCAAATTATGGCAGCAAACTAGTGATAAACATTGGACTGATATCAATCAGTTCTGTTCTGATCTGTCGGAAGCGTTGAGTCACATCAACAAAAGCATGGATAAATGTGACTTTAATAAAGCACTAGCTGACATTTGGATTTTACTCCATCCATTTGTAGTAGTTGCATTCATTGACAAGAAAATCAGTGTTCTGAGGAAGAGAAACGTAGTTGGAGCAACAAAGGGTCTGTTTATTGACAACAATGCTAAAAGTGAGGATTCATTTTCCATGAAAAATCCAGATGCGACTGGACACCAAATGGCATCAGACCAGCTTTGTGATTCCCATCTGACACTTGAAACTGAATCTGTTGTTGTAGAAGGTAATGAAGAAATTGATCGTGATAATAGGGACGTGCATGCTTGTAAAGATGTGTCAGGTGACTTACACAAGGGAAATAATGTAAAACTTGGAGGTCGTGACAGGAATCTTAATGTCAGTTATCAACTTCACAGTCCAAATGAGTCTCCCCTGCCAGCTGACTTCTACAAACACAGTATTAGTAAAGTTGGAAGTTTTCCTGATTTGGATCATGTTGCTCATTTACAAGATAAGCATGGAGACATGTTGCCGAGTTTGCTTGCTGGGCATTTGTTGCAGGATGGTGAAAAGACATTCCAAGGTACCGAGTCGATAATGTGCAACGAGAGTTCAGGAGATGGTGCAAGTACAAAAAAGAAAATGCGGAAGAAGTCTAAAAAGATATCTGAAATAAAAGGTTCCTCATTACACATGAATGAGATATTGAGCCGACCTTCATGCGCTGTACACGATCCTGGACAGCCAGAGTTTAGGTACAGCGAGGAAATAATGGGGGATATGAGATCTCCAATTGAGGACTCTGTTATTGATAATGAGTGTGTGGATCTTCAAGACTGTAAACAATTAACTAAATCAAGAAATACCAAACAGCAAAGTGATGGGAAAATAAGCAATGACCAGATGAAAGATGATGACCTCTTAGTATCCAGCTGTACTGACAAGGACATGAGCACGAACGCCGCCAAGCCAAAATGTAAGAGAAAGCTAAAGAGCCAAAGGGGCCGTTACAAATTGCAAACTCAAAATGTAGCTAAGAGTAGACACTTAACCAGTGGAAAATACATCCCAGGTCCAAGAACAGTGTTGTCTTGGTTGATTGACACAGGAGCCGTGTCACTGAATGATGTGATTAAGTGCCGTGATGCTAAGTACCCCATTGCAGTGAAAGATGGACACGTGACTAGGGACGGTATACTCTGCAGGTGTTGTAATGCCGTGTTTTCTGTTTCCCTGTTCAAGATGCATTGTGGTGCCAGTCAGAACCATCCGTTTTTAAATCTTATCTTGGGGAATCGTAAGCCATACACCAAATGTCTGCTTCAAGCTTGGTCTGCTGAGTATAATACTCGAAAAACTAGCATGAAACCGCCACAAATTGAGGATCTAGATAGCAATGATGATACCTGTGGGATTTGTGGAGATGGAGGAGATCTCATATGTTGTGATGGCTGTCCATCCACATTCCACCAGAAGTGTTTGGCTACTCAGGTTTGATTTCCTGCAAAACTTTTCATTAGCCACGGCTTTCGATTCCTGTTCTTTTATTTATTTCGACATATTTGTATTTCAATTTGAACAACATATAACATGTTCAAGTGTGCAATTTATTAAATGGAAATTCAGCATTTGTCAGTGATATCTCATTGGCTCAACGTAGTTACAACCTAAATTTGTTACGTAGAAATCAGGCAAAAAGCAATATCTTCTGAATTTATGGAAGAAAAAATCTAGGGTTTGATGAAATAGCCTATAGAAAAGGAAGTGGAGGTGGAGGTGGCAAGTTTATTTATTCTTGCTTTTGTCATTTTTTAAATTGGTTTCAACCCGCCAGTGTGGGGTTTCGAAACTGAGATTTGAGGGATATTAATCACCACCTTGACCATCTCAACCGCTGCCTTGCAGACTTATTGTATTGTTTTTCTCGTGCACTCAAACTGGTAGTGTGGGATAGGATGGTTTACTGTCCCAAAGTATTTACTGAATGATGCATGTAGCAATTTGCTCAGGGTTTTCTGCCACCATTATGTTTATCTTGACTTCATATCTATAATGGATTATTTTGTCGATTGATTGGTCTAAATCAGAGCTATCCCATAGTATTTATATTTTTCTGATCTTTTATAGGTGAATGTCAAGTTTACTGTCAATGTCTTTAATGCTAGAGCATCCTAGTGATATTTGATTGTTTATTTTTTTTGCATAAGAATGCACCTACTTTAATGCTTTATATTCTTCAGGATCTCCCAGATGGTAATTGGTATTGCTCCAGATGTACGTGTCGCATTTGTGGTGATCTGGTTTCCAATTCTTCAAGTACTCTCCACGGGCTGGAATGCAAGCAATGTGAAACTAAATGTAATCCGCCTCTGCCTGTTCTCTTCTTATTCTTATAATTATTACATGGCAGTAGGTTATGATTATTGGACATCTCACTGAGCCAGATTCATCCTTGGAAAATAATTGTTTGAATGATTTGGATATCCTTTTCGTCCACTTTTTTGCTCTGATCCATCTGGATTTTCATGTTAAGTTTCTTGAAATGGTGGGGAATAGGGCACTTAGAAATTGTTTTCTGGTGGACAGATCATGAGGCATGCTTGAAAGAGATGGGCCTGGATGAAGTGGTCAATTCTGAGACCTGGTTCTGCGGAAGAAACTGTGAAGAGGTTCTGTATAGATCTTTTATTCTAACTTCCTTTCTCTTAATTTTGTCTATTAGTTTCCGTTCTTCCTAACATGGTTATTAAGTCATCGGAGGATTTGGTATTCAACAGATAAACAAAATTGCTCAATCCACCAATTGAATGGGTTATACTAAAAATCGAACTCCGGGTGACCTTCGTTATATTAAATCAAATTAGTAGTACTACTAGATACTTACAATTTGACCCTGAAATCTTTCAATGTAAATTGATCCCAATTATCAATTTTAAGAAACCAAAGTCATATATCAACATACTAAAATAAAAACAGGTTTTGCCTAGTCATTTGCCCATAACAACCGATGTTCCAGCGGTACCCGAGTGCCGCAACTCGCCGTGGCGTCATTATAACCATTCTAGCTATTTTTTGTCCTTGTATATTTTCTTACCTTTTCAAATATTTATTTTGCATGCAAAATTATTAATTAACTTCTGGTCTAGCTCAAAACATTTATGATGTTAATAAATGTATCATAGATATGGTATTTGGCTCACAAGTTGTTCAGCAATTGAGTAGCATTTTGGATATTGGTTTTAGTGAATTGCTACGGGTGCTTTGTGGACCGGTAATGTAGTTGAGAGGGTGTGTCATTATGGGTCGGACCCTTAATACCTCAACAAGCTTGACAATATTTAAAGCGGGCTTATTCCCATTTATCAGGTCCGGGACGCAACAGAATAAATAAAATGAGAGATCAAATAAAGTTTCTTCCTGTGAGGAGTACTAATTGATTTGAAAACCCATGAAATTAAGTGTTTAAGTCGATTATATTGAAATTAACTCTTAACTCATAGTTGAACCCACCATATCTTACAACACACGCACACACAAACCATAGATAAAAGTAGTGGTTTCTTTATTGAAAGATTTATTATTTGGATACAAGATCAGATTTGTATAGTGAAGCCTACAAAAGAGGAATAAAATACTAACCTAACTAATATCCTTAAATATTCTCCTTCATCACATTTCACAATCCTTGCTGTAAAAAAAAACCGCCCTTGTGCTTCTGCGATGAAATTGAACCTCTTTTTGGATCGTGGAAATTTTGATGGAAATAAACTAAAATGGAAAGTTCATGGGAAGATGATTTTCTCGAGGAAAATGTCGTATTGTTTTTTTAAGTTTTCCATAGCAACCCAAACACAACTTCATTTTCCTCTAAACTTTCTTTCTATCACTCAAATTTTATCCAAGATGCAAAATGGGCATAAGGCTTTGTGAATTGTGACTCCTGTGAAACTACATTACAAAGCCTTTGGAAGAATGATGGAGCAAGATTGTCGGTAGCCAAGTCTACCTACCGGCAATTTTTCTCTCCTCACAAGCTGTATTCTGATCCGTATTGAGTGAATGAACTGAATAGTTTTTTGTACATAGAGGAGCCTTAATATATTGTCATACTCATTGAGTTTGAAAGATGCAAGTGTTTGTGGCTCCTGCTCTTTAATTGTATACATTAAGTTAAGACATTTCGTATTTATTTAGCTTGACAATATGCACTTATATGGAAATGACAACTCCAGATATTGAATATTTAGTTGTGAACGTGGCCTCTTAGGTTACAGATTTCACTCTTTCTGTCCTTGTTCCCTAGCTATTCTTGCCCACTTTATCATCTTGGTACTACTTTTAGTCTGTTTAACAATTTGATGCTTAACAACCTGTTTATTTAACTGTTCCTGATGCAGGTTTACTCGGGCCTTCAAGCTCAAGTTGGTGTTCCACGAGAGGTCTCCAGTGGCTTTTCCTGGACACTTCTCAGGTGTATCCACGATGATCAAAGGATTTATTCCCCAAAACAGATAGCTCTGAAAGCAGAGTGTAACTCAAAGCTAGCTGTTGGGCTTTCTATCATGGAAGAAAGCTTCTCGGCCATGTCCGACCCAAGAACAGGAATAGACATGATTCCCCATATGGTATACAATTTTGGGTGAGTGTTCTGTCAAATAGGATTGCTCGTTTATCATGACCTGACTACAGATGCTAATGACAATAAATTGCCTCATTTGTTACGTAGGATAGGAAAACTATGTAGTTACATCTAATGTTTTCCGTCACTTACAGATTCTGTATAGTTAGAAGTTTCAACGTTCAGGCCCTATTCTAGTGCAATCTTTTTGTGTTACTACCATTTTAAACCTTATACTTTGGATCTCAATGTGAAACTGTGCTTGCATTATTTTGGGTTGAAATGATTCGAGTAGGTTTATTTGAAGTTGAATGAGAGTATGTATGTTTAGTTGTAATCTTCAATTTAGAAGTTTTTTGTGCGCTTATATGTGTGTCTAATGTCTACTAACTAGAAAATTGTTTCCCAAATATGGCGGTATGTGTACTTGTGTAAATAAAACTTTTCCGAAGACAAAATACACGGTTAATATGGCAGCAGATTCATTTCTGTTCTGTCCTTGTAAAATAATACAGAATTAACTTTTTGGTCTTAGTAACATATAATTTTCCGTGTGATAACTTGACGCATAATTCGTCGCCCAAATAAAGTATATTCTGATAATCAAATATGTTCAATGAATGATAATTTGCATAGCTTTGTTAAACGGCCATACCCTTACTCTCAAACTATGTGGCTATGAGTTGAGTCTGCTATCTCATATTTGCCACAGCAAGAAGATAAATTAAGTGGGACTTCGTTATACATACCAACACGTATTATATCATGAGCCTGTTCAATCCAGTAACTCAGTTCTTTCTTGATTTTAAGGTCAAACTTTGCACGAATGGACTTTCATGGCTTTTACACTGTGGTTCTGGAGAAAGATGATATTCTGACATCTGTAGCATCTATCAGGTATATGTTGGATTTATTGCATGAATCTTTAACTATTGATTACAAAAGCCATTTCATTATTTAGATGTGTCAAATGATTGATTGGGACTATTGTCGAATGCTGATTTCTTTATTTGCGAACGATTTAAGCCTCGTTCTTTGGATTTCATGTGCTCTGTTATTATTGGTTCATATGATGTTACACTTATTCATTTGGCTTCTAATGGGAAAAAAAAAATGTATATATATATATAAATGACATTGTTAGGCATTTGTTTTTACATGTGAATCATGATCAGTATGTATATGCGCATAATATTACCTCTCGTATGTGGGCTTCACTTCCTATCCAGAAGCATCTTTCTGGTTTTGCTCGAATGTTGCCGTCGTTCAGTGTATGATCCAAAAGCCAGTTAAGTTTATAGCCTTCAGTCTGACACTTCAGCCGTTGGCAAGTTCTGATATTACATTTTTTGTCTCCTTTTCACTTGTTTTCTTCCGCACATCAAACTAAAGGAGACAAAAAATGTAATATCAGAACTTGCCAACGGCTGAAGTGTCAGACTGAAGGCTATAAACTTAACTGGCTTTTGGATCATACACTGAACGACGGCAACATTCTAGCAAAACCAGAAAGATGCTTCTGGATAGGAAGTGAAGCCCACATACGAGAGGTAATATTATGCGCATATACATACTGATCACGATTCACATGTAAAAACAAATGCCTGACAATGTCATTTATATATATATACATTTTTTTGCACATCCTTTTCACTTGTTTGCTTCTGATATTATGCTCTTATGCCTTCCCCTGATGAAATCGGAACTGACCCATAACCTCATCACCTATATAACTAACTTCTCAGAATTCATGGAGTAACAATTGCGGAGATGCCCATGGTAGCTACCTGCAGCAGATATCGGCGACAAGGAATGTGCAGGCGACTCATGGATGCAATTGAAGAGGTACACGTAACAAATCTACTATATAATGCTTTCTCGCCTGTGGTATGTAGATGACTCATTAGGCAGTACATCATGTAGCTCGAACACGTATGCCGCATTATCACGATTATAAGATGCTCACTTCTCTATTGTTTTCCTTCTGGTCCCGCTTTTGATCCCAGATGTTAAAGTCCTTGAAAATCGAGAAGCTTGTAATCTCTGCTCTTCCAGATCTGGTGGAGACGTGGACTGTAGGCTTTGGCTTCCAGCCACTCGAAGACTATGAAAAAGAAAGCCTGAACGGTCTCAATTTGATGGTACTTCCTGGAACGATATTGCTGAAAAAACAATTATACAGTTCTCATATCGATGAACCAAAAGGTATATGTGACACATTTCTCTTTTTCCAAAAACGCTTTATCTTGCCCATTTTGTATAACGAGCAAGTCCAATACATCCAGATTATGAGGAGCCCTGGAGCGGAGAAGATTATACTGATTGCTTACCAATCTCTCATCAACTTAACAGTTATATTGACGATAAAGAGGTAGAAGATGACAACCTCAAAGACCACAAACTTATAGAAGCTTGTGATGATGGAGAAGCTGAGCAGGTACTTGATGATGGAGTTTCAGCTAGATCCTGATGTTGTCGATTTGAGAAGTGAGTGTTGGTTCTTGATTTGGTGAATAATAATTTAAAGAGTAGAGGAGGAATCTAATCTGATTCCTGTAGAGAAGTACAATCTCAGTGAAATGTGGAGTTAGGATAGTTGTGGAGCAAAATTTTGCAGTAACTGGGTTTTTGGGGTGAAACCATCAGAGCTGAAAGTTGCAGGGGCAGAGTAGGGGTTGTTATTGTTGGTTATACATGGGATTTGGATCACTCATTACTGCCATTTTCATGTTTTGTAATTTTCGCTACTTCAATTAGATTATAGTAAATTATGAATCTTTTAACTCATATTCGTGCAATGTCATTGATATGCTACTGTCTTTAAATTACTCATAGGCCGTTTGGTTTTTGAAGGATGTAAATAAAATTTGAAATGAAAATGATTTTTTGTGTTTATTTTTTTTATGAAAAATTAAAACAAAATAAAAGAACACTTTATAAAGTTTTATATATAACTTTTTTTGGGAAAGTCGTTTTCTAACTTGTTTTTCATTCATTTTCTTTCCACACAGTTTTTTAAGATCGAAGCATAGCCTTAGCGTTAATGATAAAATATTTAAATTATACAGTCTCCGCTCTTGTGCGCCGAAGGAACAGTGGATTAATTCGTACTTGAAATGTCTCAATATGTATTTTGAATTGATGCTGGAGATGTATTGTAATATGGTTCATAAAAGCACCTTCGTTTACTTGAATATTTAATTTATAATTATTTTTTATTAAATTATTGAATATTGAACTTAGAAAAGACCCCAACTTTTTTTTAAACATAATTTTCTCAAAATGTGAAACTCAAGGAAAAAAAAGTGATTTAAATTATAGCAAATTTAGTAATGTAACACTATAATATTTGTAACTGTTAATTGAATTCTTAGTTTCTATTAGTAAACTTTTTATGTCCATATTAGTATATAAAAATATTTGTTTGTTTGGGTAAAAAAGCAAGTGCTAAGATCTTATGAGAGAAAAATTTACTTAGAAACACTAAAGAGTTACTTCAAAATGAAAATATCTTCGAGATTCGATAAACTATAATATTAATTATACAAAAAAGTTATACCAATTTTTTTATTTCATGAAAAATTATGTAATTATACTTTTTACATAGGTTAAATATAAATGTACGTAAAATGTAGTTATTATTCTCATCCTTGATGTGGAATTATTACTATCTCTTGTGTGAATGTGTTTATTCTCGCTTATGTACGACTGTGTCATATCATCGCAACGTGGACGTGTTGATCGTCGCCTGTGTACGAATTGGTTAGATGCCCTTATAATTAATATGTGATAATATGTACCTTAAATCGCTGTCAGACGTATAAAATGATTCTTGGGGAGAAGATTGAACGGGCCGTGAGGATCAATTCTAAAGTGAGAAAATGCCAGACAAAAGTCATGAGGGGATCATCATCAAGACGAGCAAAACAAGAAGAAGCAACTGGGTGGATATTTTGGGCGGAGGAACTCCACTCCCATATGTTCATGTCTCGAGCGAGAATGATTGGATCTCTATAATATTTGCTTCACCTGCCACTCCTTTCAAGTATGGATTTGATTTTTTTTACACTGTCAGATCGAGAGATATTCTATTCCTCTCTTTTAGCATTGGTTGGTGTGTCATGATGTGAGTCACTTCTTCACCTCTAGGTCTTTTATCACTGCTTCGGCTACAAGGATAACTAATATTATCTTCTCAAAGTTTTGGACGGCCACGTGGAGTATTCAATGATTATTGGGTTGGCTGAACAAGCTCAACATCGTCTTCCTCTTTCTTTTCCATATCTTCTTCTTCATTATGGTAGCATATTCAAAACCACCATTGTACCCATAACATCTAGCATGGCCAATGTCTTTCATAATTGAGTATAAATAATGTTGAGACGGAATTGTAGGAAATTGAGAATGTGGTAGATTGCCATCCGATTGGGATAAATTTTGTTGGTTTGAAACAATTTGGAAATTTTTTGTGGGTCGTACTAAGAACTCCGAGCTTCAATTTCATGAAAATTTTATTTTCCAAATCGTTTTGGTTATAATTTTTTTTTATAATTAAGATGATTAGAATTCATAATTATTGTGCCTTTTGTAAGAAGAAATGAAAATTATAGAGAGAGAAAACTAGAAGAAATTAGTAAGAGAAGGGAAATTTTTGTGTGTTCAAAGTACAACAAAATGAGTATCTAATTATAGAGTTTGAAAAAAAAAAGTATTGGTATATTGTTTATAAACTTTTGCTTATTTTTTTAAAGTTTTGAAAATATTATTTTATCAACTGATCATAACTCAACACGTGGCAAGTTTTTTTTTTTCCTTTTCAACCATTAATGGTGCCATGTGTTAGATAATTGCTCAACATTTGGTGCAAAAAAATTATGGGTCGATCTTTGTTTTTTCGCGTACTAAGTTGATTAAAGAAAAGGTTCAATTTTTTAAGCTATTAAGGATGCCCTATTAATCTAGAAGATCAAATAATTAGTTTGAAGTTGCGCTTGTTCTTTTAAATTGAAATTGAATTGAACCATACTAAATGACGTAAGTGTTAAATTTAAGTAATTGCAATTAATTGAACGGATGAAATTTTAAGTTAAAAAACAAACCTTTTTCATTTTATGTCCTCTAAATTTAAAATATATTCTCATCATTTGTTTCATCCACAATCTTTTTTTGAGTTGATTAGTCCAATTTAATTACACTTTGATCATGTTAAAATGGGAATCAAATTTAGTGGAGAAATACAATCATTATGATGCAACGATTGTTTTGGATTCAGATCCGTTTCAGCCAAACAAAGTACAACAAAACTAGAACGGTATAGTTTTGATAATAAAATCACATAGTTTTATTATTTTGTGTTGTGAATGGCAATTGGATTCTTGAGTTTGTTAAATATTTTAATAATTAGAGTTCAATTTTTGATGGAATCAGAACAGAAACTAAGATGGGAACTTATAGGATAGAATACAAAAAAAAAGCTACAAAAAAAGAAGAAGAAAGCAATTAGGGTAATATGGAGTGGAAGAAAGCAAAAAACGTAAACCTTGAAAAAGAGAGTAAAGGGAATATTAATCCTTACCCCCACGAGAAAAAAAGAAAAAGTTGGTACTTCCTCCTTGGGTCCGGATTCATCGCAATGGCTCTCGCCACCCGACAGAGGCGTCCTCTGCCCTCCGATCCTCCGTCCTCATCATCTTCGCCCTACTCCAGGCTTGACAAGCCGAGCACCTCCAGCAGCAGGAAGCAGGAGAAGCAATTAGGGTGGTTTCTCACTGTGTGCGCACTTGGACTGTTGAGGTACATGAGCGCTACCACCAACATCATTCACGACTGTGATGAGGTCTTCAATTACTGGGAACCTCTTCATTACCTCCTCTACAGATCTGGATTCCAGACTTGGGAGTACAGGTGGATCCTTCCACTCAGTTAATATTAGGGTTTCATTTTGATTGGCTTCATTCCACTGATTATAAATGTGTGCTACGTTCCTATTGCAGCTCTCAGTTCGCGCTTAGGTCCTATCTCTATGTTCTTTTCCATACCTTGGTGGGCATTCCAGCATCATGGTTCTTTGTTGAAGATAAAGTATGTTACCATTCATTTCTCTTTTCATATTTCAAGTTTTTTATTTTTTGAGGTGTTACATGAATAAAATGGTAATTGATGACGATTGTTTCTCATATGATTCAGGTGAGAGTGTTCTATGCAGTAAGGCTCTTTCTTGGTTTCCTGTCTGTTGTTTCAGATTCTGTTTTGGTGGTAGCTCTTGCCAGAAAGTACGGAAACCGTCTTGCCTCATATACATTAGCCATGCTCTGCTTGACCAGCGGCTGTTTCTTTGCAAGCACAAGTATGCATATTACAGCACCCACAGCCTTTTTATACTTTCAAGCTTTTTTTTTTGTTGAGCAAAGTTCTACTGTGCTACCTGTTGATATTTTCAGTCCAAGCATCCCCTAGACAGTTTTTCTGTTTTCCTACAGAATTTAGCAGCTAAAAGGTTATTAATGGTGAAATGCGACAGTAGCAGGATATAAAATAAAACTTGTATTTGATTGAACGCATAGAACTTTATGCTATGGCTGGGGACTTATTTTGAGATATATTTCTCTAAAAAAACAACAGAGCTATTCGATCTCAATTGTCATGGCTAATGGACCTTTTTTGGGTTTTCAGGTTTCTTGCCAAGTTCATTTTCTATGTATGCCATGTCGCTTTCTTCTGGGTTGTTTCTTTTTGACAAGTATGCTATGGCAGTGGTAGTTGCAGCCATTGGGGTTATTCTTGGCTGGCCATTCTCAGTTTTAGCGTTCCTTCCAGTTACTCTGTACTCTTTGACCATGAAGTTTAAACAAACATTTATCAGGGCAACACTTGTTTCTCTTATTCTTCTGGTATGATATTTTCTTACTCATGCTGAACGTAATTACGAACTTTATAATGTTGCTTCACAAGAAGTGCACAGTTTGACCACAGAACGTTTCCTTTTCATCCAGGCAACTTCACTTCTTGTTGACTATAACTATTATGGAAGATGGACATCATCTGTTCTGAATTTATTGATATACAACGTGGTAGGAGGCGGTGAGAGTCATTTATATGGGACTGAAGGACCATTGTTCTATCTACGGAATGGGTTCAACAATTTCAACTTTTGTTTTATTCTCGGCTTAGTTTTTCTCGGAATAATTCCAATTGCAAAAAAGAAATACACTCCAAAACTTCTTATAGTTGTGTCACCAATGTACATTTGGTTGGCATTCATGTCATTGCAGCCGCACAAAGAAGAGAGGTCAGCATTGTTACTTTAATCCTTTAGATGACTATCTTTCTTCTTCTTTTTTTGGTTCTTTGCAGGGTGACCAACAATGTAGATTTAAGTATGGTACATGTAGTTGGTCCAATATGTGAAATGACTGAAATCCAGTATATCCACCGATAGGGCGCTAATGTTTGTCTTTGAAACCTCTCAGGTTTCTTTATCCTATATATCCACTCATTTGTGTCGCTGCCTCAGCAGTAATTGAGAATTTCCCAAGTTTCTTCCAAGACAAGTATAACCCCGATGGTGACTTGTGGCTAGTCAAAGTTGGTTCATTCTTCTTTCCTTTTTCTGTGTGCTTAAGTTTGCCGATGATACACTTCTTCATAATTGGGCCTTCCTTGATTTGCTATGCAGATAGCAAAGTTTTCCAGGCCAGTGGTTCTTTGTCTCATACTATGCGCTTCACATGCCCGTACATTCAGTGTCATTAATGGCTACTCAGCCCCCTTGGAGATATACAAGCATTTGGAACACCATGACGATGCAGGAGAAGGTGAGATTATCTGCCAATAAAATTGACATCATGTTTGATGTGATGGGAAAAACAATTATGATTCATCTTGTTTGCAGGTTCAGTATTATGTGTCGGGAGTGAATGGCATCGTTTTCCATCTTCATTTTTTGTTCCTGATTATGTGAGTGAAGTTAGATGGATTGATGATGGGTTCCGAGGTCTCCTTCCCTTCCCATTCAACTCCACCTTGGGCGGGACAGCAGCCGCACCCCCTTATTTCAACAGCAAGAACAAGGCATCAGAAGGGCAATACGTAACAGTCCATTCTCGACTAACCTTCTTGCCCATCTCACTTTATCCTCCACATCACCCATTTGACCGATTGTAAATTGTTACTTGAATTCACAGCTTGCGGATATTGAAGCCTGCACATTTTTGGTTGAATTACAATTGCAGCGTCCATATCCAACCCGTGGAAGTGACTTATCAACGTGGGAGGTATTTTCTCAGTGTCCTTTAGTGTAACGTCACTTGTTATTCGGCACTGTGTACGTAACCTCAGTTTTACGCTTTCAGGCGGTTGCTGCATGGCCTTTTTTGGACCGACAGCTCTCCCCTCCTTTTCACAGATCTTTCTTCATACCACATATGTGGATGCAGAGAAATACGTTTGGCATGTATCGGCTTCTGAAGAGAGTACCCAAGTAAGTTACAAGTTACTGACTCAAGATACCACAGAGTGTAATTGAACGACTGACTGACGCATAATGTTCACCTGAGATTCTTGTACCATTTTAGACATTAGATTATGTACTACAACGTTGTTGACTTACATACATCATCATATGTGTTTCATTTGACTCTCTAATCGAGAGCTGTCGTTAATGCTGTTGTGATCATATTATAATGAGCTCTACAAGCACATTTACGTGTGCTTAAAGGGGTTTAAGCGTTGCTAAGAGATTTATGAGATCAAGGTTATTTATTGTTGGAAGATCAATGCGTAATGGGGTCTTATTTCGAATAAAATTGATTGATGATTTTTACAATTTACCTAAAACTCAATTCACAAGTTTTACGTGTTTAGAGATTTTTGAGTGGAAAATATTCACTTGAATGTATATGTCCGCTTAATCTGATACTTTAAGGCCCTGTTTGGTTCTTGAAAAATAGTAAGGATGATAAGAAAATTTAGAAGAAAATGATTTTTTATATTTGATTTTTATGGAAAATAAAAACATAATAAAAGAATCCTTTTTTCATCAAAAAGTAACTTGTTTTTCATTTTATTTCTTTTCACTAAAAATTTCAAGATCCAAAGGGACCTTGAGTATTATAAACTATCTGAAATGAACTGAACTGAAAGTAATTCTTAAGTTTAAAAATGTTTTGAGACCATTTCATACTGCAAGTCCAGGTAATATTATATAGAAACGGTCTTTGGTCAAGCCGTGATGTGCAAGGCTTTCACTTTTTCAAATAAAGTATTTTCTTGAAATGACATTATTATTATGTTGCTGAAAAGTCATTGAATCCTCTTTCCTAGAAATTGCTCGTCCTTGCACTATAAAACATCATTGGAATTGGAACATTCATCATCACCATCATCTTGGCTTGCATCTTCCATTAACAAAAAATGGCTTGCACCAGAGGAGCCATTGACCCCAAAACAGTCCTGACCGCGGCGGCCTCGCTGGCAGCCTCAGCCATGCTGGCCCGGACCATAATCAATGACTTCATCCCAGACCAACTCCGCAACCTTTTCTTCTCCAAATTCCATGACCTGACTCGCCACCTCTCCACAGAGGCCACCTTCGTCATTGAGGAGTTTCAAGGATTCACTGTCAACCAAGTTTTCGAAGCTGCCCATGTTTATCTGGGCACCAAAGTGAATGCGTCTGCAGGCAGGATCAGAGTCGGAAAGGGCGAAAGGGACAAGACTCTGACAACATCCATCGACAGGAACGAGGAAATGGCGGATGTTTTTGGGAATGTGCAAGTCAAGTGGAGGCTTGTATGCATAACAGTGGAGTCATCGACTGAGCACGGCCACAGCCGCGGCGACCTCAACTCTGCATTAAGGTCAGAAGTCAGATCCTACGAGCTGACATTTCATAAGAAACACAAACATGAGATTCTTAACTCCTACTTACCTTACGTTTTGGAAACGTCACAAACACTGAAACACCAAACCAAGGCCATAACCCTGCACACAGTCAACTACGGAAGATGGAATTCAGAGACGCTCAATCTTGACCACCCCATGAGCTTTGAGACCTTAGCATTGGACATGGAGCTCAAGAGATCTGTCATTGAGGATTTGGACAGCTTCATTAACAGAAAAGAGTTCTATAGACGAATTGGGAAGGCTTGGAAGCGAGGCTACTTACTGTATGGTCCTCCCGGAACGGGTAAATCCAGTCTGATTGCTGCCATGGCCAGGTACCTTAACTATGACATCTATGACTTGGATTTAACTGATGTGGAGTGCAACTCGGATTTAAGGACTTTGTTACTCAACATGACGAATCGGACCATATTGGTTGTGGAGGATATTGACTGTAACATTGAGCTGCAAAACAGAGAAGCAGCATCAGATACAACAACAACAACAACAGTATCAGAGACTAGAAATGAGTCAAATGAGAATAAGGTAACATTATCAGGACTACTTAACTTCATCGATGGCCTCTGGTCATCTTGTGGGGATGAGCGCATTATTGTGTTCACAACAAATCACAAGGAGAAACTAGATCCAGCTTTGCTGAGACCTGGGAGAATGGACATGCATATTCACATGTCATACTGCCGCTTTTCCGCATTCAAGCAGTTGGCTCAGAATTACTTGGAAATTGAGGAGCACAAACTGTTTCAGAGTATTGAACAGCTCCTGGAGGAGGTTGATGCCACTCCAGCTGAAGTTGCAGGGGAGCTAATGAAGAGCAATGATGCTGAATTTGCTCTTCAAGGACTCCTCAAGTTTCTCAATGGAAAGATCAACAAGCTACAACAAAAGACTGAAATGTTGTCAGTGACCTCTCAACCCCTCCTGATTGTGTAACTGTATGGTGGAGTAATAGTATGTACTTTCCAAATGACTTCAATAATCTGGCGATTCATATCAATACAATATTTTGAGATGTGAAAATCAATAATTGGCATACCCATCTAAACTCATACCAGAATAAGTTCAGCAGCAGTTGTCTGCAAACACAAACTTGGGGGAAAATCACTATTTGCGTTAACTCAAAAAAGGTATATCCCTGTTTTTAATAATGGAACGTTGGAGTGGGATTTTCGTCATGCAATTAGTTGAAGAGGTTCACATCACACAACCATTGATGGTTGACCTATGTCTTCATGATGAGAATCAACCTTGAGACTTCTGGCAACATTGAAAAAATGGGCAACAGCTTCCTCTGGCGTCCCAACGAGCACGCCATGTCCAAGATTAAGAATGTGCCCCCTTGGTCCTGCACACTTCACAACCCTGCATACAAAAATTGAACAATGTAAGAATTTGCAGGAATTAGTGGAATAAAGTTTTGAAGTTGGCCGGTTTTCAAGAGTCTGTATCTTGCAATACATCCTTTATCCCATTATCTGATTCCCCTTTTTTAAAAATGAAATGTACATTCCTTAAAAAAGGGAGTATCAAACGTTATGCAGCTTTAAATAAATAAAAAACCAAAGAGACAGGTGTATCCCTGCAAATATGTCTATGTACCATCACTACATACGGAAATTAAACATATATGTTCAACGAACTGACCTGTAAATTTCATCAGTCAAAGCCTGAAGCGGTGAAAACAAATAGATAGGATCAACGTTCCCTTGGACACTGATGTCCTGACCAAGTCGCTTCCGTCCATCTGCCATGTCCACTGTCCAGTCAAGGCCAATCACATCTACTCCGGTATCTTTCATGCATTCAAGAAGGCCACCATTTCCATTTATGTACAGAACAATTGGTGTTTGGGGGCATCTTTTCTTCACAATGCTCACAATCTATAATTTAAACCAAGCCGTAGAGTATTAATAGAGAATAGTTGCATAAACACTAGGCATGATAAAAAAATTTGTTCCTAATATAAATTATTAGGTATTGGTGTATCGCATAATTAACAGTAATCAACAGTTCACTCCTGACATAAGTGTCCAATAAGTTAGACATAAGATTACTCGCATCTACAATCTACATGGTTCAGTAGCCATTTGTAGAAGGCAGCATAATGCATACATTTTTGCATTGAGTATTTTATTTTAATAAATATAAACTAAATCTACAAACATACCTCTTTGATATAAGGCTTTGACCAACGCTCCCACATATTTGGTGGCAGTTGCCCACCCCATGAATCAAAAATCTGTATACAGTGAGCTCCAGACTCAACTTGAAAAACAACATATTCAGATATCGCTTGTGTAAGGTGTGAAAGGAGAGCCCTTAATACATCTGGCGCAGTATGGCACATGGTCTTTATGTTTGTATATGTGCGAGTTGTGCCACCTTCCACTATATATGTAGCTATTGTCCATGGTGCCCCAACAAAACCTAGAACTGCAGCTTGCCCACCAATCTAAATTATATAATCAATTTTGAGACAGAAATTAAACATTCGTCGTTCAAGAGAAAATTGATACCGAGCTAGAACAAAAGAAAGTGGCTTTACCTCATGGCGCAAAATCTTAAGGGAATCGCCAACGAAACGGACTTTCTCCAAGTCAATTGGATGCAATGCTCTCAAGCCTTCTTCAGACCGTATTGGCGTCTGAATAACAGGACCTCTCACTTCCTCAATGTCAAATGGGACACCAAATGCAGGCAAAGGGGTGAGTATGTCAGAAAAAATGATAACCCCATCAGGGCGGAAAGCTTCCCATGGCTGCAACGAAATTTCCACAATGAGATCAGTTGTCTCTGACCTCTCTCTGAAAGATGGATGTTTCTCTGCAAGCTTTCTATATATAGCCATATACCTTCCTGCTTGTCGCATCATCCATGCTGGAGCACGACTCACAGGCTCACCTCTGGCAGCCTTCACAAGCAATGGATCTAAAAGCCATACAAATAATTATGATACCATGAAAAATTGATTATGTGACGCCTGCTTAATCAGACATCTTAAACTAAGCATTCTTGAACTATTCACAACAATTAGCATAGAAACAACAACAGGTGAATTCATCTTCGTTCAGGTGATATGGTGTTATAATAAAGCAGTATTTCTTCAGGTCTCTCATTCCACAAATCAATTAAACACATCCATTTAATGCCAAGGAAACAGAATGCTAGGCCTCTAATACGTCCCTGTTCATATGCATGATATTGATAAATCACGATCTTATAATTAAGTCCACTGTAATTGCATAAAACCCAATCCTTAAAAATGCAGACTGCACACAGCAGGACACAACCACCAGCCGCAGAAACAAAACAAACCCTACCAAAATGCCAACAGATAAGCAGTGTTGATCATTACACACACTACCTACAATGACTAAGACAGCAATGTAGGGAGCAAAATTGCAATTAGCAAGGGTAAGAAAACTAGGGTCTATTCTCGAACTTGGAATTGGAATAACAACTCAAAGGGAAAATTGGATAAAATATTAGGGAGATGGAAATAGAAAAGAGTGGATACCAGATGATGAGGAAGAGAAACAAGCCTGGACTCGGGAACTTCTCCTGCCAGTGGATAAATGTGAACTGGTGCGAGTGGTGCAACAAGGAAGCCCTAGGAATGTGGAAGAGGTCCAGTTCAGAGGGCGAGACGCTCTGGTAGGTTGAGTATAGAAACAAAGGGAACATCAACACTATAAATTTATGTAGACGAAATTAGAGGAAGCGGCAGTAGAGGGAGAGATGTTAACCTGGGTGATGCTGAGAGATTCATGGGAGGAGCAGGCTGAAACTGAGATTGAGAGAGCGGATGGATGGATGCAGGGACGGATCCAGGAATGATTTCTATATAGGGCTGAAATTTTTTTTTGTAACGCTTAGCATTTGTTTAATCTGCAATTGTCTTCAATAAACCTATACATAAGCAATCCGTGAGCAACCCTTCCAATTTCCAAATATATAGGATGGTGATAGAACTACCAAATATATTTGCCATAAATTTGATCATTGCAATTGCAATGAATATATAGGCTAAGAAACAATTTCACTTCAATACAAATATTTATGCAGGTTAGCAAGCAATGAATATATGAACCCAATAAGAAACTAAAATTCCACTTCAATGCAAACATATAGGCAAGAAACAATTTCACTTCAATACACAGAACAATTTCACTTCAATTCACTCCACAACCCAATCTTTTACAAGTTTTCTTATAATACAAACATTGAAGATTAATGGCTCTGATAGTCTGATTCAGTCCTCAGTGGCTCAGTGCTCAGTGCTCAGTGTTTTTTTCAATGACAATGGACAAAATGTCAACAATCAGAATTCAGAAGAAGAATTCATAATCATAAACACTAACCATTACCATTTGCCAATAAAGGCAGGAGGCAGCTTGTTTGAAGAAGAATTCAATACAATCAGAAGAAGAATTCATAAACAGTAACCAATAAAGGCATCGTCGCGGTGACTCGGTGTGGGGTCTGAGATCCGCTGCCCATGAATTTTGGCTTCACCGGATTTTTTTCTCCGGATCTAATCAGCTTCCATTACATATTTATTTATCATCAAGTACAAATAATACCGTTAAAACTACGAATTCACAAAGATCCTGCAACTGAAAACAACCAGTTCCAAGAATTCTCTTCACAACCCTCCAATCAAACTTTCTTTCCCAACTTCTCCTAACGTAGTTATGAATTTTTTTCTAAAATAATATCTACTGCAAACTAAATCATAAATTTAAAGAGAATATTACTCATTCCATGCTCTTGTATCAATATTCAAATTAACAAAGAAAACCTGCTTTACGCAAAATCCAGATATGCCGAATCAATTCAACCACGACACCCAAATTGCACACAACTAAAGAGGTGTATATCATAACCATACCTTGGCTTCGTAAATCCGAGGATCGTGATAAGCGAGGACTCGTTCGCCTTCGGAAAACACGGCAGAATTCGACGGAGGAGGGTCACCGCCTGACAAATTTTCACCTTCGTCGAAGGATTCGTCTGGACTGAGAATTTGGACGTGTAGTCGCTGGTCGGCAGGGACAGATTAATCAAGGTAAGAGGCAGGCAGCTTCTTTGAATCCGAAGTTCATAAGTCCGCACTCCGCAGTAGTGGCTGAGAGCCTGAGACTGAGAGAGCTTACTGCCTGAGGGCTGAGAGGCTGAGACCAGGGACTGATAGCAGGGACGGAGGCACAAATCTGTCTAACTGAGGTCTAAGACTGAGCGCAGATGGGAGGCACAGAGCCTGATTGGACTGCCTGCGAGAGGAGATTGAGGGCACAGAAGAGAAGGCGAGAAGAGAGATTGCTGGATTTTTTTATTTTTATTTTTTATTAGCCTTATCCGTCCGTGGATGGATGGATTATGTAACCTCATCTTCTTCCTCCCCCGATTGCTTTAAATCCAACCGTGTGTCAGCAAATATAATTGATACAACTAAATTTACACTTGCCACACCAATATCGCAGATTTTCATTATTAATTTGAGTGGAAGGAACGATTCTCTATGTATTTGAAACGTGAAATAAAATCCCAGCGAAAATAAACTACCACGATACGATGTAATTTTATATTTATGTAGACGAAATTAGAGGAAGCGGCAGTAGAGGGAGAGATGTTAACTTGGGTGATGCTGAGAGACTCATTTGAGGAGCAACCAAATCGAGACTGAAACTGAGATTGAGAGAGCGGATGGATGGATTATGCAATCTCATCTTCTTCCTCGCCCGATTGATTTAAATCCAACCGTGTGGCACCAAGTGTAATTGACACGATTAAATTTACACTTGCCACACCAATATCGCAGATTTTCATTATTGATTTGAGTGGAAGGAACGACTCTCTATGTATTTGAAACGTGAAATAAAATCTCAGCGAAAATAAATACTACCACAACACGACGTAGTTTTATGTTTATGTAGACGAAATTAGAGGAAGCGGCAGTAGAGGGAGATATGTTAACCTGGGTGATGCTGAGAGACTCATTTGAGGAGCAACCAAGTCGAGACTGAAACTGAGATTGAGAGAGCGGATGGATGGATTATGCAATCTCATATTCTTCCTCGCCCGATTGATTTAAATCCAACCGTGTGGCACCAAGTGTAATTGACACGACTAAATTACACTTGCCACACCAATATCGCAGATTTTCATTATTGATTTGAGTGGAAGGAACGATTCTTTATGTATTTGAAACGTGAAATAAAATCTCAGCGAAAATAAATACTACCACGACACGACGTAGTTTTATGTTTATGTAGACGAAATTAGAGGAAGCGACAGTAGAGTGAGAGATGTTAACCTGGGTGATGCTGAGAGACTCATTTGAGGAGCAACCAAGTCGAGACTGAAACTGAGATTGAGAGAGCGAATGGATGGATTATGCAATCTCATCTTCTTCCTCGCCCCATTGATTTAACCGAAGGCAAAAATCCAACCGCGTGGCAACAAGTGTAATTGACACGACTAAATTTACACTTGCCCGCAGATTTTCATTATTGATTTGAGTGGAAGGAATGATTCTCTATGTATTTGAAACGTGAAAATAAATAGTACCATGTAGTTTTATGTTTATGTATGATAAGATGACGTAATATTTTATTTATAAAAATAAAAACTACCTTTCTTACAGTTGGGTCAATGCCACTGGATTTTAGTTTTCACCTGCTACTAAAGTAAATCAAGTCTCTGCACATCACTTGCCTTGATCCACCCACGCTACAGAATTCAATCTGTTCTTCTGAAAAAAATAGAATCAAAGATAGAGACAATCATGCCAACCTGGGAAGGTTCGAACCAAATGTAAACCAAAGACAAACCCTTCCAACAACAAGTTCTTAGAACCGCAAATCCATTCATATATTGAAACAGAGCCACCCACGGATCAGGAGCCCTCAACTTTGCTCACTTCCTTTTCATGCGCTTCTACCAACTATTCACAGGCCAGCTTTGTGCCAAAGCTGGTTAAGCATATAGCAAATGCTTGGAAGGCCGATAATGGCTGCCTATAGTCCATGGTAAATGTATCACCAGCTACTTTACCAAATTGGAGAAGAACCGTCTCTTCATCTCCTTTTCCTCCTGGTTGGCTTTGGTCCACCGTTGCAACCAGTTGAAAGTTCTTCACAGATGCCACCGTCACTCGCCCATGGAAATTCAAGCACCAACATTGCAAATGCTCATGCCACCTTGGAGTTTTGTTACTCAAAATAGTGCAGCTGCTGGAACGAGAATCGGGTTTCTTTCCTTTGGATATTTCCTCCAACTGCTGTTTAGTATTTTTGTCTGACAATGGGAATTTAACAGCGCAAACCATCCTCCTTGGGCCTCTTGACTTCAGCAGATTGAACTTGTAAGAAACCTGCCCAACCTCAAAGTTCCCTGCAGGGATTTGGGGACTTATCTGCTTGCTGGCAACACGGCGGCTAGATTTGCTGTTTGAGTGACTCGCACCATTATGTGGTGGCTGGCTGTCGTAAATTGTAAAGCTGGTGCCCAGGAAGTCAGATCTGCAGAAACAGGAGTTGAATTTTCGTACTACATGTGCAATTGCTTCACTTGCAATGGTTAAATTCATTAATCGCATAAAACTGAGTGTGATGCAAAATGCAAAGAAAAAGAAATCAAACAGAAAAACAAACAAATAAAACATAAATACTAACTACTGCAGCCATTGATGTATTGTTGTTACTTGTTAGTACTCACTAAACCTCACCCGCTTTTCATATCATTCAGAAAACAAAGCTCAACCTGAGCTACAATTATTCATGCAACAAATGCTTAAATCACTCTATAATGAGAAAAAGAAATATACAAGTCAGCCACAAACCCAGTCTTCTCTCAGATACAGGTGAACAATATACTTCTGGCAGCAGAATACCTAAGAGTCTCGTTTTGATTTTGTATAACATTATAATTGGAAATTTAAGAACCCTAGAAAGCACAGCATGATAAATTCTTATATCACTCTATATGAGAAAAAGAAATGTACATGTCGGCCACACACCCAGTTTCCTCTCGGATACATGTGAACAATATACTTCTGGCAGCAGAATTATACCTAAGAGTCTCCATATTTTTAAAGATTATAATTGAAATTTAAGAACCCTAGAAAGCAAAGCACGATAAAAAATTCCGCCTTTTGAGGACACATAGGCGGAGGGACATGAATAACCGCTTCATTTCAAATGACAGTTCTACATGTCCTTCGGCACACAAAGTGATTGTGTTTGTCCTAATCTCAAACAAATAATGAATCCAACAAACTATAGTGCCTCTTCATAGCTTCAAGGTTCAGCAGTGGTAAGTATAAAAATCTCAAATGTACAAACATCCACTCAAACTGAACATTTTAGGCAACTATGCAAAAACAATATTCCCGCAGAGAGTACATTACCTTAACTTTCCGACATAAGCGTTGCTTCCTTGAGATATATCGTTGGCATCAAGTGATATTATGTATTCTGTATTGGCACCATGCCGACATCTTTTTGCTGCTAACAGAAACTTTCCTTTATCTGTGAAAGCTGGAAACATGATAGAAATAAGTCAGCTATTGCAGAACCCGTCACAATCATTGACTGAGCAAGTTCAATGAGTAAGAAGCATCATTAACAAAAACAGGCTTAAACATGAAATATGTAGAATCTCTTTTCAACGCGGCAGTTTTTTTGAAAGTGGTAACACAACAATCGATTGACAGCAATGAACACACTAACTCTACAGTAGAAAACTTCGACAGATAATTTGCCCGAAATGTATGAAAAATTGACAACAAGTGTTCTGGGAACAAATCTTATTACTAAAAGCCACACTTTGCATAACATATTATGTCATGTGTAGTAAGTTATTCAACCAAAGCTAATGGCCAGGGGTACCAGTGGTGATATCAGACTTAATGAAGTCAACTAACACAACTAGACCTAATGTAATTCCGAGTTCGAAAGCCATATCCTAGCAAATGGCAAGACCATCAAGCCCAATAAGTTATTTACCAAGGGTTTAGACATCTTCCATCTTTTCTTGGGATATCTTGTTAGGTCATTCAAGATAATTGTACTGAGCAATCAAAAAAAATGATTACATACATGGATTAAGAGCCAGGTACAGATAAAATGTGGAGTTCTTCTTGTCCCTTCTAACAAGACACTGATGTGAAGGATCACGAGGTCCTGGCTGTAGACAAAACAAAAAAGTATATCAGGATTATCAACCCACAAGTCTCAGTTTCTGTTTTATGAAACACAAACTAGAAGTATAATTTACAAGGAAGGAGAAGAAGAGGTTTACAACAAAGAGAAGACTCATTGTAATCTCAAAAATCCCAATAAATGAAAAGCTCTAGCGCAGAAAAAATTTATACTAAAAACAGAATTTGTAAAACAGACCACTGTTTTACATCATGTCAGGTAAGAACTTCCACTAATTACTGATAATCAATGTAAATAGCATCATCTAAGCTGATGCAACATTGAAAAGGTGACCTCTTGAGATATACATCATAGTGAATCAATATGGTGACAGCCCTGCACACCGAGTATATTGTCTTACACATTACACTATGAAAAACCATTGGATCCTGCAGACCATTATGTCCTTAGTTTACTGAATACAGATTCTCATATTGATATCTCATGGAATTCAGACAGTCCCATCGCCAGGAGTATATCTGTCACTTCTGTGCTTTGCGTTGTGTTCAAACCTGATGAAACTTATGTACTAAGCAAGTTTCTAGGATTATGGAATGGCCCACCATATTGCAAGTATTAAGTTCAAGAAACATCCGTGCTTTACTTTCAGTTTTTGATGTTTACATGATGTTACATTATGTCATTCTTAAAGTATACATTAAAATCTCGTGATTATTTCACAGCTGTATAGTGTACAGTTTGTATAGTTTATACAGTTAATTGTTTATCCTTTGAAATGAATGACCAGTTAAGTTAAAAACACAGTTTCTTTATTAGATTTGGTGCTCTATCACAAAAGGCATTATTTCCAGTTCCACACATATATACCCATATTATCCCATGTTTGAAGAATAATTCAAAATGAATGTATGTCGTAATCTTATAAAAGAAAGGTGTGCTTTCTTGAAAAATATATAGCTCTCAAGAAATTTGGTGACAGCCAAGCATGCCAAAAACACCATGTCTTCGTAATCACAGTTTTCTGAAATATGTAAAAGAAAATAGACGATCCAACAGAACACTTATTTTGTTCCATCTAAAACTCCTTGAAAGGATGTTTTCTTGATTTAATCATTTCTGCTGTATAGAGAACCTGCCTTCTCTATAATTGGGTTTTGGCCAAGTTGGTGCTTATCAATGAAATACTACTAATGGGCCATCAGTTTGCAAGTACTGCTGGATTTATGCTACCTTGATACTTAAATTTCATAAATTTAATAACAAACAATTGATGAAGTAAAGTCGTGTGAAATTGTAGTACATACTAAAGATGCTTTTAGACCCAGCATTTGATGATTTTAGATAACCATCAACTCTGCTTTACCACTTTTGGTTTCACTTCCAGTTTCATTCCATTTAAACAGATCATCAAACACCATTTGCTTAAAGTGATACATATCATGCTAAGAAGCTTCAGAATGGTGGAACTTGTTACAATTGTATCTATATCCATGTTTTACTACATCGGGTGAATTGTTTCAAAATTCATATATCCTCATGAATCAACAGTGGCATCATATTTAAGAGCACATATCTATCCACAATGTTTGTTTTCATCCCAAGCCCCTTGATATGTAGGTAGGCTGGCGTAAACTGTAAATGGGCCAGTGTATTGAATTAGTGTACTTTGGATTAAACATCTAACTTCTACCGGACATCTTCATCATGTAATAACGAACATGATTACTGAACCAACTTCTGTAATTTTAGAACTGTGGCATTTTCATACCTATTAGTAGGAGGGTTATGTAGAATCATGTCAATTTTGGCAGGTAATGATGAACTAGTATATCACGACTATGAATATTCTTACAGATTACAGATATGTATTTTTAATAATGATCGAATCACGTTAAAAGTTTCACAAAAAGTAAAAACAAATTTTGACACTTGAAGAGATTAAGTATAGATTGGTTTACTGCTTTAGGTTCTTTCTCTTTTTTATTTCATAGGTTTTCACATACCACTACATTACGTCATACCCAAAAAAAAAAGTTACCGACACATTACATCATGTATCATTTAAATTGGAGCTGTCCATACCCATCATCAGTAAACTGTCACTATGTTTGTCAGCCTTCCTATAATAATTGAAAAGGAAATGACATCCAATTCAAACCCTAATTTGCCAAAAATCAACAGACTGAAATCACATCCAAAATCAGTATTCCAAAACACACGCAGAAACCATACAAAAACGAAAACAAGAAGGATAGAGACACACCTCTTTGAGACACGAGGGAAAGGTAATTTTGCCAGTCCCCATTGAACTCCCCACAATCTCCTTAGTGATGTCCCTCCATCTCCGACAAACACAAGCGCAGGCCACAACATTCCGTCTTGAAGGCCAGCGACTCTCACTCGCTTCGACTCTCCTAATTATCTCCCCAAGCAGATCCGAATACAATGCGCCCCACGAATCCTCTTCCGACGAGTAGCACACCGCAGCAGCCTCCACACCATCGTCATCGTCGTCCTTCGCCGCCGGATCTTCAACCTTGCTGTGGTCCCTCAGCGACTTGGAGATCGCCAGCGTCATGCTCGCCGTTTTCCCCAGGAACGCTTTCTTCAGCGACATATTCCGAAGAAACTAACTTTCTCACACGATCGAGCAAACGCAGAGAAAGATATTAAAAGCAGGAGGAACACCAGACGATGGGTTGTTATAAACGAGCTAAACTCACGAGACTGTGAGTTTTCAACTATGACGGACGAATAGGATTCGAAGTAAGGCTGCAGGTGCGTGCGTGGCAGTCAGTGATGTGAGTTTACATGACAGGCGCGTCACGGAGAAGATTTGGGTTTGATCCAGTCAGATTCGGAGTAACAGTAGTTTTGGAGGTAGAAGTCGCTGCACGTAGTCGGGCTGTATTTATGTAATCATTTAATTTATAATATAATAATTAATGGGAAATGATAGTTGATCTGCCTGGATATGATCAAAATTCAACGGTCAACGCCAGGTAATAAATAGGTCAACGTGCATTCTTTTCTGCACAATTAAGTTTATACATAATTTTCTTAAATGTTGATTTTTGGTGTGCATGTGGAAAAAATTTCACTTTTGCCGTGCTCAAAAAATTTACTATATTTTACTTTTCTGCAAGCTTGCACGAATCAAAGTGACAGTGTCGTTCACCTACTAAGCGAATCAAGTTGATTCGGACAAGGTCCAAAGTGAGTCTTGCAGGGCTTGGGCGAATCAATAGTGATTTGGGCTGGCTCCAAACTGACTCGTGCAGTCTTGGTCGTGTCAAAGTGGCAGTGAGCAATGGGATTAGGCGAATCAATTCCTCTTTGGCGGATCACTTTTGACTCGCTCACTACTTAGGCGAATCACTTCTGCGGTGTTAAAATCTTGCTCGTTTGACCCTTCAAACCTTTGAATTACATCTTGATGTGAACTAAGAAGTTGTAGCCCTTTGAATTATCTTTCCAACATTATATGGCACGCCTCAATCGGATAAGAATCATGTGCTCGGCAAGTCTTCGACGACGAACATGTCAATCTATCTAGATTTGATCTATATTCGTCCAAATGCACAATAAAGTTCCAAAGCGGTCTTGATACACCTGCGATGCGAAACCCACAAAGAAGTAATCTTTCACACGCAAAATGTAACTAAATGATGGGAATAAACAACTCGATGGATCGTATACATACGCTCAATCAGTGTTAAACAAGTTATAAAAAATAACATGGTTTTAATTAAGAAAATTAACAAAGTTGACTTATATCTTGTTGTTATTTCCCATGAATTGAATTTAACACAAGGCTCAAATCAATAATTAAAAGATACCAAGAAATGGCACGCAAGGCTAGGGCACATGGGTCTCGAGAGCATACGCAGTTTGCACAAGTCAAGGATAATCAACAGTGAACCTGTTAACCTGTGTTTTTGCGAAACTTGTGTATTGGGCAAGAAAACTGCCCTTCCATTTAATAAATCAACCTTTAATGTCTCAAAGCCTTTAGAATATATTCACTTTGGGGACCAGCTCAGGTTTCTACAATTTGGAGGGAGGTATTATTTTCTTTCTTTAGTTGATATCTTCTTCAGGAAAAGTTTGGATTTATCTACTTAAATCCAAAAATGAAGCTTTTCAAGGTTTCAAGTCATGAAAATAATGGTAGAAAGTCAATCTGGTCAAAAAATGAAATGCTTAAGGACTGACAATGGTTTGAAATTCATTAATAATGAATTTGATGAATTATGTAAGGAAATGAGAATTAAAAGGCATATAACTATTCCAGGAACTCCTTAGCAGTATGGCACTGCTGATAGGATGAACAGAATAGTGCTTCTGACGTGATTTGCATGTTCCTCTCTCTAGTCCGCCTATTCTGTTTTGTGACTATGACAGTGCCATATTTTTTGCTCAGAATCCTGTTGCTCACAGACGCGCCAAGCATATTGATATTGACTATCACTTTGTTTGAGAGTTGATTATAGCCAACAAGCTTCGTGTTCGTCATGTTCGTTCTTCTCTTCAGATTGCAAATGTGTTTACTAAAGGCCTATTTCGTCCGTTGTTTGAATTTTTCAGATCCAAGTTTTGTGTTTCGGTTGGTCCGATGCTTCGCTTGAGAGGGGGGTGATAGAATAAACAAATAAATTAGAATTTACCGTTGTACCCTTTGTGTTTTATTTATACTTCTCAATATAATTGAACTCCACTCATAGATATTTCCAATTACACAGTTTGTGTTTTGTTACTCACAAAATGCGCCCACAATATTATTATTATGGCTCTTGAATTCAGTTTCATTTCAAGTGGATTACATATATGTACTTCCGTCGGACATCTCCAAACATGAAGATGTCTAAACTCGATTTCCTTCCTGTCCTTAGTTCAAAAAGTGTCTTTAAAACTGTCTTACTAAGGACCTTGTTTAATAAATAAATGGCAATTTTTAAAGCATAAGTCCACTATGATAAAGGTATAGAAGAGTAACTCGTCATATCCATGTCTGTCAATGTACGATTACGCGTTTAGCTACATCATTTTATTGCAATATACCTCTCATTATTGAAAATGCCGCAATTTTCATGAAATTTAGCAAATGGATCAGGCATTATTCATTTTTAGTATACTTTTCATAATATTCACCACATCTATCTCTTATAATTTTTAATTTCTGTCTTATTGTATTTCAACCTCATCTATAAATACATGTAAGGCATCTACTGATTAAGATTTTTCATGCAACATATAGATATAACCATAACGTGAAAACTCATCAATAAATGAGATAAAATATGATTTCTTTCCAAAAGTTGGGAGATATTATGGCTCACATATATCACTTCGTACAATTTCAAAGAGGTGGGAGATTCTTGTGGCTACATTTTTATTTGTCTGGTTTATATATTTATATTTATATTTAATATAATTCACACATATTTCAAGATCTGAAAAATCCAAGTTAGGAAGAATTTCATTTTTCATAAGTCTTTGCATTCTTTTTTTGGATGTGTGTCACAAACGTTTATGTCACAAATAAGCTGAACTTTCATTCACTAAACTTTGTTTAGTTCCAATACGATGATGCAGGGTTAAAAGAGTCATTGTAAAGAGATATCAAGCTTTAATTTGTATAAACCATCATAAATAATACCAGAACTAATCAAATGATTTTTGTAAACAAAAAACTTTCATTTCCAAATTTAAAATAATATCCACAAATCTAAGATTAAATGGTTAGCTCCAATGGCTTCAATAGGAGCTTTGACTCCATTCCCCATGAGATGAATTTTTCATTTGCTTTTATGATTCGGATCGTAAGAAATTTCTGAATAGTATTTGAAACATGAATTATAGAAACAGAATCAATCCACCCAAGTAATATTTCTATATTTTATATAGTCTGTTAGCATATTATTTGTGACTTATTTATTATTACTTTTTGTATTGTATTAGACACTCTTTATGCATCTATTTATTATCTTCTTTTGCGACTTCAACAATTTAAGTATCACATCTTTTTTATCATGTAGCCTCCATTTGTTGTCATCTTTTTGCAATTTGAATATCACCCCTTTTTTACCCTGTATTCTCACGAGCTCAACTAACACGCATAATTTGACGTTGGTTATGACACTCTTGTGAACGCATAGCTATTCAAACAGCGGAATGAGATAGTGCACGAGGTTGTACTTAAATTAAATGTTTTGTTGGGTGACAAAATGTATTTAATTTTAATTGAATTCATATTCCCAATAATAAATTATAATAAAGCAAAAAGTAGAATCCATGGATTCATTCAATACAGCTCGGCTTTAGCGTATGTTAATAATTATAGAAAGAAAAAAACAAAAGAGGAAAGTAAAGATGGAGCGCATGCAGCGTTACGCGTGTCCACGTCTCATGTCCTGATTCAATCCCCAACCTCTGATTCCGAACTGCAACTCCGCCGCCGCTATCAGAAACTCCACCGCCTGCTGCGGCGTCAGCAGCTCCACCACGCTTTTCAATGTCTTCATTCGAAGCTCATCCGCCTTCTCTATCACCCTCGCCATCCTCTCCATCCTTCCTCCTACTTGCAGCTCCACTCCGCCGCCGCATCCTCCTCCGCAGGCCAACTCTAGCAAGTCCCCCATCCCTTCCTGCCACTCTCCGAGCTCTTCAGATATCCCGTTCTCCTCCCGCACCTGTCCTCGTACCACAACACCACATCAAGGATAGAGAGAGAGAGAGAGAGAGAGGCTGCTGGGCTTACCGTTTCACACTGAAGCTCGCTGATGCGGCCGAACTGACAGGGCGAGAGGTCACCAAGGTCGCCGGTCTTGACGCCGCGGAGGATGTCGATAATGCGAGACTCGAAGAGAGAGGAGGACTCGGTGATGAGGAGGTGGAAAAGAGTGGTGGGGCGCCATCCAGCGACCCAGTGAAGAGAGCGTTCGAGAGAAGTGGACCATGGGGCGGCGAAGATGGTGAGCACATCGGCCGTGGAGACAGCAGACTTGGTACGGAAGTAGTAAGCGAAGTGGTCGGTGACTTTGTGGACCAAGGCACGGAGGATGTGGTGGTGGTCTGGGGTGGTGGGTGGGCAGGGAGCTGCGCTGAGTTGGCCGACCAGGCTGCGGAGCTGGTCCAGCCAGGCGTTGTTGAACTGCTCGAAGGATATCGTTTTTGTTGTCATGTCGAACAGGGTAGAGAGAGAGAGAATTACTTGTCGGTGATGGATTTAGGGCTAGGGCTTGTGTGTGTTTATAAGTTGGAGGTTTTTCTGTTTGCGATGGGAGGAAACTTGACGGTGAAGAAGCCGTGGATGAATAAAAGTATGAACAGCCGATTTTGGATGCAAAACAAACGCAGACGATTAGGGTTCAATTGTTGGCGGTTGCAGTTGATCAGATAGGGATGCATTTAAGGATACGCCTTCAAATTCTGAGATATTAATATACATCACCAATCAGTATTTAAAGATAAGTAAAAAATTTCATTTCACCCTAAAAAGCCTCCACGGCACGTTTGAGATTGATTTATATAGTCCGAAAGTTGGATTAAAATTTTCAATGATTTTCCCTTATTTTGTTTTATCCCCTCAAAGTTTTTAGGACCAAATGAAATGTAAAATTCTATATGAAAAGGACATTTCTCTTCTAATCATATATTTATTGTTCTATGTAAAACTTATTCTTTGTTTTCATGCAAATTTGGAATGAATGAAAATGGGACCAGAGTTGAATGACATCAACTTATTAGATAATAATAATAATAATAATAATATCAAATTGAATATACTATTTTGATATAATACTACCGGCAAAATTTATGAAGCATAAGACACAATTCTATTTGTTTGATGTAACGATCATGGAATATCTTCAAATGTCATGCGACAGTCTAATAAATTAATTTAATAAGTCATAAAACTAATTATTTACAATACTAGTTCGTATATTGATACATTTGAATTTTCGTTTAATTCAAATAATTCGAAGAATACTTGAAAATATGAATTTTAAATATCACATAAACTCATTTCTTTCATTTATTTGAGAAGACCATGAAATGAAATTATACTTTCCTCCACGTCTCAAACGAATCCATATAACCATTTATCCAAAAAACATGGTCCTTGAGAATTTATTGTCCATTTATATCTACAATCATTATTGTAGCAACGATAAAAATCTCTTTTATCGACATATGCATCCAATACTATCCATTTGCCATTCCAGAATACATCGCACCAGAAAAAAGTTCTACCGAAAGGGTTAGTACCATACGAAAAACTTGTAAATTGACCATAAGAAAGGATATGTTCGCCCATATCATCATCTTTTGACTTACAGTGAACTTTTATCTGTTCATGATTTTCCATGTCATTTTGTATAGATAGAGTCAATTTCACGAAAAATGGATTGCAACCATTTGAAACTTGTTGGCCATGATGAGGAGCTTCTTGCGCATTTATAAGAGAGATTGCAAGAGCTAAAATCAGCACATGAACACTCTTACTCGCATCATTACTGTCCATTGCATACTTTGTTAAGATGAATTTCTAAGGCGATTAGTCGATATTTTATCCTGATATTGGTGTCGATTATTGTCATATGTAGATAATACAATTAAAGAAATTTTTGTTAAGTAATACTTAAAATAACTTTTTGAAATATTATTTTGAGAGAAATACATATTTAGTGATAGACATTTCAAATTTAGCTCATTAGATTAAAAAAATACCACTTTTGTCAAAAGATAGATATATTGTATTATTTTAAAAAAATGCGTCATTAATTAGTAGTCGACTTTAAGAAATAATTAGTAGAAATGGCCTCTAAAAAGGGAATTTCAATAAAGTTAAGCTATGGTCTTCTATCATCTTATTGTATTTAAATAAATCAAACACTCATAATCATTTTTTACTTTGTAATTTTTTTTTTTTAAGGCGAGTCATTTAAAAAATTCAATAATCATGAAACTCTTGCTATCATTCTCATCATTTGTGGAATATTTTGAGTTGATTTGAGCACTTTACAAAAAGAAAATATTTGATATCCTCCATTTTTAAGACATAATTTTCTTGGCTTTTTATTTTCATTTCAAAATAAAAAAATAATGTTGTCGAATTCGAGCTGGCTCTGGGCTGTTAATACTCCAAATTATTATAGTTGAATACTTGAACTCAATTAATTACTCTGTCATGTTAAAGTTATAACTTGCTCGCACGCGAATAATAATTGTGGATTCACTTATCGATAGTTGTTATTATTTGTTGGAATGAAAGCAAATCCGAAGAAAACAAAAATTTTCGATAGATAAATTTATTGTGTTAAGGTATGTGGCATCATTGACAAACTCCTACAAGGTGCACAAGAGTCTGCTGCAGCAAGCATGTGAAGACAGCAGCTGGTGCAGAGCGCTCCAGAGTGAACAAGCATAGTGCACAAGGCATTGCTACAACAACTTGTGTAGCAGAGAGGTGTAGCATCCTAAATAGCAGATTTCTCTGTGAAGAACAAGCTGCCAAGAATCGAAGAGACTAGCAGCAGAAGCTTTCTAAATACAATTTAGAAGATTCCTAGAATCAATAGCATGCCGATCAACTTGGAGCAGCCCAAAGAACGTACGGAGGGTTGCTGCCGGCATCGCAACAGGTCGGTAGAGTATCGTGAAGATTGAAAGCAAGATGATACAGCTACCCGTACCAAGACAGCAGCTGGTGCAAAACCAGCCAAAGTGAACACGCTTAGTGTACAAGCAGTTGCTATAACAGGAGCTGTAGCAGCAGAGCAGCAGTTTTGGCACGAAGAATAATCTGCCCATATATGAAGTAGCAGTGCAACGGGTGACTTCTAAATATTCTTAGAATATTCTCAGAGAAGATTCCATGCCACAACGTGAAGATTCGATTGGGAAATCAAATCTCTTAAAAAGTAGGAGATAAGCATCTTGTTGAGATCTTTTAGGAACTTCCTAAATTTGATATTGATGGAGCATGGAATTCCTATTTAAAAGGAGGCTGGCAGAGCAGCAAAGTATCCATCCATCCAACATAGAATCCAAGCACCTCAGATATTGAAAGAGAGCAGGGCAATGTCTAGAGTGCTAGAGCGGAGGGATCGGATCACCACCGAGAGCAGAGCGTGAGCGCATAGCTGAGTGGTTCGAGCAAAGGCTGATCAAGGACTTACAAAGTCTGATCAGAGCTTGATCAGAGAAGACCAATTCAGAGCAGGAATTGCTTGTTGGCGGATCAAGGCAGGCTGCAGGAGAATTGTCGAGTGGAGGAATTCGGACAATCTGCAGAAGGCTAGGTCTCGCTAGTGACAGACGGTCACTGAGTGAGGGGGAGCATTTCAGAGTGTGCAGCGCTTGTGGAAGAGTTCGATCGGCTCGGCGAAAAGCTTTAGAGCGACGCGGACAGAACCTGCACCAGCTAGTTGCTACAGCGGGTGCTATAGCAAACCTACCGTCACGTTGTACTAATTAGAATAGGCTGAGTCTGTGGGATCAGAGGTAGAACTATTCTGAATTGGTTCAAGTCAGAGTGTGTTCTGATTGTGTGTGATCGACTAGCTAAGGTTTGCTATGTAGAATTATGGCCATTTGTGACAGATTTGGATGCGTCTGCCGGTTAATAATTTTACGTTTGATGATGTTTTGTTGTTGTTGTGTAGCTAACTAACAAAGCTGCCTCCAGCAGCACTTGGTTGAACACCAGGAAGCTTGATGAAGAAACTGAAGTCCTTGCCCAAAAGTTGGCGTCTTGGTTTTCAAATCAGATTGATTGGTCTTACATCACACATAATTCATAACCGGGCCTGTGCATTAACTGTGTATGGATATGGTGCTTTGTGATTTTTGTCTATAAGTAAAGTTTCTTAGTGTTGTGGTTGTGGTTGTGGGCGTTCATATTCTTTTATTGTGGATTCCATTTTCTGTGCATTGTTTGATTTTGCTTTGCAATCCATTTCTTTGGGTTCGTATAGTCTTATTGCAATCCATTTCTTTGTTTTTTTCCATTTAGAAGGGATCTTAGGTCATTTTTGTTGAATAGAGTCTGTTGGAAGTTAAGCCCTGTTCGGTCTCTAATCTGGATTTTCTAATGTGTTACTTCATTTACAAAGTTTCATCTTCTCCGAAAAGAGAATTGGCCCATGAAGGTTGAGGTCACAAATCGCATAATACAAATGGCCGAGTGAATATGCTCATTAAGTGTGGTTTCCAGAGTGATTCCTATTCCTTACCGTCTCCCTCCCATTATCCCCGTACAAACAGCCCTAAATCTTGCAATTGTAAAACTGAACGGGAGAAGAATCGAGGAGAGAAGAGAAGCCGAGCCCTGGAGGAACGTCTCCGATGTTGTTGCTACTGCTGAAAATTGTCTGCATATGCTCTAAATCATCGCCTCCAACAAACAAGAAAAACGGGATAGCGATCGGAAGATGGATGACAGATTTGGCGATCGACGGATTGATTCTCTAAAATTATAGAGAATGTCAACTCTGCGAAAATGTAAAATTTTGATATAAGTTGGGCTATTATAGCCCTGAAGCCACACATTTCCAAAATTTACGTATTTCAATTATCTTTCCAATTGGTCAATACTCTGCCCAATGTTAATCTGATTTTATTTCCTTGGTTTTCATAAATTTGTCGGTTAAACGCTTCAGTGAACAATACTTATCAGCGAGTTAAATGCCACAATACTAGACGGAGTCTCTCAGTAACAACTTGGGAAAAGTATAGAGATTTCCATGCCAAGTACCCTGGTGTTTGGAGCTCTAGAACCAAACAAAAATTTATGCTATCATAAAACAAGTGATGACTCCTTACTAGTTATGAGTCATTGATCATAATGAAATGGCAAGTGCTACATTTGCTGTTAAAAGTTGAGAAAGACACCCTAGTACTAAATCATCAGCCCAACTTGAGTCATTGCCCGTAGTAAGAAACAATATTCAGAAAGCTGAAAGTTCAAATATCCACCTTGTAACTCGATGTAGCAGAAAAGCGCTTATAACCTGTATGTAAAGGAAATGCAATATTAGAACAATCATTCAAGAGAAGGGCCCAACAGAGCTTTAGGGCATCCGCATCAGTAGAGGATATCTCGTTGAACAATTTCTCAAAAAGCAATTCATATTACTATTCAACAAATAGTAATAGCAATTTACATATTTTATGCACACATGACTATCTCAAGAAGATATTTCTATTATCATTCACATTTTTTTAATAATTTTAATTTTGATAAATAATTTTTAATTTTGTTTGGTTGAATTTTGTTATTTGTAAATCAAGTGTTAAAGACGGTAAAATAACATTACATTAAACTAAATATCAAATAAAATTCATAATCTCATCATCATATTGATTAGATTACATTATGAACTTTATTACATTAAACTAAATATCAAATAAAGTTCATAAACCAAATATCATGTTTATTTTTTTGAACTGTATTTTCCATTTTCGATTTTTTTCATGTTTTTTTGAATTAAATTCCGTTCGAAATAAATTTGAACCGTTACATCAAATTTAGATCTGGTATAACGGACCAGATCTCTTTCCATGTCTGTCACGTGATTTGCACGTGTCATCTCTCTCCTCCCTTCATCTTCTCTCTCCTCTTGCTCGATCAATCTCCTCGGCTATCCAGGCGAGATCGGCTGAAAGATCGTTCTACCTCCTCCGGATCTTTTTCTTAATCGGTGCTTGGAATACTGAAGAGAACATTCTTACTTTGAGATCGTTCTATCTCAAAGTGAGAACCGGTGCAGATGCCCTTACAACCAAGATAATGAAAGCCAAATTCAATAGTGAGGACATGGTAAGGGAATCCATACTTATGCCTTGTTCTTTTGCATTTAAATTTTAAATAAATAAGTTCAGTTAAATATATTATTATTATTTTATTATTGTGGTGGTGGCAATAATGTGTTGTTGTAGTGATAGTGGTGTTGTGATTGAGATGGTGGTGTTGTTGTTGTTGTAATGATGATGGTGTGTGGTGTTGTTGTGGTGGTTGTTGTTGTGTTGGTGGGGGCATGGATGTGTTGTTGAGGGAGTGGTGGTCTGGTTGTGTGGTGGTTGTGATATTAAGGTAGTGAGGTGTTGGTGGTGTTGTGATGGTAGTGGGGTGGTGGTGGTGTTGTGATGGTAGTGGAGTGGTGGTGTGTTGTTGTTGTGTTGTTATTGTGGTGGTGGTGATATTGTGATTGTTATGTTAAGTTAGTGGGGTGGTGGTGGGTTGTTGTTGTGATGGTGGTAATATTGTGATTGTGATGGTAAGATAGTGAGGTGGTGGTGGTAGTGGAGTGGTGGTGTGAATGTATTGTGGTGGTAGTATGTTGTGTTGTGGTGATGGTGATATATAGTAATTTAAGTACTTAAGTTAAGTTAATGAATGTTCTTTAGAATTGAATTTATATTTAACTTAACTGAATTTAACTTAAGTTAAGTTTAAAATACTATAATTTTGTGGGTGTTCACATAAATGAAATTTGCAACACAAAACATACAAGAATGCATTTAGACATTGATTAAAGAAGGATTATATTTTAGTTTGGACCGATTTCCTTATTTTTGGTTCAGTTGATTGAACAAGGTTGATCTGATTTTTCATTGCACCATAAAACAATCCATCATCTTCAATAATTGAACACCTTTACCCTTAACCTTTTACTCCTACCTCTTTCATCTACACTGACACTCTTCGCTCCAATTCCTTCATCAGCCGACACTTCTACCCTAAACCAGCCGCAACTGCACTATTACAATATTGTGCAGGATTGTATTGGTGCTCTTGACGGCACTCGTATCGAAGCGGTGTTGGGTGACAGTCAAGATATTCAGTATCGAGGACGTAAGGAAATCAAAACATGGAACGTTTTTGCATGTTGTTCTTTTTATATGCTTTTTACATACGTACACAGCGGTTGGGAAGGAAGTGTGTACGACCAAACAGAGTGGAGAGACTCATTAACTCAATCGAAATATTATTTCCCACATCCTCCAGCAGGTATAAAAATTACTCTAATAGTTCTTAAAATACATTGCGATACGTTGTAAAATCATAATGGTATGTCTATTGCATTTAGACAGGTAAATATTATTTGATAGACTCCGGTCATCCAAATACACTGGGGTATTTGGCTCCGTACAAGAACATGCATGTTAGTTATCATATGCCCGCATTTAAGAATGGTCAGGTACCATATGTAATTTATGAAAAATTTAACTACCGTCATTCTTCATTACGGACGACCATCGAAAGAGCATTTGGTGTCCTGAAATACACCTGGAGAATACTTAGAACATGCCTCAAGCTTCAGATGTGCACCAAATAGATATAATTCTAGCTGTTTTTACTCTACATAACTTTATTCGCATGCACAATCTGAGGATACGTATTTTAGTACATGAGTTGGTGCAGAGGACGGCTGATTCTAATCTGTTTGATGTAATTCGAAAAAAACAGATGAATCGGGTGCGAAATTTCATAACATCCGAAATTATGCTAGCACATCCTCACAATGAACCTGAAGATATGATGGACGAAGATGATGATATGAAACGAAAAGGGGAAATAATTTTTTAAAGCATGTTCATAAATATACTTAACTGAATTTAATTTAAGTTAACTGAATTTAACTTAATTTAATTAAGTACTGAAAATTTAAGTTCTAAAGAACAGACCCTAAATTAAGTAAACTTAAATTAAGTACTTAAGTAAATAACTTAAAGATCAAAAGAACAGACCCTAAATCACCATCTGCAAATTCAGATACTAGGTCATCAACTAAAATTCCCTTCTGTCAAATCATCCGATTGTTATAACTGTATCATGGATTGACATGGAAAAGAACTAGCACAACACTGACTATATAGCATAATAGACTTGTATAAAATCTCCCTAGTAGTGGTACTGGCATCATCATATCTCAAAAAATTGAGGCTATCAAGGTCTCTCTTTTTTTTCCTAATGTCGCCGTAGTCCTTTCAAGTTGTTCTTCCAATCCAGAACAAGAGGGGAGCGATTCTGGGAGACGATAGGGAAGAGTAAGTGTATAATATATCTTCAACTATTAGTCCAATTTCAGAAATTATTGTAAGAGGCTGAACAAAATCTTTCCTAATAAATTAGTGTAACTCTTTTACTCTATCAAAAAAAAAAAAAAAAGTTGTTCTACCAATTATCAAAGTTGGAAGGATTCAGTCATATAATGCGATTAGATCATACAGTCTTTTGGAAGCAACTTCTCAGAGTCAAATTCGCTTTTGGAACCAAATGCGATTATCAAAGTTGAACAGCCAGATTGCTATGATAGCAGGGATGATGAAAGCCAAAACTCAACTCACCACCAGTCGAGCAAGATAAGCCAAGGAAGAGAAAAGTCAATCTACAATTTTGTGCAGAGCAGCATCAGACTGAGAAGGATCGGCGAGTTTTTTCTGTTTCTGGAGAATGGATTTGCGCTCCAGATCTCGCCACTTATTGATAGCAGCAGTGCATACAACTAACAACAACAACACAAATCAACAATGAAATTGACGATAACGATGATGATGATGAATTGGAGATATAGGCATAGGAAAGTGAAACAGGGAGATAGAGAGATTTTTTCTTACTTCCGGCGCCGACGAAGTACATGAGACGAGCGACCTTCGGAGCAGCCGGCCCTCCTATTTCCTCCCCCATCGTCATATCCTCTCTCTCGAATCAGCTCCGCTTTCTTTCTTGTTTCAGTCTCTATCAGCCGTATAAACGACATCGTTTTACGGTCCAATGAGCCAATTGAACCTGAAATTGGAAGTAGAATTGAATATACGTGAAAGTGAGTATCTTAGAAAGAGCGGCCAAAATTATCTCCGTGTCAGTGAAATTTGCATCAGTTGTTCTCTGATCATTACTAACTCAGTGAAGGTTGATGTTGGAATGAAATAATGTTTAGGATTTTTTATTGCTAGCCGCAGCAGCCTTGACGCTGAAGCAAACAGCAGCGTGTTTCTTGATTTCACCATTCTTGTCATAGCTCAAGGTTTCATTTATACCAGGTGGTTGTAAAAGGATAATGATACTATTCTGATGAGTAGAGGCCGCATCATGTATTTAAAGACATGTCTGTGTCGCAAAGGGAAAAATAGAAACATGGCTGCTGAGGAAGCCCAAGCCTCGATTAAGTTTGCAGGTGATAAATACCGCTCCATCCTGCAAGAGGAAGAAGAAAATGTCCATTGGAGACATGGAGGTCCTCCCATATTTGACTCTGTTAATAAGCTCTTCGAAGAGGGCCGGACCAAGGTCACTGGTTGTTTTTTCCCGTCCGCTGATTGATGATTTTATTAATTTACATGTGTTTTGTTCAGGAATGGGCTCAAGGATCAGTGGAAGAAGTGGTGCAGAATGCAGTGAAGTCTTGGGAGATGGAGCTCTCCCACAAGGTGAACTTGAAGGATTTTAAGACCATCAACCCTGAGAAGTTCAAGCTCATCGTTAACGGTAACTTCTTCATGACTCACTCTATCCGATTAAATTCTAGTTTCCAAAATTGAATATATTTGTAACAGGCAGAGAAGGATTGTCAGGAGAAGAGACGCTGCGGCTGGGGAGCTACAATGCATTGCTGAAGAGCTCTCTGCCTAAACACTTCCAATACTACAAAGCTGATGAAGAGACATTTAAATCATCTCATGAGGCTTTCAGATCCGCCTTCCCTCGCGGATTCGCGTGGGAAGTAATCAGTGTTTACTCAGGCCCGCCTGTGATCTCTTTCAAGTTTCGCCACTGGGGTTACTTTGAAGGATCTTTTAAGGGACATGCCCCAACCGGAGATATGGTCGAGTTTTATGGAGTTGGCATCCTCAAGGTACTTCCAAATTGTCACACATCGGTTAGTGAAGAAAATTTTATAAGCGCTCAAAGAATTAATATTTAACAGGTTGATGAACAAATGAGAGCGGAAGAGGTTGAAATTTACTATGATCCAGCGGAGATGTTTGCAGGTCTTTTGCGAGGATCGATGAGCGAAAATGAAGAGGTTGGAACCTCCTCAACGGGCGGCGGAGGCTGCCCATTTTACATAACCGAATAAAAAACCCGTTGTTTACTTTTCCATATTTTGATCTTTGAATGTTTCCTAAGCCGAAGAGTCAACAATGAATTGAAAATTGGTGAGAAGATTTTAGACGCATAGATTAGTATATCAATAAATCCGTGACCTCAATCCATTATCAGATCGGAGCAACGCAAGGCGTGACACACTGCATGTAATTAAGAATGATCATAATCATCTTTCTCAACTAAACATTTTCCTCTTACAATGCTTATCAAAACATGTAGCACTCCTAATTTGTGTGTCTTGTTTCGTATCGATTGTGAATTTTGTTTATACTAAATTAGTATATTAACTATATTTTCAATAACGTACTACTATTTTTAAAATGAACTATATATTATCGAGGTGACAATAGATAGTTGAGACAGACTAGACTTATAATGATTCGGATTGTATTCTCTAATCGAATCGTTGTAGATAGTATCATAACTGATTACCCGTGCGAAAACATGCATTGACTTATGAGATTGATATTATTGGATCTGCTGCTTCTCACGCCAAACAGTGTTGTACTTTGCTTATAAAAACTGTCCTAGCAATAATCTTCATTTCCTCCACAGGCACATTTCTCTTCAAATGGCAACCTCACAAGGGTCTCTAACAGACAAGTACAGGTCTTTCTTGTACGATGATGCGGAGAGTAAGACCTTGTGGAGGCACGGTGCTCCTCCAACTTATGAGGCTGTCAACCAACTGTTTGAGCAAGGACGCACAAAGGTCAATTTTTATCCCCATCCAATCCATCCATCCGTGAAATCAGGGCATAGTCTAGTAACGAGAGTGAGGAGTGATCATGTATTAAAATCGTGCAGGAATGGCCTAAGGGGTCACTGGAAGAGATAGTTCAGAACGCTGTCAAGTCTTGGGAGATGGAGCTTTCTCACAAGACTCGTTTACATGACTTCAAGACCATAAACCCTGAAAAGTTTACTCTCTCTGTCAATGGTGAACACTGCTTTTTTTATAATTGTATATTGTGTAAGATTTTGTTCATCAAAGCTCCTGGTGATGGTTATAGGGAGAGAAGGGCTGCCAGGAGAGGAAGTACTCAAGATTGGGAGCTACAACACACTATTGAAGAATTCTCTACCTGACAAGTTCAAGTGCTACAAAGCTGAGGAAGAAACTTTTGAATCATCTCATGACGCTTTTCGATCTGCTTTTCCACGCGGATTTGCATGGGAAGTGATCAGCGTTCACTCAGGGCCGCCTCTCATAAGCTATAAATTCAGACACTGGGGAACTTTCGAGGGACCGTTCAAAGGACATGCGCCCACTGGGGAGACTGTTGAGTTCTACGGGATGGGAACACTTAAGGTAAGATCTATTTACACTGCTTTTTTTGCAGATAAAATGCAGCTGACAAAAATGAAAGACTTACAGGTTGACGAGTCGCTAAAGGTGGAAAGTGTTGAAGTATACTATGACCCAGGAGAGCTGCTTGGAGGGCTTCTAAAATGGCCAGCTACGCTCGATCCAGTAGAGGCGCTGGAGAAGGCTGTTGAAGAAAGTTCCGTAACTCCAGCCTGTCCATTCTCAAAACAAATATGAGCATTTACTTCATGTTGGCAGGATGAGCCGCTACACGGCATATAATCCTTTTCCAGCAACATGAATAAAGTCTGTAGCCAAACATCAAAGAAAAAATGTGCATGCTGCAGTTTAAATATATGATCAAAGGAATTTAATAATTTGTGGCCTGAGTCAACAAATGAATGATAAATCAACTGCATATTTCTGTAATTTAAATATATGATTTGTTTGTCTGAACCTCAAAAAAGTTGCATATTTCTGTAATTTAATTTTCTCTAAGATATAGATACAAATACAGCAACAGAGATAAGCTAATACTTTCTAATTCCAGATCATATATTGTACAACATGAATGGATGGATAAATTATGCACTTTCCTTTTTGAAGTAATTTACCGTGGATCATGTAATTGGTTCCTATGCACTTCAGTTCTTGAGTCGGTGCCATGACGACATTCATCAATAAGAGCCTGAGTTAACATTTCTGTGCAGAATTGATCATGCGGTTTCAACCATAATGCCTGATACATTTTTGAAAACAAAGTTTAGCATTAAAACATTTGAACCAGGAAAGAATCCATAAACAAGTTTAGTTTGTAGAATTTGCAAGGAGGGAAAGGGTGCAATGAAGGGAAAGTAGTACAAATTTTTTATTTGTGTTCGAGAAGCATGGAGGAAAAATGAACACATCCCTTCAACCATTCGTAATGTTTTCTTCTGTTCTCACTTCTTAACTTCTATTCATAAAACAAAATCATGTCCCCACACCAAAATCTTGCCTCCCCCCAAACTTTCATCGAAAAAACAAGGCATACACATATAACAATACAACAATAGTATCTCAAAAACATCAACTAAGGATAGTAGCTGACCAAAAGTATTGTATATGTTTTAAGGTAAGGATCAATGAAAGGCATATCTTTTACCTTATGGTAGTATGTAATTGCTGCAGTGAAGTTATCCTGCAATGTAGTTTGCAAAAATAAAGATCAGACAGTTCACATATCCAACAAAAGAAAATAAGGACATGCATACAACAAGAATTTTTATATGGGTATATCTTTGCAACCCATTGTTCATGAAGTAGACTGCTAGACAGGCATATCCTTGCAATCCATCATATTTAATAATAATAAAAGTACAGCATGTTACAAGTCCTAGACAGCACGACAAGCATCAGCACGTTTTATTGTTTGCCTTGATATGTGAAGGAAACATCCAACTGTTGACACAAATGTTACTCACACATGAATAAATCAAGTAAGCAAGCATTACCTGCAAGTGGTACGTGTAAGCAAGCCCAGCATATGTGCTCACACTTTTGGTTGACAATGCAAGGGCTTTTTCATAAACTGAGATAGCCTTGTCATACATCCTGTATCACAATGAGTAAGCAGCCTGCCATTTTGTTTGCTATTTCAAGTATTATGGCATTTTTTCCACTCAAGCGTCAATGGAATGGGGAGAATATCAGATACTCCAAAAAAAATTAATCAATATTCATACAGATGTTTTTATGAGAATGTCATATTAGGAAATCTCCTGATATATGGCGACCTTATGAGGTAGGCAATCCTGAAATATTTTATCTTTCATTACTATAAGAGAAAAGGATGTGCAACTTCCGATTAGAAAACTGTTCTGATTAACATACTTTAGCTTCCTGTACGAATGAGCAAGATTGATCACAGTTGGCTCCCACATTTCAGTAACTGAAGATGATATACTTGATAATGTTCCCTCGAACCATGAAATAGCTTTCTGATACCTAGAAAATTTCCCGAATGAAGACGTAGTAAATAAACATACTATAACTGTTTTTAAATTGGCATTTGAACTAAAGATGATAGATCTCAAACACTAGATACAAGCTCATTCCAGGATAAAAAAAATAAATTTCCTTTAACTCACTGATAGATAAAGTCCAACCCGACAAAGGGGGATGGTTTGCTACCAGTGGTTTAGAAAACCAACTCATTAATTGAAATCAATTTTTTTAGAAAATATAAAAATTATCTAGCGATATGTTTCACAATAGATATAACTCAATTTTCCAATTAAATATGAAAGTAGCTATTTTCTGTGAGTGAGAGCCCAACTATCTATCAACTATTCAGTTATCCCACTCTAACCGATGTGGTAACACTCCCCATCCCCTCACTCGCAGGAAACTCTTGAACTAATTGAGTCCAGTCACGTGAGATAAGCTCTTGGGCACATACACGGACACAATAGGCGAGGCGCACTTCCGTACCATGTTAAAATAGTTGGGTCTACAATTAAAGCCAATTCGCAATAACGAGGGAGCCCAACTATCTATTAAGTTTTCAGTCATCCCACTCTTAACCAATGTGAGATTCTAACACTATTTATGCCGGAGAAGACCAAGTCAGCTAGGTAATTACTTTGTAACTAAAGCCCAGTCAGCGGTTGGTTCTGCAAAATTGCTAAATAACCAAAATCCCTAGGAGATATGTAGAAACTTGATGCAAATTGCATAAATGCAGCCCACTCAAATGGTTGGATACAGTACTCCTTTTATCCTGATCATCTACATCTGAGTGACTCTCATAAGTTAAAATGTGCCCATATCTCTGTGCATTGAGATGATATCATGGGAAGCAGGCGAGAACGCTTACTCTTTCATATAATAAGCAACAACTCCAAGTTCATTGTACACAAGTGGATCCGAAGGACATATCGTCTTGGCCTGAATAAAAAACTGAATCCACACAATTGTTCAGCACATTGCATGCAATGAGTGGCATATGGTAACCCAAAAGTTTCAAATTACATATGTAAATCTCATTCCATACATTTTGTCAGCAATTTACAAGTCCAAATGCAAACCAACATACAAAATTTCATACGGATTAGAAAATTAACTACCTCCATTTAACTCACGCTCATGTTGCTAACAGGGGTGATAAGACAAGTTATGGTCTCACATTGAGAAAATTTTATGTAGGTTACATGTATTAAGAACAAAACTGTTTTGAAAAACATTAACAATTGTAATATTACCCAACTCATGTACATAAGCACATGCAAACCAGCAAAAATAGGCAACTTTCCTACCAATGGAATGCTTTATGAGATAAATTAAACTATTAAATGCAAGACTTACAGTGAGAAACTTGATTCGCTACACAAGTCATATGGTTTCTTAGAAGGCTTGTGCTCGTCATATATAGATTATGATACAATGTGACTTTAGAAAAAGAAAACAGTGCCAAACACATTAGTTTTGCCATGAACCAGTGGTTAAAGAGTTTTTACAAAAAGCAAAAGGTGTTGACACTGTTGTTTAATTTAATATTTATGTTTGTGTCATTGTTGTTAATAATACCTCAAGATATAACAGATATCATATATGTATAACTTCAAAATCTACAAAATATGGAAGCCTTGCAACACACTAAATCCTCAAGAAACAATACCATGAACTACTTTGGCAAATTTAATTACATATATAACAATTTCCTACAATTCATCGAACTTATCAGATTTAAAAGTACATAAATTAGAATTAAAACAGTTAATTCTTTAAGAGAAAACTGCATATAAAATTTGGATATTTAACTGAAACTCAGAGAAAATTCAAGAGATTACCTGTTCAGAAAGCTTGAAGCTGTGAGTTCGCATGTACTCCATACCTATATACAGTGTTGGCAAGTGGCACCTATACAAATGAATATAAGTTCAACTTGACAAATGAATGTCCATGATTCAACTTACATTCTTTATTCAATCATTGAAAAATAAGTACATGTAGTGTCTAAAGATTCATTGAAGGGAACGATCAAGGGGGATATTTATAATGTAATCCATGAATCAAAAACATTCACGTCAGAATAAAACAAGGGTAAGGGAGTTTCGTCAGAAATGAGAAGATCAAAGTCAAGAAAATTTGTTTATAACTTCAGTTGCAATCAAAAGCTAACTTTCAGCATTCATTATCTGATTGGGAAACTCAGATGGGATTTTTCGCATGAACAGCCGGCCAACTGCAAAGATTTTGATATTTAGAGCATTGTCATTCCACTTATTCAACTCTGTTTAAACCATAAACAAGTGTAGCACCTATGCTTCCAATAAAAGTTCACAAAACCAAGGCAGAGAACTGAGCTATAAAAACGTATAAACATTGAAAAGTATACAAGTAATATGAGCCTGTGGAAATATAAAGATGTATGTTTCACTTGTGGTCACTAATATATAATAATTTGATTCACAGTTGAAGTGACTTTTCCCTAATATTAAAGCTCCAAAAGTAGTGACTTTTTACTTACATAATCATTTATAAAGTGACTGTGTTTCGCCACTGCAAATGCGACTAAAATAACATTGCACATGGTATAATTTGACAGCTAAAACACATTACACAAAAGACATTCTTAATAAACACTATTTTGTCAGTTTAGGCGTCAAAGACTCAAAGTTATGCAGCACAAGACAGAATAGGCACTCTGTTTCAGCAAGGGAAACTGTTAAGTTATATGCAGTGATATAACAAAAGTAATACAACGGAGTACCCAGGAAATAAACGAGCAGCAGTGCGATATGATGACATTGCTTGATCACCCTCATCTTGAGCTGCATATGCATTGCCATGACCTATCCAAGCAGGAAGAAATGTTCCATCCAATGATGTGGCTTTGCTGTGGATGATCAGAAAGAATGATTCAACCTTTAGTAAGCTACTCCATCAAAACTTAGTACAACGCACGAGAAAAAAAAAAAAGCAGGAATGATTAAAATAAATCAAGCTGTCACCGGAAGTTACAAAGAGAATCGGCAAGCTGAACAACCATTCTTTGGAGATTTCTGATTGTATGTCACAGGTTATCAAAACAGCAATGAACATAAACTATTATGACTCTCCAGGGTTTGAAACTGGACTGAGACTATTGAAAGGATGCATACAGCTGTAGCTGAAAGCATCTGCATCTCATTACTAACTTTTAAGAAAACGAAAGCATTTTATAATTAAGGACAGTTCACCATTGCATATGAAGTGGAACAATTAAAAACCACAAGGCCACAAAACAACAACAATGGCAAACAAGGATAGTTATAAGCAACCAAACCCAACACTTCACAAAGCCAAATGATATGTGACAGCGCCATGCCATAAATGGCTTGTCCAGCACTTTATCCCAATGATTGGTTACCACAAATTGAAAGATATAAGTTACCATGTTGTGTTAATCTGTACATGCCAATCATTTAAAGCATGTAACAAAAGCATCATACATAAAACCTTGAATTTTCAAGACGTGTTTATTAACAAGGGAAACCAATCAACTTCTCAAAAATGTGAACTCAGTTCAAGAGGTTCTCACCTAAAGTAACGGCGTGACTGATCATACTTCCGAATACAATAGTAATAGCAACCAACAGAAAACCATGACAGAGCCCTATAACATGATACGAACTGGAAAATGTTAGACATCTAGCCAAAAGATTAAAAGCAAAAAATAAGCGTATTTTCCAAATTCAACTGATCAGTTTAGTTGTAGGACCATTTCAAGTTAAAATTCTTTTTAATATGTTGTTTTAGTAAAATAAAGGTCACAAATATATGGATTATGAGCAGCGCATTTAATTACCACCGCTTATCTCTTCAATGAGTACCTATAGCCTTTTTCCATCACTACCCTTTTGACAGGACAACCACCCCATGCCCTCGTCATCAGTATCTCTTAAACAAACAAATGACAACTTCAAGGGAGTTAAAATGGTGTGCTATCTCCATTTTCAGATTTTATCATTAGTGTCCTGTAAAAGAACCTTGGCATCACAGGTAAATCACCTTGGATTTACAACCCTTTATGTTCTTATATCTTAACACATTACCTAACTTCAGATAGTATTCATTAACATGAGAAAGAGGGAGGACATGACCTCCAGCATTATACATTTATGTAAGCTAAATGTCAAATTAATTAACCACTCTTCACATAAGGCAATTTTTAGGTTCACAAAAGTGTCTTAAAAAAGGAGCAACTCTTTGATGTCAATGAAGTGGTGTAAAATGTTGAATTAATCATCTCAAACACCGTGTTAAGATGCCACTTTTGAACTTATCTACAAGTATGCCACAGAAATTCTCATTCCTAGAGCAATAAGAGAGATGCGCTATTAGAATAAATATATTAAGTACAACAAAATTTGATTAAGAGTACACCTGTCTGAAGCAAAAAAAAAAAAAAAAAATTGTAACATTATGATAAAAAAAGTCATCTTACTTTTGAGGATAGTCTTTTACTAAATTGCATGACATGTTATACAGTTCATTTGAATGTCCTAGCTCCATAGCAGCTACCAAATGCACCAACGTAGATTTAAGATGGAATGGATCTTTCTCAAGTAATCTGTGAAAATTAGCATGAAAGCATAATATTAATGTCACTGAAGGCATTGGCATCAAACTTTCTTTATAGAATATCATCACACTGTCTACTACTTGGAGACAATTATCTCAAAATGAATCAAATAACTCACTTACGTCGATGTTAATTCGAAGCATTTTTGATAATCACCACACTGGTGATAATATTCCGCTTTGCAAGCCATCAAATCAGTGTTGTTTTTAAGCGTAAAGGTAACAGGCCTATCAGGAGAGCTAGTGCTGCATTCTAGAGCTTCCAATTCTCTGAATTTTGTTTCTACGACAACTTCTTTGTCGTGCTAGGGATGTGGAAAGAAATGAAATCAACAAACGTAACATAGCGAGTCATATTTAAATACGACACCCAAATATTTACCTTCTTTATCATGCATGAATAAAATGTTGAAACCCATGCATCTTCAAAAGAAAATTGCAGAGAGGCGAGCAAATCTCTTTCTGCAATATGTAAATTGACCCTTTTAATTCTGATACAGACTCATACTAGGTAAAGGGTCAAGCCAAATATGATGGTTCTTTAGTGCAACATGATTGTACTAAGATTAAAAAATTCACGCTTTAGGTTGACGTAACTTTTTCGGTTTAAATTAACTTGGATTGATTTCTTCTTGGATTTAATTCAGCCAATGAGTACTAAAAATAAATGCAAGAATAGATATTCAACATTTCTTACCTTCTTCACAAGTAAGCATGTGATTTTCAATTAGACACTCCAATGCCTGAAATTATGTTTCCTCACATAGAAGTTAGAAGATATTTCCAAAGAAATGTCCCCATCTTAATTAAACGTACAAGCTGATAATGACTGGAAAAAAAGTCAAAAACTCCAGGAACACTAACAAGAATATGGATGAAGTCAGCAATTACTAACTCACAACACTGATCAGAAACCTGCCAAGGATGTGTATCGTACTGTATAGAATACCAACATAGATATAGGTACTAAAATCCATACCTCATAACAAAGAGGGTCAGCTTTAATAGCAGCTTTGTACCTTGAAAAAATCATCAACAGAAAAAAAAAAAAAAAAGAAATCAAACCATAATGCGAAAAATTGATTTCTAATAATGAGTTTAAATTAAATGCTATAATAAAATCAAATGCTGCAGAAAATTGAGCATAAGAGAAGAAACAAACCATTGTCTTGCCTGGGAACGATTTTCCAAAGCCTCATATGCTTTTCCTCTCAAAAAGAAAATAGCGGAAGATATCTGCCATGAAGAAATGGCATGGGCTTTCATGATCAACTTAAGGATATGAAATAAGATTAAACTCAGTTACCAATTATAAATACATCGCATTTTGAACTTTAAGAAAAGTCTATATACCAACCACTGACTATGCTTACATTGATCTCCCTATCCTCGCCAGCTTTGTAAATATGCATGAGATCCAGATTATTAGTGTGCTGAACATTTCCAAATTCATCCAACTTAGCATCTCTTAACATGGAAAGGCATTGATCCCACTCCTTCAGCTCCTCCTGTATTTGAGATACATAGCAAGTTAAAGGAGCACATCTGAGCATAGCCAATAACAGGTATATAGAAAGTAGATAGTCAACAATGTACAAGTGCACAAAAGAACTCTCAGTTAAGAGTTTCCTAAAGCCCTTAAGGACCTAGAATGGTACATGTGAATGGTTCAGAAAATGTGAACGAAGCATGCACTGTGAGAAAATCAAGAAGCTGGCAATAGTGGCAAACAAAATGGTAATTGTTAGTAAAAAAAATTGTGTTTTTGTTATCTGAAGAAGAAGAGGCTCCTTTCCGCCTAATAAGAGCAATATCTGAAACTTTATATACATAAATCAGAGACTGGGCCAAAGTGCACAGACGAAGTTTTTAGCAAACTCCGGGTACATGTTCTACTTGTTCTGGATTTAAAAATACCTCTCACTAGTAATATCTACATTCATGTGCTCACAGAATAATGAAACATGAAATCCCTAACATGGGCTTAAGTCAGTCTAACAAACAAAAAAAAAAGGAGCAACAAACACTTACAAGGCATTTGGCAGCAAGGTATCTGAAACGCAGGTCACGGAGGACGATCTGGGAAGCATTGAGCAAATGAAAAGCACGACGAAAATGGCGGCCAAGGAAAAGGGCCTGGGCTTGCATGTAGATGTCAGCAGGGTCGGATGTAAAGGCAGCGACTTTATCTGCGAAGAAGATAGCGGAGGAGTAGAGATGCTTGCTGACGCAGTCCCTCACCACTCCCCTCATCTTCTCAATCTCGTCTTCGCCAATCATCTTTTCAAACCCTAATTGACAGATAGTAGTACGCTTGATGACACTACCCACTGTTTTCAACCCTCCCGGATTTTTGGATGCACAGAACCCGGCCGTGAGAGTAAATCTGAAACAACAATTCTTATCGAGTTTGAAATTGAAATGGAGAATTGAGACTGAAAGGTTTGGAATCGGGCGGGAGGCGGAGGAGCTCATAGATTTTTGCTTCGTCGTTACGAACGTATATATTCCTATTAGATGAGACAGTGCACAACAGTGGACGTGCCGGAGTGGTTATCGGGCATGACTAGAAATCATGTGGGCTTTGCCCGCGCAGGTTCGAGTCCTGCCGTCCACGATTTTTGTCAACTCTGAGTATTAGATTTACATGACGTCATCTATCAGAGGAGTCCCTTGTTTTATTACATGTTGGACCAATTATTAATGCTTGTCAAGATTATGCAAGCGAAAGCTACATGTAGTAACCATCATTTTCAATAGGCATTTCCGGTCCAAAATACAAATTTTGTATGATGGTGGAAGGAGTAAGAAGAGCCCCCCAGATGAAGAACAAAAAGAAGACTGACGGGCACTTAGCGTGGCGTGAAGGACAATGTTAATACACCAATTATGAATCTCTTTCTCCTTTTCAAGGATGGATGTAAAAAGATGTGTACAGGGAAGCAGCATTGTTCCATCAAAATGCCAACACCCAAAACAGTGCTTCTTATATATTTTGGCAGTATCGCTTATATAAACCTAGCTACCTAATTTCATAAATCCAAGCTTCTGAGGACTGGGCATCTTAATTTCAGCTTCTGAGGAGCTGTATGGCTGCTCGCCTGGCGGTTGCTGAATTAATGGTGGTGTTGTTCCTGGTGTGCCACGCGACGAGCTTGGAGGGTCGGAGACTAAAGAGCCCGGAACAAGGGTCAGCTTATGTCCTTGGTAAAGGTGTGGTACCTCCTTCTGCACCAAGCAAAGGCCACAATGGCATAACCAAAAAGTTCCATTTGGGGTTACATTCCCGGGGTTCTGCTTCCAGCCCCGGCGTCCGACACAAGTAGATTACTTCTCATTTAGCATGTCATCGACGAAAAGGCTGTATATAACAATAAGGCCAGGGAACTAGATTTGGATATAGAAGAGTGTTTGATATGTGGTGTCATGGACATTTTAGGACTTGTTCTCTCATGTCTCTCTATTATTGTTGTCTCCAAACTAAAAAGATGCGTTGACAGAGAAATAGTGTTATTACCTGATATGTCGTGTCAGGGAATGTGTTTGTCGCTTTCTTTCTAGTAAACCACACCTCTTTATAAATATATTGCACATCCCAACCTTTTTTTATTTTTCTATTTATCACTGGACCACTCCCTCAAAACCCAACCTGAGGCATCAATTATCTGACGACTATCTTCAACTGGCAAGGACTCAAAGTGGATTGTTGGAGATGATAAAAAACTGAGACATTGCCCAGCCTTGGAAATCTCAATCTCAGAACATCAACTGAGCGCTGATTCTCTTCCTGATGAGCCTGTAGGAGGATTTCAAGAGGCTTATCTGCCTTTAAATTTCTGTTAGTTTTTTTAGGGATAAACAAAGTTGCTTTTTCATGGGACACATCTTCAGTTCTGATAGTTTCTTTAGCTCAAAATCTATTGAATGATCAGATTAAAGAAAGATCTGCGCGATAAGCACATGAGATTCATACCTGCATTTTTTGTTCGCTCTCAATTGAAATCTTGGCATTGAGATACAGAACACCTTTTCCAAGAGCACATGAGCTAAGAAATAAGTTACTTGGATGTGGATCACAGACTTTTTTCCTCGCAGGATGCAGGATTTACATGAAATGTGCATGGATGATGTTTAACACACTTTTTAAACCCTGAAAAGATAAAAGAAATAGATAGCAGCAGATTCATCAAAATACAACTTGGAGTGAGCTCATCGACTTTTGTTTCTTGGTTACCATCGTTCATGTATGTGCACAGAATTGCCATTGCAAAGTATCATATCTGACTAGAGGTTGCCTTTAAACCCGCTTGAAAAACGACATAATGTTGCCTTGCTTTGGGTCTTTTGGGTTGCTTGCCTTTTTGTTTCCTGCTTTACCTGATGGGTTGGGTGGAGCTGCGCTTCCCACTACTGGTGACTTTTTATTCTGTCCGATAGGCCTGAGAAGATAAATATGGACATAAGAGAACATCCTCATTCCTCACACGGTGTATGTAGCTGATACACATATATTGCTATCTCCGTGTAAGTATGTTTGTTTTTTAGAAGTAAAAGAGATTCAATGAGAACTAGAAACTACTAGTCTTGTCTTGTCACATATGGTACAAATGCAATCAAAGGTAGATGGTCAAGACTGAGAAAAACATGTGTCTGATGCAACAACAGTTGGAACTAAGCTTTATTCTATATAATGAGTTAGTTTTCTGGCATTGGCAATAAAGTCGACTGCGGCAGCTAATAATAGGTGTATAAGTTAGATTGAACAAAAGAGTAATAGCAATCAATCAATGGCTAGAGAATTAAGCAATCCCGCACCTGCATAATAGACGATGGTAAGTGTATTTTATTCCAATATTCATTCATTAGATGGCTAAACTAAGGGTGTCAAATACAATAGTAAAAATTTACCTCGCCAGTGAGTCTGAGAGACAATATAGGAATGAATAAATGACAAGAGGGACTAATTGGTGAAAGGGAGTGGCGTTTAGCTATGTTGGATTCTCATCAAGCAGACTATTTATCCATGTTCATAAAATCAAAAGCTTCATCAAGAGGATTGCAATCAAAAAACACATGTTTAATAACGAACTTCTAGATTCCTTGAACTAACCTGTTAATAGTACTCAGATCTGTGCTTCCTTCAGTCTTCTTGATTGTATTTGTGTCATCTGAATTTTTCTTTTCATCCTCACCTTCCCAAACTACTTCAGTGACTGATGAAACAAGAAAAGATTAGGCCGAACCCAATCGCAGAATGCAAGAAAAGGCTAGAAACCAATTATTTTCCAGAAATGTTGTCTCAGGGAACAAATTCTGAAAACCTGAGACTATATAGAGCCACATAAATGAATAAAAACTATGTTTCAGTCTCATTAAATAATTTCAAATCAGATATTAATTAAAATTAAATAAAATTAAGGCCTAAAGTATGATTAAATGAAAAGGCTCATAAAACCCTCTGTTTATTCAAATAATTTAAGGTCCCCACTTTCCTAAGAAGCCAATGACAAAATAATGTAAACCAGTCCTTCGCAATCCTAAAAAATTCCGTACCTTCTCTCCCCCTCCCATCAATATGGGTCTTTAGCACTTTCTTCCTTTTAGGCGAGGTGGGAGCTGGGGCAGGACTGGTCTGATTAGCTTTCCTTTTCACAAAATTTTCAGGAGCATGGTTTTTCATATCTACCAAAGAAGATTCAGCAACATTCTTTCCTCCAGAAACTTCATTTTCTGTTTCCTTCTCTTTCTGCAGTGCTGATTTGCATTCTTTATCATTCCCATCATAAATTTTTGTTTCCCTCACATGAGAAGTTCTATTACTTAGTTTCTGGTCCAAACATGATTTCTCTTTTGGAACACCTGGAGATGACAAATTAACTGCATCCTTATTGTCATCTTCATCATCTGAGGAATCCAGGACAACTCTCCTTTTATGGCTTCCTGTTTTTTGAGATGATCTCTTAAAATTAACATGCTGACCTTCATCATCACTGCCACCATATTCTGCTCTTTTATTAGCTTCAGTTTGAGCATCTACAGTACATAGAAACAGTTGTCAAATATAATAATGTTCGCCAAAAATGAGAAGATGGATTATGATTTTAGCAGATGTAGCTAAACAGAAGACATGGTTTGATTTTGTGAGCACATTGTTTTCAGGCAGAATAAAGATGGAACTCCTTTTCACCATCCAGAAGACAATAAAAAAAAGGTACAAGCAGGCAATAATGAAAACTAACCACTTAAAGGAACGGAACTTGTAGTTTCTTCTGTTGGAGATGTAGGGTTTAACTTTCTAGGAGCACGGCCCCACATACTTGCCAATGATTCTCCATTCCCTTTCTTAACAATATCAGTTTGACTCCTCTTCTTATTAGAAGCCAAGTGAGGAAGACGTTCACTTTCTGTTGGGCGCTCATGGGCCCCAGCAAATTTAGTTGTAGTTTTTGTATATTCGGCTAATTTGGTTGGCTGTATACTGCCTTCAACTGTAGGGTGTGGTACTATACTTTGCTGAGAGATTGGAATAATGGTCTTTGGATTAACATTGCTAATGAGCACGTGTGGGCTTTGTACACCTTTGGATTGATAAGATGAAATGCTGACAGAAATTCCATCAGCATTTCGTTGAATTGAGGAATTGGAAATTCCGCCAAACCTGACCAGTGGAAAGATAACCATAAGAACATTAGGGTGCACTAACATGCGCAATTAGTTACATTGTTAACTATTTGTTTGATTGAATATAAAACTATAAGCTAAAAGAGTTGGATCCACCATACCTACTATCTCTCAAGCAGTTAATCACAGTGGGTGGCTGCTTATAGAGCTCCTCCGACTGAACAAATTCAGTATTCCAGAGAGTTGCTGGATCCTTTGGCAAGCAAGCCTGAACACTATAAACTTGGATGGAGCAATTCCCTTGAAACTCTAGTCTTGATTCTGAGTAAAATTTTTTAATATGAACTTGAGTTTTCATACATAATTTAATTTGAAACCCTCCATATGATCTGACTGAAAACTGAAAAGGTAGTGCATGTAACAACACTCTTAGCAGTAATCAAGTACAACTTTGCATGCAGAATCATCACTTGATTATCTAGTCTACTCACACTAAGGGCCTGTTCTTTAGCCATTAAATTTTCAGCACTTTAAGTTAAGTTAAGGTAAGTTAAGGTAAGTTCAGTTAAGTTAAGGTAAGGTAAGTTAAGTTAAGTTAAGTTAAGTTAAGTTAAGTTAAGTTAAGTTAAGTTAAGTTAAGTTAAGTTAAGGTAAGTTAAGTTAAGTACTACCCATCACCCCAACCCACCATCACACCCCACCACCACCACTCCAACCTACCACCACCACCACCACCACCACCCAAACCCACCACCCCAACCACACCACCACCACCCCCACCCCCACCACCAACACCCCAACCCACCACCACCAACCCACCACCTCAACCACACCACCACCATCACAACCACACCATCCCCCACCCCCACCAGCAACACCCCAACCCACCACCCCAACCACAACACCACACCATCACCACCACCCACCCCAACCACCCCACCCCCACACCACCACCCCAACCACATCACCACTCCAACCACACCACCACCACCACCCCAACAACACCACCACACTACCACCACCCCAACCCACCACCACCACCCCCATTACCACCACCACCAACCCACCACCACAACCCCAACCCAACACCACCAACACCCCCACCACCACAACCCCCACCACCACCAACACCCCCACCACCACAACCCCAACCCACCACCCCAACTATACCACCACCACCATAAAAATATGTTTGTAAAAGTACTTAAGTTAAGTTAAGTTAAGTTCAGTTAAGTTAATGTAAGTTCAGTTAAGTTAAGTTAAATTCAGTTAAGTTAAGGTAAGTTAAGTTAAGGTAAATTAAGTTAAGTTAAGGTAAGTTAAGTTAAGTTAAGTTAAGCATAAGTTAAGGTCTAAAGAACAGGCCCTAACTGTGTTAAACAGGTAGTTTTATCATAATCAAAAGCTAAAAGAAGATTAACACTAAGATTGACCTTCAAGATTGCTTCCTGGGACAAGCTGTATTTGATAAGCTGAAGGATCACTCTTCAGCCAGCCAGCCAAAGCATATACTACTTTGGATTCTTGTCCATACTTGTCAACATATTCCTGAAGTAACCTGACCATAATGAAAGAAACACAATAGCCTCGAGTAAGATATCAATGAGAAAGAAACTCTAAGACTTTTGGTCCACCATCAAGTAGTACTTAGTAGAGAAACCACCTCTTTGCAATATTCGATGACAACAAATAATTCCTACTCAACCACTTGTACGAAACCTGAGAAGAGGCGCAATGAAGAGTGGTCATTCACCATTTCTAAGCATGAAGAAGTAGAGATCCAAAGTTTTCATACAGAAAAAGGTTCCTCCCATGAACAAATGCAGTCGAAAATCGGACTATCCATATTTAAAAATTAATTCTTAATATATACTGCAGCAGTTTTGAATTATTAGGGTCGAGACTTGTGGAACATATACATTAGATGGTGGTCATTTGAAGCATGAATCCTTCTTATTAAGCAGACATTACATGACAAGTTGAATCATTCTCATCACAGAAATAAGAAACAAAACGAGGACTTGAAAGCATCCAACTTTAATAAATACCATGAACAAAGAAACAATCTCCAAATAATACAAATGCCTGCTTATCACATGGAATTCTCAAGGGAAATGCACAGCCTTTGTGCATCAAATTCATAATCAACCTAAACTTCATTGAGTTGGGACAAAAGGTAGAGAGAAAATATCAACTGAAAGGCAAGCAAGGCATAACAAAATCAAATTGAACAGCAATCGACTAGATTGAATAAAGGGCGAATTCAGAAACTACCAGAGGAGAAGAGTTCACTACAACATCATAACCGATACAAATATGATTTACCACTTGAAGCCTGTCGCAGACGAGTGTTTGAATCTCTTCGAGAAGACCAAGGGTTTCGATATCCGACATTTTGGGCGGCTAGACGTGGAGGCGATCTGAGATAGAGGAGACAGCCGAAGCCCCTCAAAAACTGGAAACTTTTCCCTCCGCCAACTCCTCTGATTTCCCGCCTTAAAAGTTCTCTCTCCTCCTCCCGCTCACTGTGGGTAATTTAGGGCTGAACTTTACTGGCTCGTCCAATTCAACGCGAATGGATAAAATCAAGGAAAGCCCTCGCCACGTGACTGGCATGTGCGCTGTTCTATTGTGAGGCGGCTTCAACTCGCGAGTCGTGGGAGTATTCAAATGTTTAAGCTCAGATTGTTAGAACAGCGGTCGCTTCTCGCCATTACAAAATTGTTCTCATTTCTATGAATAATTGTTCGGCGAGAAAAACTGTTTGGGAAGGAAGAATGGTATTCGAGGATGCGGAGGAGGAGAAATTGTTGTGGGCATTAGATCCGAGCAGGGAAAGGAGCGTACAATGCATGGATTCTCTTCTTCTCCCGACTCCGCCTCCGCTTCTTTCTCCTTCTGTTCCTTCGGCTTCTTCTCCTGCTCCTTCGCCTGGTTCGTTCAATGGTCCGATTTGCAATGATCCGATTTACAACGGTTCAATAATTCTGGTTAGATAACGAACCATATTTATTACTAACGGAAATATTTTTAAAAAATTCGAAATAAATTTTAAAATCATTAAAAAAATATTTATGAACTTAAATTTTTTTCCTATTAATTGGACTCACATATGGATCTCAATGTACACCAAAATTTTACATCAAGTTATTTTTGCTTCTCTCTCATATAATAACTCAAAGTTGGATTTTTTTTTAACAACAATAAGTGCCGCAATTCATTGATGTATGTCCGAAGACGTGCAATTATGCATATCTTATTGTCGGCAATCCGTCGATCCAATTTTCGATAATAAACAAAGAAAAAATAGATTGTGGGAAAAAATCCACGCCGATTTTTGTGCAAATTGGATTGGATGAGAATGAAGTACTTATGTCCACCGGACCAAGATCTCAGTCGGCGCTTAGTTCTCGATGTTCAAAGTTGAAGTCCAATTTGATTTTTTGAGTTCATGTATTACCCACGCAAGGAGAAATTCGGAATCTGGCGGTAATTTGTTATATGAGATATGTTTTTGAACAAAATATTTGAGTAGTTGTTTAAAGCTCCATCATCTATAACATATATTTTTAATATATAGTTTCGCAAAGCTCAAACTATGTACGTTGCGGATCGAAAGAAAACATTCATACACTTTGAATGTTGGGAACAATTTATGACTTACCAAATATTTGCGCCCACCCAACCCATTCCTCCACCTAATTACGCTTATGAAGGTAATCCTTTCACTGAAGAAGTGCATGCAAATGAAATAAATGTAAACCCCACCTTTGAAGATCCGGAATTTTCTACCCTCAAAGCAATCCTAGAAGTTCATCTCGTCCGATAAGACCGCCGGGAGTAAAAGCAGCTAAAGGAGCAAGAAGAAATGGTAAAAAGATTATAAGTTCAACTAGTAACTACAACGTGCTTTGCAAACCATTACGAACAACCAAAGAAAACAATTGACTATTCAACAAAAGTAAATCGAGCTTGCTCAAAAGCAAATGGTGCATACCCATAATATGTAATAACACGATGCAAATGTAATAAAATGGCGGAGGATACAAGGATTATGCAAATGAATACGGAGTTAATGACCTCAAAGTCAAAGAAATACTTTTCAAAAAGGAAGGCTACAGTTATTCGACAGTACGAGGAATAGAAAGATGAAGACAACAATGAAGAAGATAACCACGTGACGAGTACTTTACAAATTAATGTCATTCTCGTCGCGACGATTAGATTATGTTCTGAAACTTTTCAAATAATTTGAAACTTATTTTATTATAATTGGACAAAAATCTTGTCGCAATCTAGATCAATATTTCACTAACATTACAAAAAATTTAAATGTCAACTTCAAAAATTATATTTTATTTCGTGAATAGCAAGAAAAATTTATCATGAAAATTATTATGAGTGCATAAATTATGAGAATGCTGTTACTATTTGATGAATAGTAATAAAAATTGTTCATAGAGAATTTTTTCACTGAAAAAACGGGTACGGATGCCTTTAGTAGTTTTGAATATTGACAAGTTTTAAAAATACCAGTTTAAGCCCCAAGCTTTAAACGAACACTTACTCCATTTGAATTGTAGAAAATTGTCAAATAACAAACTTTGAAACGGATCGATCATGTTTGAAACGAGCTTCAAAAGATTTTTAATGAACTTAAACTAACTATTTGTTTAATTAATATTAATTTTTTCTAACTAAATTAAGTACTATAATCAAACTCACAGAGAGTTTTTATGTACGAGCATAAAAGAATAGAATCAATATTTTATTTTCTTCTGTGACTTTAAAATTGAATATTGAGATAAAATACAAAGTTTTCATATGTTAGAAATGAGGTGAATAATTGAGAGTCCACGCATCTACAGCAAAGAGGTCGAGTCAACCATGTAAGATTATATACATTTTAACAATGGAGAGAATAATGAGGAATGTACAAAGAGAAGTGCAACCATACAAAGCCTGACCAGATGGCTAATGTGGAATATTATGTTGAATCATGACTCAATCTTCTTGTACAAATCTGCAAGTGCTTGATAGAGGCTGGCAGCTGCAGGTGGCTTCGGCAAAGATCCGAGAAGTATCTCACATGCACTTATGGAAGAACTACCATAGAATCTGCCATTTTCGCTACTGCGGGTGGTCACCATACTTCCCTCAAAAGAGCATCCGACAAATGCCCCTGAAATATGACATGTTCTAGGATGAAATTTGTGATTTTCAAACATGGAACCAAAAGGGTAACAACTAGATGATATGGACAAAGCCTAGTTTGATGGCAACCTTTACTGCAGCTGTATGTGTAACAGGCACCATAACCACCATCCCCAGCACGTAGGTCAGCCTCAGCAGCACGTCCGATTGCTCCAACAGCTGCGCTCATACCTGCTCCAACTGATAGATGTGCAGTTCCACTAAACATCTGAACAGCATTTCTAGTTCTCAGCACAATGATGAAGTCAGTTAGTTCCCCTCCTGCCTGTAATATCATTTAAAACAACCTGTTAATTTCAATTGGTTCGGAACAAGAAATAGCCTCCCAAAGGCAGGAATATAATTAGAACATTTTCCATGTGATTTGTACAAAGAGAAGATAGAAATGCCTTATTACATACATCATTTCATAAATTTAGGGATTAAGATTGATGTTAAGGCTAACAGGGATACATACGAGTTCAATAGGCAGGAAATATGTAGGTGGCTCGGTAGGGTGCAGGAAACAGACACTGATGATTTTGAAGGAAAAGCGTAGACTGTAGACACCAACATTTTCAGTTCTCATCTTACTCAAAATGTAAATGGCACTCGTGAAGCTTGAAACTAAACATTCAACCAGTGTGAAGGCATATATTTAATGCTTTTACTAGACCACTAGACCATGTAGATTCATGCTTTTAATAGGTATAATATGACCCAAGCAGCCACTTCACATTTATGTTTTTCATCAATCGACAGTTAGATCCATGTGTGCATGCATATATCAGGACTTGGGAGCATTATGATTCTGTGAAACAAAACAATGGAGAAAAATGAAAATAAAAACAAGTTACCTGAGCACCCCAACCCACACCGAATGTTGATATAGCCGATGGTGCCGACCAAGACCCATCCTCTTTGCGAGCAATGACAATCCCAGTACCTACGTTGTAAGTAACCATCACTCCAACCTTGGCAACCGTGAGGATTGCAAGACCTTTTGCTTGTTTTAGAATACCATGTGGTATTGCCTTTTCTGGTGCGAGTGAACCAACCTACATTAAATGTTTTATCAGTGACAAACTGACAGTGAAGTTTAATGAACAGCAACCACACCAAATTTAGATGCCAGAGAATGAACAAATTAAATATAAATGACAGTACGATACAAGAGAAGACCACACATTTCAGACGTAAGAAATAGTGGAACAACTACATTATCCAATAATCTATCTTTTTCTACAAAATGAATGTATTTGATTACCTTGTTATAACCTTGAATAGTGTTGGTGGCCTTATATATCTCATATTCCATAGAATTACCCCATGGAAAATTTAGCCATGATCTGAGAGTACTCAGGTCTGTCAAATCATGGGTTGGCAACTGAGCAGCACGACTTACTTGGTCCATTAAGTAAGGTTGAACAGACTCCAGACGTACACAACATACATCACATACACGTGTGGGATCGCATGTGCGGAATTTTGCTGGTAACAAACTTCTACCCCTAGAACATTCATTACAGAATAACCCGCCACAAAAGCGACAATGGTGTCTCGAACGCATGATTGGATGAAAACGCATGCTACAAAGCATGCATGCAGATGCAGCACTGTCTGGTAACCATCTTGGAGGTTCAGCCTCAAGAATTTCTTGCATGTTATTATTATTAGCATCAGTGAGAGTTTGAGCCATTTCTTTCCATGCTTGCTCAAGAAGCTGGTCAGACAACCAAGAAATTCCACGTATACCAATATCACCAGAAGCAAGAGAACTTACTTTCCCTTGTGCAGCAAGTAACATCTCGATAACCACATCCCACATTGTCAATTCTTTGTTTTCACTAATGAACTGATCCCAACCCAAGTCCCCATCTGGGAAATAACCTCCATCCATAGGAGGTCCCAAAGTCCATTCACCTTGACCACTTTCAGGCATAGGGGGTACAGACACAGGAATCCAATACCCTGTGTCCTCGGAAAGTGGAGTGCCATAGTAAAAACGTTTACCCTTTTTCTGGGGGCTGGTATTTGATTCCTGGTTAGCATCATCACATTTAGGGACTTCACTAACTTCACTATCACAATCTTTATTCTCTTGACTAGCATCATCATCTGTTAGCTCCAACTTGTTGTCTTCATCCAATTCTCTAAAGGCCTGACATATCATCATTGGAATCTTATGATAAGCAAATAAACAGGCGAACAAAAAAGTATATGACCTAAACAAGGAATTTTAGAATCCAAAACCTGTAAATTTACACATAAATGGCCAGATTTGAAAAATCATGACTTATCAGGTAAATTATGTTTGTAATTGATACACTACTTATATATAAGCAGATGAGAAAAAGAATGGAATCTCGCATCAATTCATGTGAGGTGCAATTAGAACACTTAGGCTCAGCATGGGTATTGAGATCCATGTAAGGAAAAAACAAACCTGACCTTACACAATCAATAAAATTGGACATTGTTGTTCCTCCATATTTATATTTCCTAAGCACCCTCTATTGAAAAAACTATTGTAGACTTAGGGGTAGCAGATCAATTCCACTTTGATCCCCCCATATTTTGATCTATGCAATTTTCATGAATGATAGCTCCATCAAACTAATACTGGTGATCAGCAATCCACAAATGCAAAGTCCAGTTAAACTGGATTAAAATGAATTTTCTTCTTCTCAACTCAGTCAATTGAATTTAAACAGTAAACAATTCCTGGAGCTCCACGTGATCTTGCTAAATATTGGACCTCAAGTATCCAGGAGTTCATCAAATCAAACCTTAACACATAAATGACATAATAAACCTAAAATTGAGTAAAATAAAGACGCAAAGTTTAGCATCTGGGTAGCTTCTCTAATGAACTGAAGCCCCCAACAACCAAAACAGATCAATCAAAAGCAAAACTAAAGAAATATGACGGAATACCGGGGGAGATATGAATCTGGGGTGATAGTCGTGGAGTTGTATTTTAGGGTAGATGTTGTTGTTGCTGTTGACATCGTCCATGGCCGGCAAGGAGGTCGCCAGAGACGACAAGAATGAGTCGATTAATGGAGTAGTAACAATTGATATTCGACAGGGAATAGAGAGATTGAGGGATTTGTTGGTTGGCGATCGAATCGGATTGAACTGGAGTCGAAGAGGCGAGGTTTTATGTTGATTTGGATGATTGCTCGTCCAGGTATCAACACCAGCTGATTCACGTAACCTATTTTCTAATTTATTTTTTAATTATTTTAATTGTTGCTTGTTTTCTCATTTTTAATTTTGGTTCAAGTTATCAATCTTACAACTTTTCAATCCTAAGATTATGTGCATCCGTTTTCTCCTTATAAATTTTTCAAGCAGAAATTTTTATTATTATTCATCAAATAGTAACAATATTCTATACAATTTATGCATCCATAACATTTTCTATGAGAAATTTCTCTTACTATTCACCTAATAAAATATATTTTTTGAAGTTGATATTTAATTTTTTTTTTGGAATGTTAGTGAATTATTCATATAGATTGTGAAAAGATTTGCCCAGTTATAACAAATTAAATTACAAATTATTTGAAAATATTCAGAACACAATCTAATCATCGCGACGAGCATGATAGTACTTTGAAAAATACTACTCACGATCATTCCCTTCTTCATTGTTGCCTTCATCGTCATTTTCCTCGTAATGTCGAAGAATTGCAGCCTTCCTCTTCAAAAAGTATTTATTGAACTTTGGAGTCATTAACTCCGTATTCATTTGCATAATCTTTGTCTCCTCCGCCATTTTTCTCACATTTGCGTCGTTTTCTTGCATTTTGTGGATATGCTCCATTTGCTTTAGAGCAAGCTCGATTTGCTCTTGTTGAATTGCTAATTGTTTGTTTCGGTGTCCGCAATGATTTGCAAAGTATCATTGTAGCTACTTGTTGAAGTTGTAATTCTTTTACCCTTTCTTCTTGCTTCTTTAGAAGCTTTTACTCCCGACGGTCTTATTGGACTAGATGAACTTCTAGGGTTGCTTTCAAGAGTATAAATATCCGGATCTTCTAATGTAGGATTCACATTTATTTCATTTGCATATACTTCTTCAATGGAAGGACTACCTTCATATGCGTAATTCGGTGGAGGAATGGATTGAGTAGGCGCAAATGTTTGATACGTCATCACTTGGTCCCAACATTCAAAGTGTATGAATTTTTTCTTGCGGTTTGCAACGTACATAGCTTGAGCTTTGTGAATCTGTATAATAAAAACATATGTTAAAGATGCTTAAGCTTTAAATAACTACACAAATATTTTATTGGGAAAGATACCTCATCTAACAAATTGCGTGGGAAATATATGCACCCCACAAAATCAAATTGGGCTTCAACTTCGACCATCGAGAGCTAAGCGCTGATTGAGATCTTGATTCGGTGGACAGAAGTACCTCATTCTCGCCCAACATCCAATTTGCACAAAAATCAGCGTGAATTTTTTCCCACAACTTATCTTTTCTTTGTTTGTTGCCGGAAATTGGATCGACGGATTGCCGACAATAAGATATGCACAATTGCACGTCTTCAGACATACACCAACGAATTGCGGCAATCATTGTTGAAAAAAAATCGAACTTGAGTGATAATATAAGAGAGAAGCAAGAATAACTTGTTGTGAAGTTTTGATGTAAATTGAGATCCACATGAGCATCCAATTTATAGGAAAAAATTGAAGTTCAAAATTCATTATTTTATAAAAAAGTTTTCGTATTTTTTGAAATTATTTCTGATCTAACGGACCAAAATTTTGGACCGTTGCAACCTAGCCAGGGGAGAAGACGAAGAATACGAACATACGGAGGAAGAGAAGACCAGGAGAGGGAGAAGGAGAAGAGCCGGGAGAAGGAGGGGGAAGCGAGAGAAAGAGGCGAAGCGTGAGAAGAAGAGCTTCGATGCATCGCATACTCCTTTTCTTATACAGATCCAACCCGTCCAGGAAGTTCTCTTCGCCTTGCTCGAGGAGCACTCGTCCGAGGAAGCTCGAGCATGCCTTCTCCCCGAGCGATCGCCGCTGCACAGAAATTGAAGCAATTTCGTGCTGATTGCTCGATGAGAAATGCACCGCTGCATATGCCCTAAACCATAAACAGTCCAAAAATTCCACTTATATCATTTTTATAACAAATCACTGCTATTAGTGTTACTTGACACTGAATTAGCCCCCCTATTTATAAGGAAAATAACAAGTCAGTACAGTTTTAAAATAAGAATTAAGAACCAGTCATTGCTCTTAGTTTATTAAAATGGATGGTTATGACGAATTTGTTTAACGATTAATTTGCCCATCTTAACGTTTATTTTGCCATTCTTCTCCCGATTTTTGGTCAAATTAACTTTGTTGTTCTTCTCTGGCATCCTCCTAGCTCATTCGATGCCGGCTCAACAAGTAATTGAAAATTGGCGATGTTGTAGTGGTCTTTCCGTGTTGTTTTGGTATTTTTGTTGGAGATTTTGGTCTGGTTTTCAACACTGAATTGAAGATGAAATTTTTGGCGTCGTGTTCATCTTTCCATTCAGTTTTCTATCTTGTCGTGATCTGATTTCAAACTGAGAGTGGATGATTATTTTTTTGTTTCAAAAGCAACGGAGGAATGCAATGTTTTATTTCATCACTCCACCTCCACCATCTGTTCATCCGCAGCCACTCCTTACAACTTTATTTTGTTAATTAAATCTCAAGTATGCTATGTAGCTCACACCACTTATTCGTTGAAATAAGAAATCAATTGATGAACACAAATGAATTGATAGAAACACAAAAATAAGACTGAATAAAAGGTTCAAAGAGCTTGATACAATAGACAAACAATGCCCGATTGATCCTTGTATCGAAGATCGAATCTTGTCCCCAAGGTAAATGTCCGACTACTACTAGCCTATTTGACTAAAATACTTCTCAAAATGATTTTTTAGATGACCAGAACAAGGCTGAATGTCCTTGCTTTATAGTCTTTAAGTGGCCATTTGGTTGGTCTTCTTAATGCTCCCCTTTTATGGCTATTGATGTCACTTGCTTGTTCTTCCTTTCTCATGGCACCTTTGTTTTCTCTTGTCTCTTCATATGCATTTAGGCAAACTTCTCTTATGTTCTAGACTTCTCAAATGCGTCGGGCCAATTACCCGTGCCCTTGGCGGACTCTTTTCTCGGATCATTCTTCTTTGATCCCTTGCAGCTCATCTTCTCGACCTCGAGTTAGATCAGCCTGCAAGCGCCTCTATTCTTGATATGTTCCAGCAATGGTCAAAACGCATTCTCTAAGCCTTGCTTGTTCCAAGTTGTCCAGCTCAATGACTTTCGAGGGCCCATATTGGCTTGGCATGACCGAGTGACTTTCGAAAGTTGATCTTTGTTACGTCCCGAGATATGGTCTTTGCTTGACACGACTTAGGTCACTTTAGCCGAGGTCCCATCACTACTCCCCTCCAGAAGAGTGACATTTTCCTCAAGGTCGAAAGTTGGGTCTTGCATTTTGTTAGTCTCAATGCGTTTGCACGATGGGGCTTCACCTATTTTTCGCGAGAGGACATCGATGGCTTTATTCTCGACCCCCAACTTGTATTGTATCTCAAAGTCTTAGCCCAAGAATTTGGTAAACCATCGCTGGTGCTCCTTAGCCACCAGCCGTTGCTCTAACAAATATTTAAGACTTCTTCGATCCATCCTTACTACGAAGTCACCTCAAGACATACGGCCTGCGTTTGATGATGGCCAAGGTTATAGCCATGAATTCTCGTTCGTAGATAGATTTTTAGTGGATTTTTGCTGTGAGGATTTGGCTGAAATAGCCGTTGGTCGTTGGTTTTGCATGAGGACCGCCCCTAGCCAATATCCGGATGTGTCGGTCTCTATGATACATGATTGCTTTAAGTCTGGAAGGGCCAACACTAAGACTTTTGGTAAGGGCCTTCTTGAGTCCTCGGTATTCCTTGCTTGCTCGCAAGTTCCACCGGGCGTATTTCTTAAGTTGTTCGGTTGTAGTCTTTATCCCTCGGACTATGACCATGAATGAGACCTCAACCTCACAAAGCTTAGCTTCCCCAACATACCTTACCCTCTTGCATCCATCACAGAACTCTATGCAAAGTACTTTACAATTTGTTTTGATGTCCCCCAAGGATTGTACTCATTGCATTCCCAATATCGCATCGGAATCCTTGCGATTGAGAAGAAAGAAATCAGCTCACACCTTATACCATGGCAATTCGAGTTGCATCCCTGGGAAAAATCTCCAGCTCTCCTCGGTAACCCCGGTTCTTAGTGTAACACGGAATACGTCTATGTCTTGGACCTTAATGTTATCCTCTTGCACTAAGCATTTGGAAATCAAATTGTGCGTGGCTCCACTGTCTACAAACACCAACACTTCTCACGCACCAATCTTACCTTTAAGTTTCATAGAACGTGTAAGTGTAAGTCCCGATACACTATTGAGGAATCGCAGACTAGCCCATGGTCTAGACCTTCCTCTTCTTCTTCATCCGACCTTGGTACCTCTCCGACGTCATTTTCCACCTCTTCCACCAAGATGACTTGGAGTGTTCTATCTTTGCAGCGATGTTCCGACACGAATCTTTCATCACATCTAAACACAAGTCCTTGGCCTTCTTAGCTTCAATCTTCTTCTCGGTCATGTGCCCAAAGTTAGACTTTGGTGCACTCTTCCGCATCTGCCCCTTGGCTTTTCTCGCATCTCATCCAAGTTGGCCCCAAGACTCGGTCTACTTTGTCCACCGACCTGCCCTCCTCGCGAGAAGTTACCCGTGATTTGGTTGGCCTTCTCGCACATCTCTCATTCTTCCACCAACTGGGCTAACATCATTGCCTCACTTAGGTCAAGAGGACAAAAGACCCTGATTGTCGTCTGTATGGCTGGTTTAAGGCCCTTCATGAAGTTCCCCATTAATATCTTATCCATGATCCCTTCTAAGCCTGTCGCTAAGGCCTCAAACATGTCCCGATATGTCCCCCACCGTTGTTTCTTATGTGAGAGTTTAGAAGTGGTTCTTATTTGATCCACTCCTTATGTTATAACTTGTATACCTATTCAATCATGCAAGGTGCATGGCAAGTGCCTTATCGTCCGACTTTACACTATCTTTCATCTCATGTTAGTTTCTTATTGTATTACTGGCAGCAGCGTTTTGATTTTATATTTTTGGTTACATTGTTATTATTAATAGCGATTTTATTCATTTTTAATCGCACATAGGCCTGCTCAATTTTTGGTGTTAAAGTGGAATGCTTTATAGAAATATGGCAATTTAGGAAGCAAAACTTAAAAATTGGATAACTTTGTTATTGCCATTTAAGTTGAATAAATTGATTTGCCTAGAATGATAATTAAATATATCTTAAGAAAAAATTTAAAATTTTATCGTATTATAAATATATAATACAAAGCGATGTCACAAATTACCGAATCTGATTCTGACTTACAGTCTTGTAGCTCAAATAAATAAATTTAATTAATTAAAATTCAGTTGTTATTAGCCATTTGTATTTGGTAGTGCATTTGTACTATAATTAAATATACCTTGAATGACAACTTTGAAATGTTTTAATACAACTTCAAAAGTTGTACCATGCAATTGGCAACATGAGGAAAAGAATGTTGTCAAACTAGCTTTAATTTCTTAATGATTATAGTCTAGTAGAATTATCTGAAATATCATTTGAAAAATTCAACACTTCTGTTTAAATACTAAATTAACTATTATTCAGTGAAATTCTTAAGCAATTAAAATTTCAGTCGTTCAATTGAGTTTTAGTTCGATTCAATAAAACACAGCCAAAGTAGAAAATAAACGTTATCACTTGAAGTCACATGCCAATAACAACAATCACCCAAAAGAAGTTTCTCCAATAAGTTTTTCTCAAATTAAAACACTCTTCCAAGATTTTGCTCAAAGAAAATTAATATATGCAAGCTTTGCAAGAACTTTGATATCAAAATTTTTGTATTGAAAGTTTATAAGAGTAACCAAATAAACATAGTCCAAGCCAATTAGGAATGAGAATATATACCTCGTACACTTGTACCCCAATTCAAATCAACCTGAACATAAATAGGTATGGATGAGAAGGTTAGTAGTAGTAACCCAGGTAACATCAATACACTTTGAAAGTTCATTCATTGTAAATAATAAATGTTTTAGCTTAACCTGTACCATGCTAGAAAAACAAAGCAACTTAACTTTCGAAAAAGGACAAACAATAATTCAGCTTTGGAATGCCACTACAGAACCTTAAGTTATATAGAATGTTGCTCTAAATCACTAAACATGAGGCGGTTTACTTGATGGATGCCAATATCGTACATTGGTTCAATTGGTTGCTCCTCTCCGTCTGTTGATGCTTCGTAACTTGAAGGTTCGCGGCTGTACTCATCTATGAAGAGGAAGATTGGCATCATGATCATCACAAGTTTATCGATTTAACAGGTTGCATTTTTAGTATAAGGGGCATATTGATGCTTACCAAATATTGTGTTTAACGAGGTTGGGGGAGGCGTCTGCATGAAATTGAGTCCAAGATAAAAGCCTAGAGCTGATACAATAAACATTATAGCAAAAGCTGGCACTGCCAATGCCCAGTACCTGACAAAAATTAGGTTACAAGTTAAAGGGACCAATGCCAATTCCATAAGTAACTACTGCTGCGCGCAGATTGTGCTCACACAACTTACACAAAGATATTTATCAATAGACCAAAGTGAAAAGTAATAAGATCATGATCTCTGTAATCGGGCACAACTGAATTCAAAATGGATGATTTTTGCATCAAAACAGAAAGGTTGAAGGACTTGGGTCATATTGTAAACAACATACGAGAATGGCATGGTTAGTTAAGTCAAAATAAACATTTCAGTAAAAGAAAATAAAAAGAGGATATATATTTACTTGCTAGGGTAATAGTGGATCCCAAGATAATGAAGCCAAGACTCAGGGAGATACGCCCATACTAAGAATAAAACTGCAACCATACAGAAGCAATCATCTGAGTAACCTCGCACTGTAAGTAGCTTTTAAATGGAGAACACAAAAGATTCTTTTGACTTTCTAGGATGACCAGTAAAACAGTTTATATTGGCTTCTCTGTTTCATGTAATAAAAAAAATTTCATATAAAAAGACCTAATTATCAGTTATATGCGAGTGGATGTTCATAACATGCAATGACTATTAAGCCGGCTATGCCATATAATGAAATGAGGAAAGACAAGAAAAAAATTTAAAATCAGAGTACATGCACGTGTTTCAATTAACTGGCATTATTGCACTTCCAAATACAACAATAAATGGTTTTACTGCCATAAGTGAATTACCATATAAAGGAGACCAGTTCATTTTATCTATTTTTTCCTACTTGTTGAATGAAACAAAACACTCATAATATCCCTATGCACATGCGTTTGAAAGCAGATTGTAAAGTGCTATGTTTTATAGCAACTAGGAAATGAGCAAAATGTACCATCAAGTCATTGACCGTAGTGAAAACTAAAAAGTAGGTAGGAAACCTGTAGCAACAATGGTAGTAATAGAACCCACAAATCCATAAACTTCAGATGGTTTAGGACTCTGATCTTGAGATACACCAACCTGGGACGACCTGTCATCTGAATCTACAAATGCTACCTTTGTTCTCCTCTTTGATAAGCTGAGAATTCTTCGAGGACTGCTGACAGAATGTGATTCCGACATAACTTTATCGTCAAGATTGATTGCCAAACATATATTAAATTCCTCAACTCACCAACTGCAAAATCATAATGACTGTATGAGGTTTGAGTAAGAAAATCACTAATCAAAAGCAGTCATGATAATGCTATCCTGAAAAATGACTTAAGGATTACAAACACGCTCAGAGCAGGTCAAACAAACACTATCCCAATAGATACAAATGCCCCGCAAGGACCTTGGAATTCAAATAGACACTGCCATGTTGCATTTCTGAAAATAGAAACTCAACTCATCAAAGAACATGTTTTTTTTTTCTTCATATCAAAGACCTTTACACAACAACATACCATTAAACTACCCATTTGTCATTTTCAATCCTGTTGCATACCTTGGTTCCAACAGGTAAGATTTACAATATCAGTCAGCTATATCTCATATACTTCCCTTAACTGGCAACCATAGGTAGCCAACTTGAACCATACCAAGTGGCCCATCTTGAACTGCATCAGAAAGAAATTTGAGCATTCACCTTGAGCGACATGAATGGCTGGCACAAAATGCAAATTGCCTACAAAGGCTGGAGGAGTCCTGAGTTTTTGAACTTGTCATGGGGAAGGGCCAATTTTTTAAAATGACAGTAAACAAGATATGCATTCGATTCGAGTCCCCTAATCAACCATTCAGTAGACCACAGTCCCACCCATTCTTAATAGCCTATAAATAATAATTGCATTAAAAAACACACACATTTGCAATGCCAAGACCATAACTGGTTTCAAAATCAATGTAACATACCCAACAAGCTTTTTCACAAACAGGTGGTGTGCAAATTCAAGATGCACGCTACATTACACAAATCAATACTACATATAACCAGGACTCAAGATCAGGGTTCAAATAGAAGCTTAGAGTGGTGGGGTTGAGAGTGATTGTCTGGTCGGTTAAGAGAGACGGATTTGGATGACAACCCTTTCCTTAGGTTATTATAAGAAAAAGTGAAGCTGAAAATGGATCCAAATCATACATAACCCACAATTTTCAAACACCAATTGCAGAGAAGAAGAAATGAGGCATACCATTACCATACTGATGAGTGAGCACTCTTCTGGGCCTCGCAACTGATTCCATTTTTATTTTCTACAACATCAGAAAAATTCTATTTTAACACAATTTCTAATTTTGATAACTTTTATGACACAATTGCTATTATTTTGGACACAAAAGCTATTCAAGTTAAAAATCATGGTAAAATATGATATTTTTGTTTCAAAGCAAAATATTTGAATAAATAAGCCCCGAAGCTAATTTCAAAAAATATCTCAAAAAATTTCCTACTAGTGAGAAAATGTTCCTCATTTGGTCAAACTACAGCTATAATTAAAGTTTGAGCTTATTTTATCTGATATGACAACTAACTGATATCTGAATTAGCTTTTAAAACAAACCATCACTCTAACTAGTGATTTAGTCGACTGATTGAAAACACATAAATCGCCAATATTATTTGCAATTTGAAATGAAGTTTGTTTAAATACCGACTTGAGTGACATATAGGCGCCATGATAAATAAAACGAGTTCAAAATGCCATTTCGGATAGACAATACAGTATCACAACAAGCTAACAGACAGTAAAATGTTTGTAAAATGTAAATGGGAAAACATATATGACCAAAACTGATACTGATGCCTCACTATTTGCAAGTTGAACTCGTGGTCCTCATTCAAATATTTGGCTGATATCAATGTCGTAGTTTAGGCCATACATAGCGGCACAAACATGTCACAAATATCCAGTAATCTCATAGTACAATGATTCACTGTTAAAGAAATAGTAGCCAGCCCACATTTGAGCATCTACTTTGAATCTGTTTGAGATGAACCAATGCAAGTTCTACTGGTAGTGAACTTAGGAAGTATGCACACAGACTCGCTATATTTTACTGTAACTTGCAATTTATAACCCAAACAGCTTTCTGTTACGAACCGTGTGAGACTAAACTGCAGTCACTGAATTTGGTTAGCAACTTAATATCCAATGCATTTCATGCTTGATGAAGATCAGAACTTAGAACCTTCTCCGTAACTTTGATCTACAGCCACTTGGATCCTGCCCTATATCTGGCACAGAGACAGTTGAGTCAATTGGATTCCACTGCAGTCCTGAAACCCTTGACGGGGATGAGAATTCTGGTACCATCCAAGCAGTCTCTTGGACCTGACCCCGGCACTGATCAGCTTCTACTTCTTGCTCTGAGTCCCCTAACTTTCCACTATCAGCCTCAAAAAAATCACAAACATTTCATCAATAAAATGAATAAATAAACAAATGATATATTAACTGTATCAAGCAACCTACATTGTTATACATAATTTAAGCAATCGCGTAAAGCGGAATAAAAAGAGTCCCGAGTTGTGATACAAAAGGGAAAAAAGAGAAAATTGTTAATACTTTGTGCATTTTTGCCTTCCATAATAATAGATGACCCAAAAAACTGGTGCATAGATGTGCTTTAACAAAAAAAAATCCTCTTAGACTGGTTATGAGTCACTAATCACAACACATTGAAGTTGATTTCTTGATATTTACCTAAACCTATGGTAACTGCAAATGTTTTTTTTTACCAATTATTTCACAAATTCAAATTTTTCCTAAGCCCTTATTCGACAATAAAAACAAAATATAAACCTGAAGTTGAAGAGCACATGTACTAGGTACTACAAACTCCATCCCTTTGATATTTCAAACCCAAAGGGCACAACCCTTCATCTTTCACTAATCTTAAAATGTTCCTGAACCTCCCAAAAAAGGCTTGAGCAACTTGGACAAAACTAGTGCCAACCTCATGAAAAGACTGCCACAACTTAAGATGTACTGCTGTAACCAAGACAAAGTTAAGAGTGGCAGCATACTTTAGAAGAGCCAGCGTCCATGTAGGCATAATTTTGATCTATATCATCCAATCCAAAAAAATCATCCATCCAATTTGACACACCGCCACCAGAAGAGCCCCCAGAAAACAGTCGGTCAGCAGGCTTACTTTCTACATCTTCACCAACTTTGGTAGCTGATACTTTGATACAATTATTAGCCAGTGACATAGATGACTTCGTTTTGAATGCTTCACATTGTTCAGTTTCAAGGGTTTTTTCTCCAGACCGTGGCTTAGCAGTGGGGGGTGATTGACTAAGTCCCGCTGGCTCTAGACTTACTTTAACTCCTGTAAGGAGAAACCTTTGGTGAACAGATACCATGTTGTTAATGGAGTGTATCGAAACGTCACAATTTCTACATAACAAAGCCCTGTCCTCCAAACAGAAGAAGTATCCAACTGACTCCTGCAAAGAATAGTAAATTCTTTCAGTCAATGAACAAACTTGATGCTGGAGAAGCAATAAAAATAAAACGAGTATGGGATATGTAAATAAATTCAGTTGAAGGCTCTATGCAGGCAAATGCAAAATATGGACAACAAGGGCCAAGCAAATTGCATGTTTTCCGAAATATGGGCAATGCTTTAGAAACCCCAGGGTCATTGGAACTCATAATGAAATGTAGAAAATATAATAAAAAGGTTATATAAGAAAAACAAAACCGGTGTGCTTGAGTTGGGCTGAGAACATGACTAGTTTCTACCTTTTAGCAAGTCGGGGAAAGCCTCCTACAAAGGGTTTTCTAAATTGAACTTACTGAAGAGGGCCTTCACGACAATAAAATAGTAGAGGCTGACAGCAATAATCAGAAGTCAATTTTCATCCAGAAGCAGATTAGAACGTATTCAGCTAATCACAATGATGTCAGCTCATTCATTACAAAAAGAATTTGAAAAACAGGCAATCCTAAGCATGCGGAAAATTCAAAATTTTGATTAAGAATAGCAGGGACATGTGTTAAGATAGATACGAGTAATAAAGTTATACTGCTATGTTGGACAGCTCATCAATAGACACGAAAACGTGCCCAATATATCTAAGCATCAACACTACTGAAGACGGAACAAGATGCTACACAACCAATCACGCAACCTGCTCTTCGCTTAAACTAAACTAGTTCCAAACACGAGACACGGAAAAGAGATCAAGTAACGACACAAATGTAGTGTATTAAGAAAATCTGAATGGAGAGTAGAGTTGTTGATTTAGGTTAAACCTGACAAATATCACATTTGGGCATCTGCGAGGAAGTGGTCGAGAGAGGAACTCTCTGGTGCTTGCTGGCGAGCTTGTTGGCCGAATGAACCTTTTCGTCACAGGACCAGCAAAGGGCGGCTTCGTCGGCACAGCAAAGAACGTTGGCCTCCGCCGCCTCGCACACGTTGCACTGAATCTTCATCTTCTTCCGTATCCAAATAAATAAACAGAAACAACAAGCCAACAATCAAATCTCTCTACTTCTTCTTCTTCACTTTCTGGTTCTATGCGGGATGGGGAGAATTGAGAGGTTTCTGGGTTTTTTGGAGCTCTCAGAATCCAAGCCGAATAAGGAGAGAGAAGATGAAATAGTGTAGACAGAAAGATATTTAGAGGGAGTATTTAATGATTATTATTATTCTAATCAGTCAAATGGATAATTTATAAATATTGTAATATGCCAAGTTGGTATTATGACGTAGGATTTGTCGACGTGGAGAATATGAACTTGGAATGGGAAGTTGATATTTTTGATGGAAGATTTTATTTTGGTGCTGTCGACGTGGAGGAATATTAAATTAGTTGATATTTCTATTTAGGGTTTTGTTTTGGTGCTGTCGACGTGGATGGATATCAAAGTGGAATATGAAGTTGATATTTTTGATTTAGGGTTTTGTTTTGGTGTTGTCGACGTGGATGATTGTAGACAGCCCAGGAAGAGACGGCAATTTGCAGATCCAGACCAAGCTGGAATCCCAAGCTCCTCGAATCAAATTTTCTATTTATAATTTTATGTTCAATGCGTAACAAAATAAAGAGATCATGACGTGACATGTTTTGTAAAATATATTTATAATACCATGTACTTTTAAATTTTTATCTAAGACAAAGCTAGAAAGCTATCGCGTTCACTTTATAATATATTCATTCTTATAAATAAATATGAAATAATTATAAATGAGAATGACAAACTAAAAAGATAAATAACGGACTAGTCGCACCATCTCGATTTGCGATAAAGACTAATTATAGTCATTTCTTAATAAAAAATCGTTCGTCAAAATTTTTCAGGAATAAAAAATAATTTTCTAATTCAAAATAGAGATGTATATATATTCACAAGATCTAGCTAGCATCAGCAGATATTCATTCTAACAAACCAGGCAAAAACTTGTTTTCTTCCTACTTAGAGCTGCTATGGCGACAAAGATGAGGCAAGAAAACATTCAGGACTGGCGCTTTTGAAGACAAGGAAATAGCGTCGCCATGTTGGAGTGGGTAGACAACATGAGAGCCGTCAACATATATTAATCCATCTTTGCAAGACCAATCGATTTTCATAGACTGATCAGGTCTGATGAATTCGTGCATTAAGTGAGAAACCGTGCTAGCAGGTGCTATGGGCTCTCTAACCATATATTGCAGATCACCAGATAATATTGGCATCACATATCCACCAGCTGAGAGCATTGCTGCCGTGGAGCCAGCAGCGGTTGAAACTCTAAGACCACTTGATCGGCAGTTGATGAGGGGAGAAGCAGGCTGATCACCACTTTCAATTCTGCAGGGGAAGGAAAATAATAATTGATGGTACATTTAAATTAAAAGCAGAAACTGGTTAGGTTATCCAATGAATTAAGGACAGACGGTGTTACCTGAATGAAAATCTAGAAACAGTTGCCGGACATGAACTTGCAACCAAAACGTCATTAAGAGCATAAGTCGATAGAGGTTGTGAGTTCAAACTAATAGCCATTCTTGATAATTTATAAGGGTACATGTGGCCTTCAAGGATGCTGTCGAGTACCTGACAAAATAACCATCACCAGTGTTATAGTATGAGAAGAAGAGAATTGTATGGTTTTCAATACTCGATATTTTCAGCAAAATGCCTTTCACAAAAAGGTAAGCTGTAACCATATCTGAAATTGAACTCTTACGAAGAAACACCAATATTTACCCAATAAGAGGTGTCATCATCACACACTCAAGCGAAAGAGAATACAAGTATAAATAACCTATTATCGGCTACGTCCACAACCTAACTACGGTGAATCCTTCATACCAATTTCAAACAATACACAATTCCAATGCAAGGGTACACAAGCACCTGATCACAAACTCCAAACCACGAACAAAATGCGAGTATATTTTTGTTTCAAATACAAAAACCAAATGTTTATGCAAAATTGGGAATGTCCTGTTTCAGACATTTTATCGCCCAAACCAATAAGCAACATGCTCGATACAAAAAAAAAAAATTTGTCTCACCAAAAACCTGCACTTAAAAAATCACAAATATTATATTTGTAAGCTACGGAGGTTTTTCATCACAGAATAGTGATTCTAAATCTACACTGTCCCTTTAAGAAGTTAAAAAAAAAACAAGCTCATTTTCATTTTGAGTACGAGGAATTGTTTAAAAACTAGTTTTTTCTTTCATGCAACTTGCACGTCACAGGATAAACGGGCAAAGCTTGTTACATAAGGATGAACAAGGATAAGGAAAAGCATTTCTAATGGACTAGGAGGCCATTTACAACAATATGTTGGTTGAATGCTATACTCAGAAAATGGATGAAACATTAAATGTTTTTAGAACTACCCAACCTGTTCAAAATTCTTAGTTGTTGCCCCACATAGATAGCCAGTGCTTCTAGTTGCATCAAATTCATCGCTGAACTGTTCTACCTGCCAAATGTTTATGACCACATTTACCAACCAACATGGGCTTAATGAAGTCACAATATGAGAACACAAATTAGATTTATTAACAAAGGCAAAGATATTTGGTCTCAACTCTGGCTAACCCAAATTTACCTCTTCAACTTGGGTGGGATCTGAATTTACTCCCAGCACAGGAACAGAGCCATCCATAAGATGGCTAGCCTGCAAAAGAGTACCATCTCCACCAACAGTAACAACCAGGTCAACATCAGTAATTGGTTTCGATTGATCACTTCTGAATATAGATTCCCAATTAACAAGCTTCCGCTTTAATACATCCTGACAATAGTTTATGGCATTCTTGTGCACCTTACATCTGTTTTCTAGGTACTCCAAAACCTGTGATACCTTTGAGGAGGGAAAATAAGAAAAAAACAGAAAAATATTCATGCGAAACTGAGATTCTGATATTTATAAAGAATATGGCTTTATTATTCTTTCGCCTATTTGATTCTTCTCTAACCCATAGCAGAACTGGCTGTTTGTACTCCAAATAACAAATCTTCCAATAACGCCACCAAAGTTATAAGAAAATAAAACTCAATAGCTGAAAGCGAAGCACTAATAAAATACCAACAAATATCCTAAATACTTTCAAGTACCCAAACCTAGAAACCTGATGCATAATAGTGGAACTCAAAGCTTTGAGATTGCTTCTCTTGGACGCGAAATAGTTCGAGCTGCACTACCTACTCAATAAATAACACCGTTCATGGCTCAAAATTTCAGTCGGATGTCAGACTAACCTAATTGGCTCATTCAGCAGCAGAACAGAATGAAATCCAGGAAACAAAGTAGAATCTCAGGAGAATGATTACACCACATATGCACATTCATCATAAGATGTGACAAAAATATTTGTGATTTTTCTAAATGCTGATACACTTCTGTGACATAATAATCTAATGGTCCACACAACAACTACTACCATCCTATTCCTCACAGAAATTTCATCAAACAGGTAACCTGCATTACTCACTTGCTGCAAATGCTGCAACTTTCTTATCAATTAAAGCTACCCCAGCTCCCCAACAAGGCAAAATAAGCATTCAAAGTCGAAAGCAATGCTGGTTCTGTTCTCGAATTCATCCACTCTTACTTCAACAAAATTAATTAAATCCCAGTAGAGAACTGAAGTAGAAAATGTACGTGAGGGTTTGTGATTCTTGATAAGTCTTCACCATGACGGCTAGGGTAGACATCGAACGGCTTCAAAAGCATCAACAATCGCTTCCTCGACATCTCTGGTTTGCGCGATCTCCGTAAAGCTTCGATCAACTTAGCTTAAGAAAAAAACCCGGTTTATAACGGGTCTGCATAAATCAAATCCAGTGGGTCAAGTATTCGGGCCCCAAGCCCAATAGCCCAACCCATCAGATGTGGATCGGATTTTATTTCGGGTTGACCGGATTAATAGGTGAGATGGTCGTTCGTTCTCTCTCATCTCGACCCATCGATCACATAATATACCAAACCCGTTTTCCGCTTCCCCGCAACCAAACCCTAACCGGATCTTCCGATCGGACTCTCTCGCTCTCTCTGCATCTTCTCAATCTCGGAGCTGGGGCATCCGCAGCAGAATTTGGGTAAGATTCGAAATCCAAATTTCTCAGTTTTGTTGGTTTTCAGCTCTTGACGTGGATGGTTTGCTGGCTTTTGATGATTGATCAGTTTGAGGTTTTCCAAAACCTGAAAGGTATTTCCAATTCCAACAGGGCTTATTCTTGATTATCTAATGATCATGAGTTCTGTGATTGTATAGTTTCTTTGTAGTTTGACGCTGTTATGTTATGGTGCATAGATTTTGTGATGGTAGAATTAATGGTTTCAAGCTTACCAGTTACTATTTGTTATGAGCCTGCTTGCTTCACAGACCATTTTATCATTGCTACTTTCCTTGGCTTGCTGAGCTAAGTGAGATGTCCTGCCTTTTACTCCATTCCTTCTGTTTGAAATTGGTGCGATGTTTGAAAAAACATCAGTTTTGACAATTCTCAAGCAGAAGTGTTGATTGTTGTTTTGCGTTTCTTACCTTTTCTGGCAGCCTCTACCAAATTTCAACCCGACCTTGACATACTGCATAACACATTTTTCTATAACCTGGTGTCATTCTGTGTATTTTCTCTTCTTTTGAGTATATGGATAATTATCGTACGAAGTTGAAGCACTGTGCACTTGCACTGCTGGCTACACATTACCTTACCTCTCTATTTAGCAGCAAAAAGCACACAAATCTGAAGTTACAATAGGTAGAAGATTTGCTTTCCTTGTACTGTTTGATGATTATAGAATATTTTTACACGGGTCATAGAATTTGTTGCATTCATCTGCAGACACACTTGAAGGCAAAGGTTCATATTATACATGGTCAATCCAAGTCAGGCAATGCCTACTTGTTTGATTGTGTAACAACCAAGAATTGTCAATTTCTTGCTATCTACTTAAATGTGAGAGGCATATTGTAGAATGTCTCATTCAGGTCCCAGTTGTGGCTGTAGCCTTATTTCGTGATGTTATGCATATATTTGACTCCTTGAAATTTGCCTTTTTTAACTTAATTGGTTTTATGTGATACGCAGATATCTATTAAATTATTACACATATTGCGATGGAGTTGTCCAGTGAGACTGCTATCAAGAAGCCAAAGAGGTTGACATCTGTAGTTTGGAATCATTTTCAGAGGGTTAAAAAGGGTGATAGCTGTTATGCTGTTTGCGTACATTGTAACAAAAAGCTCAGTGGATCAAGTAATAGTGGAACGACGCATTTGAGGAATCATTTGATGCGGTGTCTGAAACGATCTAATGTGGATGTTACCCAACTACTTTCAGCAAAGAGGAGGAAAAAAGACAGTAATGCAGGCGTTCTCAATGTTAGTTATGATGAAGGGAGAAGAATGGACGGGACAAGTAGTCCCTTGAGAATTAGATTTGATCAAGATCAGAAGGATGAAAGCTATAAATTTGCCGGTATCAAGCTGGATGAGGATCGGAGCCGACTTGACCTTGCTTACATGATTATAATGCACAATTACTCGCCATCAATGACTGAGCATTTGGGATTCAGTATGTTTGTTAAGAACCTTCAACCATTGTTTCAACCTGTGCCAAGTAGTGATATTGAAGTTCTTTGTACTGAAATATATTTGAAAGAGAAGCAGAAAGTATACGAGTTGATGCAAAGATTACATGGACGAATCAGCATTGCTGTTGATATGTGGGCTTATCCTGGAACTGCTGGTTATTTGTGTCTGACCGCGCACTATATTGATAATGACTGGAAGTTGGGGAAAAAAATACTGAACTTCGTTACTCTTGACTCCTCTTACACTGATGATGTGCTCTCTGAAATTATTATCAAGTGTTTGATGGAATGGAATTTGGAACGCAAACTGGCTGCCATTACTTTTCACGACATTTTCATTAATGATGATAATGTAAACAAAATAAAAGACTGGCTTTCTCAGAGTAAGCCTTTATTAGGTGATGGTTTACTGCATGATGTGCGATGTGCAGCCCATGCTCTGAATTTGATTGTAGAAGATGCCGTGGAAGATCTTCGAAATGTACTTCAAAAAATACGAGGAATTATAAAGCATGTCAAGAGTTCACAAGCCACCCAAGGTAAATTCAGTGAGATCTGTCAACAAGTTGGTATACAAAGTCAAAATGCTCTGCTACTTGATTGTCCAAACCAGCTGCGCTCAACTTATCAAATGCTTAAAACTGCTGTGGAACACAAGGCAGCATTCTCTCTTTTGCAAATGCATGATGTTGCCATCACAACAGCATTATCTGACCTAGAATGGGAATGGGCTAGTGCCATTTCCGAATTTATGAAACTTATTTTTGAAGTTTCATCTGTATTCTCAGGCAATGCATGCCCTACTGCAAATATGTATTGCCCTGAAATATGCGATGTCCACCTCCAGCTGACAGAATGGTGCAAAAGTGAGGATGTGTTTCTCAGTTCTATGGGTTCAAAAATGAAAGCTAAGTTTGACAAATATTGGAGCAAATGTGGTTTGATTCTTGCCATATCAGCTGTCCTAGATCCCCGATTTAAAATGAAGTTAGTCGAGTACTATTATCCACAGATTTATGCAAGCCAACCTTCTGACAGAATCAACGGTGTGTCTTTGAGTCTGAGAAATATCTTCGATGCATATTCTATCTGCCCCTCATGGTCTTCTGTGGATCAAGGTTCAGCTCTGACCACCAGTAGCCTACCCAGTTCCAGTAATGACACAAGGGATCGGCTTAGAGGCTTCGACAAATTTGTGCATGAGACTGTGCAAAATAATTTACCGGTCTCAGTAGTTGACAATACCAGGGATAGGCTAAAAGGCTTTGACAAGTTTCTTCATGAAACATCACAAACCCAAAGTACCATATCAGACTTGGATAAGTACTTGGAGGAGCCTGTGTTTCCTAGGAGCTTCGACTTCAACATATTGAACTGGTGGAAAGTCCATACAGCCAGATATCCAATTCTCTCTGTTGTTGCGCGTGATGTTTTGGCAATACCTATGACAACTGTACCCCCGCAATTGGTACTCAACAGTAGCGGTAAAGTACTAGATCACTCTCAAGCCAGTTTGAGCCCGGACACTAGACAAGCGTTGATTTGCTCCCACGATTGGCTGAGCCCAGAACCCGAAGGTAGCAATAAATACACCTCCTTCTGAAGATTATAATCTGTTTTTTCACTTACGCAAATGTGATGTATTCGTTTCAGCATCTTTGCCATCCTCGATCAGTTCTGCCATGTCTGGCTTTGTTGAGAGAAGTTAAGATGGGGTTGGGAGTGTGAAGCAGGCTGTCTCTCAATCATAAGAATCCAGGTTGACTCGTATTGTGATGCTAGGCCACCATGGTTTGAACTTTGAAGAACTCCAATGAGGATATTTGTCCCATAAATAGAGATTACTAGCCTTGTACATTCACTATCAGATTTGCTACCTAAAAAAGTTAAATAGGAATGTTTTACTTGAGTTAATTAAAACACGAGTTTGTTGCTAAAAGTATATTGTAAGAGTGCATTATATTATTAACCTTAAATTTTACTGAATTTATTTAAAAATGTAGTTAAATGAAGACACCCAATTTTATTTTAAGAAAAATGGATATAGAGAAAATTGTTAAATATTCATATCTGAAAAATAATGTTGAAAATAAATTATACAATTACAGTTTGTGTGTTTTTGTTATAGGAATGATTAGATTTAGAAATGTTGGGATAAATATAATTATAAAAGAATTGTTCTCGCATATTATTATGTATTTATAAACAAAGTATTTGTTTATTATTTATTTATTAAAAATAATGTATTATTATTATTTATTAATAAATAATATTTATTCGGATTCTCTCCAAAACCCCTAAAACACAGCCTCGGTCGGGGCACGCCGTTTTCTCCTTTCTCATCTCTCCCGGCGAACGTATCTACCTCCGGCTGTCTTATTCTCTCACCGGTATATGTTCCTGACTGCATATTTTTTGCTCCACAAAAGGTGTTGAATATAATCTCTTGAATTCTTCGTAATTTTCGCATCTGAAAAGTAACATCGTCGCAGGCTGTCAAGCGACATGCTTACTTTTGCGGCCTCCTCTGCTGCAAATTCAAAAACTGTTGACGGAATTGGAAAAGCTTCCCACGCTCACTCCTCTTATTCATTTGTTCACAAGCAGAGGATTGCCGTGAGTGGATATTTATTTCGTATCAGATTATATTATCTGATCTTAAGACGCTAACATGGTAGTTTGTATTCAGTCATCAGTTGTGTACTCCCACCGGCTTAATTCAGCTTTACAATTGAGACATAACTCTTCCACTACCATGGCCATGTCATCAGCCGCAAGTTTATCACAAGACTCTTCACCATCTTCCGCTGGTACTTTTCTACGTCTCATAGGGGTGATAGCTTGTTGTAATTTGAATGCTTGATTGTAGAGAAAGAGACCATGGTTGGATTTTTTTTCCCATGTCAAAGATTTCTACACACTATCCTCTGTTTCAAATGCAAAGTTATTATACTACTTATCTAGCCTGAGGAGTGGTGACTTTGGGTGTACTTCTTTGGAAGTTATTCTTAAAACAGTTGATTGCGAGGATTAGGTTTAGCGTATCTGAACATTCTGACAACGGGTGATTAACTGCACTTTTACTCTAAAAATGCAAAGAGAGATATGCATTTAAAACAAAAAGAAATGACGATGAATGAATAAATTATCATAGAGGTTGATGTATATGCATAAGTCAATGGTTTACAGGATATGTCAATGGTGGGTCAGCATGGTAAGTTGAAGCACATGACGGTAGTCTAATAGCTCGTATGTGTCGGTAATGTTATGTTCATCCAGGGGTCTGGTTTGCATAGACATGTTTGGAACTTACTGTTTAGAATGTTAGCACACTTTCATTTGTACTTGTAGTACTTGTTTACATCTGAGTGAAACTTGTCAACGAGTGTTTTTCTATCTCAGGCAAAAAGCAAGCATTAATCTCTCTGTCCGACAAAAAGGATTTGTCTTTCCTTGGCAATGGACTACAAAGCCTAGGGTGAGTACCGAACATCTTTATAGGGATTTATCAGGATATTCTCTATATATTGTTTGTTGCTAGTGTATAAAGTAGTCAACATGCACTTCCTTGTAAAAGCTTCTACAGTCATTAGTTAGCTGGTTGGAATTTGTCATACAAGTTCCTCTCCCCTGAAATGTTTGAAGATACATAATCAGTGATTATGGGCACTGAATTTCTGATGTCATCTTTATCCTGTTTCCAAACAAACAAGGTTCTGTTCAGGATTTTTGTATCCTTGTTTTTCAGTGAAATGTTTGTGGGGCCTATATCAGTACATTTATTATTCAGAATTTGTCAAACCTTAATTTTGCTTTCCTAGTCCTGCATGCAGGGGCACACAATATTTAAGTATGACTAAACCGTGCAGGTACACTATTGTATCAACTGGGGGGACGGCATCGGCTTTGGAAAATATTGGAGTTACGGTGACAAAAGTTGAGCAGCTTACCAGTTTCCCTGAGATGGTTAGTTTATCCGAAAGAGATCCTGTTATATTTTGGATTTTTTATGTTCTTTCTTGACCGCTGTCTACATGCATTTCAAATCCTTTGTATTTCTGGAAGTTGTTATTTGATGCATCACAAATAGAACTTGAGTTGTGAAGCAAAACCTCTTAGTTTCATTTATCTTGTATTGCTCTTTGTTTTAATATGGTTCGGTGGTTGTGGTACCACAGCTTGATGGTCGTGTAAAAACTCTCCATCCTAATGTTCATGCTGGTATTCTTGCGAGAAGAGACCAACAGCATCATATGGAAGCACTTGATAAGCATGGGATAGGTAACAGTTTTATTTAGTGGATTTTTAATTTTACCTGATATCAGTTTGAACCTTTGATCACATTGTATCTGATTAATCATTAGTTCCCAGGTACTTTCGACATTGTGGTGGTCAACTTGTACCCCTTCTATGAAAAAGTCACTTCTAATGGGGGAATCGAATTCGATGATGGAATCGAAAACATTGATATTGGTGGCCCAACTATGATAAGAGCTGCTGCAAAGGTTATTAATGTTGATTAGTATTTTAGTCTAATTGCATTTAATTATACAAGAGTAAAAAATGATTTAATGTTGAAACTAACGTATACGTAGCCCTTTTCACAATACAGGGTTTTGACCTTTATTTTCAGTTTTCACAATGCCCCATGTTTAGAGTAGTTTGACAAGCACTGTTCAAGTTATTGATTCCCCATACACGTTTTCATACATGCTTATGTTTTCTTCCCCGAAGATCCAAACCCATGCAATATTGTTAGCTGCTTGTGCTGGCTTACACATATAGTATGTGTTACTTCCAGACCTAAACTAAACCTCGAGTAGCGTTTCAGAAGTCTGCGTAGGAAACAGATTGTAATATATGTGGCAGCGAAGTTGTTGATATCTGTGATACCATTTGTACATTCGTTCTTGTGGGAATTGAATTTCTTATACTAACTGTCTGTTTGCTTCAACGTTAGGGGTGTTACCAACATCTTTAAGCTGTGAATTAGAAGTTTCAATTAAGCTTATTTCATTTTCTGATAGTACTGAAAACAAAGCATGTGACCATATATTTAGCCGATTGCAATGTGAGACCCCTCTTTGGCTGATCATAGTGCTTTTCAAGCGGTCTTTGAGCTGACATATTTTGGAAAAAGAAAATAGTTATAAGTTATCAGTGCAAATATTATAGTCAGCTAACAGCCATTTGTGTGCCATAAGTTATTGTGTTGCATTTGTAGTATGCTGTGATAATCACCACAATGGCAGACCTTGATACCATTTTTCTTGAAGCAAGCTCAAAATGTACCTGCCACTCAAAAATAAAAAGCTGTTTACTCAATAAACATGAACAGTTAGTGTCTTGTATCTTCTAATTACCATGCAACGTGCAGAATCACAAGGACATACTGGTTGTTGTTGATCCACAAGATTATCCTTCCCTCTTAGACTATCTAAAAGGTGGAAATAATGATGGCGTCTTCCGCCAAAAGCTTGCTTGGAAAGCTTTCCAGCACTGTTCTTCGTACGACTCGGCAGTGTCAGAATGGCTATGGAAGCAAGTAAATGGAGGTAGTTAACTATAACTCTCTTGATCTTTTCTTGTCATGATCAGATATTGCATTTGAAAGGAACATTAGAAAATGACTCGGATGTCATACAAAAGAAAATAGTTCTTTCCCGAAAACTCTGCATAGTTTTCATTTTCAACCTTTGTGCTTCTATGTAATGAAAAATACCCATGTACAGCATTTGACTGATGCAGACATCATAATCAGATTAAACTTTTGTTTAATAGTATATATTAAGTTCTTATTGGGCTGTGAAGTGTGAGTGCATCAAGCTATATAAGCTGGAGAGTGAAGCTTAGTAAAGCATGCTGAAGGACTTTGGATAGATGGGTTTTCTAATGCAAACACTTTGTAACTGTGTTGTGAATTTTCAAAATTATCCAAACATTAGGCTGGAAAGCAAATTGCTACGTCAATAGCAGAAAGGTCTGTTCTCTGTGCTATTTCAGTGCATAAGCTCAACACTTGTAAGTAATAGATTAGCTGGTAGTCCTGCTGTGTGACTAGCATTGTTCTTGGCCTTGTTTTATGCCCTACTTTCTTTTGTCTCACATTTTTTTCTCTCGAATAAATGCAACTTTTGACCCTATTTGTATTATAATCTTCATTATTTTGATTCATTCAATTGTATCTTTTATTCTGTTTGTAGATATTTCCATTTGAATAGGTACATTTCAGAGTCGATACGTTGTGTGGTATATAACCATCCTTCTTAAGATTACAAAAACTAAAATATTCTCCCCACCACAGTTTCAGTATTTTCCTTTAAAGGGGGTTCCCTTGGTGTTTTTCCATTAATAGAAGAAGAAGCATGTCGTTTTTGGTTTCTGTTAATGTATTTTCTTACCTGTTCTAAATAGTCATACTTGCTCAGTGAGAAAAACAGAATGAAAAGACGGCCAAAAAATATCTGATTCGTTATCTTGACTATTTGGTGTACAATGATCACACCATTTTTCTTTTATCGTTTTTCAGAGGACAAATTTCCTTCTGAAATGACAGTGTCACTGTCACTGAAGAGTACTCTTCGTTATGGTGAAAATCCTCATCAAAAGGCAGCTTTTTATGTTGACAAAAGTCTGCGAGAAGTGAAAGCTGGTGGAATCGCAACTGCTATTCAGCACCATGGAAAGGTATGCAGTACTAGCATGTAGAGATTGAACTCTGGCATTGCAGTCTCTGATTTTATGTCAAATACAAAAGAAGTTAGTAACTCACTTTTCATTTGTTAAGGGAAATCCACAAATGGCAGTTCATTATATTTTAGCTCTCTTTTAATTATTAAAATGTGTTGTTCTCAGTAACATTTTACATGTGTGTGTGAATGTGATGTACATTCGGGATGTCAGTTATGTAAATGCAGTGTTCTATGTGCATTAAATAAAGACCCAACTAGTTGTTTCTTGGTGCAGGAGATGTCATACAACAACTATTTAGATGCCGATGCAGCTTGGAATTGTGTATCAGAATTTACCAACCCTACCTGTGTGATTGTCAAGCATACAAATCCTTGTGGTGTAGCATCGCGTGAAGATATACTAGAAGCATATAGATTAGCTGTCAGGGCGGATCCAGTGAGTGCATTTGGGGGTATTGTGGCCTTCAACACAGAAGTAGACGAGGTAAAGCTTGGTATTGTCATGGTTTATAGCCATGTATTAAGATTTGTTGTTATCCCCTCTAAAATTTATTTATATTACCAGTGCTGGCCTACAACATCCAATCTTCTTGGTAACATTATGATCAGTAGTTTGTTTATGCTTATAACATTATTTTTTAGCTTTTTTCTCTCTCGAATATAAATCAGTTTTTGAGGAATCAAATGCACATCTGTTATGGAATCTTATCAGGTGCTCGCCAAAGAAATTCGAGAATATAGAAGCCCAACTGATGGTGATACGAGGATGTTTTATGAAATAGTGGTTGCACCTAAATACACAAAAAAAGGGCTCGAAGTTCTTCGTGGAAAATCAAAGACTTTAAGAATACTCGAGGCAAGTAAAAATGAGAAAGGCAAGCTCTCTCTCAGACAAATTGGTGGAGGGTGGTTAGCTCAGCATTCAGATGATTTGACTCCAGAATGTATCCAATTCAGTGTGAAGTCTGAAAGAATTCCACAGGAGAGTGAGCTTCGTGATGCTGAGTTTGCATGGTTGTGTGTCAAGCATGTTAAAAGCAATGCTATTGTGATAGCGAAGGTAACTGTGTGCATGCCACATGTATCGGGTTTTGTTGTGTTAAGTAAGATTGTTACTGAATGTTCTGTATGAAATGGCAGGATAACTGTATGTTGGGTATGGGAAGCGGACAGCCGAACCGATTAGAGAGTTTGCGTATTGCAATGAAGAAAGCAGGGGAAGAAGTCAAGGGAGCAGCAATGGCTAGTGATGCCTTTTTTCCTTTTGGTGAGTAATATTATTTTAGAATCATCATATTCCCATCTGCTTGGTTTTTAAAGAATCAACTAGAACTACTCATTGATAAAAGAAAAAGAAACAACTGAACCTGATTCATAATTATACATCCATAGTAGCTGAGTACTCATATGGGGGTTTCATTTGAAACCGATTTCATAATCGATTGTATGTTTGCATGAGTTATATTGTCAAATTCGTCATCTCTTTGTCTGTTAACAGCAAAAAAACACAAACATCGATTTTCGGAAATGTTCTCTATCTGAAGTGCGAGTGTGAAAAGTAAAATATGATTTTGACCACTCTTTGTGTTCCCTACTCATTGCAGTATAGCATAAACATTTTTTCTCATGTAAAGCTATCTTTGTGTGATTACAGGATTGAATTCAAATTGCTTTAATCTATTTAAAAAATATAGGTGAAATCACTGTATTTTGATTGATGATAAATGCCTTTCCTTAAACTGTGAACAGCATGGAATGATACTGTGGAAGAGGCATGTCAGAGTGGGCTAAGTGTCATAGCAGAGCCTGGCGGTAGTATAAGAGATGATGATGCAGTAGCATGCTGCGACAAGTATGGTGTTTCCCTCCTTTTCACCGGTGTAAGGCATTTCAGGCACTAATGTATGATGCTCTTAGGAAGAACTTGAGCTTTTTTTCCTCCGCTGCTGCTTTAGCAGAAAATTAAAAGTAACTTATTGCATGTACTCACATCTAACAGTTTCATTTATTACTCTCAACATACATAGTTACTTTCCTTGGGGTTTGAAGAAGCTTGAGAGGGGATAAGAAATGTGAAATACATGATAATTAGGAAAGATAAACTTCAACATCACATAGCCTACAACATTCCATGACTTGATAATCTGTTACTACCCTAAACCCATTTAGAAAATGGACCTCAAAACATCACTCAGCTATTATACCTGCATGGATCAGAGGTATCATCATCATCGTCTAGCATCAGATTCTTAAGTCGTCTTGTTTGGTTCGAACACATACTTAACGAGGGACTCCTTGATGGGCAGAAGTTTTGGAAACTCTTTTTTCAGCTTGGAAGCGTCCATCTCATTGTTACTTCTCGCAGCTACAATAACCTTCGCTTGCTCTTCTAGCGTAAAGTTACTCCATGAGAATTCAGGGTTTATGTATTCTCTATACATCTCCAGAATTTCATTATGGCTCACAACTCCAGGGTTAGTGAAGTTCCAGATGCCTCTTAAGTTTCTTTTTGCCATCTCGATTGAAATGGGTAGAAGTTCGTCCAACACTGTCATGCTGTTTGGGATATTCACCACTTTATTGTACCGGGAAATTTTGGTGATGAAGTTGCGTGGGTTGCTCAAGTCGGATGAAATCGGCATTCTCACCCTCAGGTTGCATACATTTTCAAATTCCTTCAACAGCTCCTCAACCTAGTATGATCATCAGCAAATGTTAGAAGAAGAAAAATCTAACTGCAGTTATGTCTGCAGAACATATTAAGGTTTATGGAGCGGTGGAGACTGACCATAGCTTTGGTCTTCGAGTAGAAAGAACCATGGAAATTTGGTGTATCTTCCTCCTTAAACCCAATACCAGAACCCTCTGGATGGGCAGCATCATACTCAAATATGCATCCAGTGGCATAATTCATCACCAGGAGCCCATGCTCTCGGCACACATCTGCCAGGGTTAGTGTTCCAACAACATTAGTTTGAATTGTTTCAGTCTTGTGAGACTCGCACCAATCCACATTTGGTCTCCCGGTTACTCCTGCAGCATTAAACACATGAGTAGGTTTAACACTCTGAATGTCTTTCAAAAGGCTTGCACGATCGTGCAAACGCCCTTTTCCATACTCGTACAAAATCCCTTGTTTCTGACAGAGCTTTCCAAGAAGACCCCCAATCCATCCAGTTCTGCCATAAATCAAGAATTTGTATGATGAATTCTGGCAGTCGGAAGGTGGAACAACCTTCTGGTTTTGGGAGGGTTTTGGAGGAGAATTTGATTCAGAGATACCATTTTCAGTTCCATCAACATGCCTTTCAACACCACCAGGCATCATCAGCATCCTCGGATGAGGCAGCAACGCTCCAGACACATCACCCCACCAATTTGGGTTTTGTGTGTACCACTCCATTGTCTTCTTTAGCCCTTCTTCCCAAGTGGTACGCTCCGCCCATCCTAATTTCTTCAGCTTTTGGTCATCCAGAAAGTATCTTTGGTCATTGAATGGTCTGTTATCGACAAACTTGATGCTACTATCCGGATCCAGTGAAAAGAGTCCACATATGTCCTTTGCAACATCAATAACTCTCCTCTCTTTCTTTGTGCCTATGTTGTAAACATGGCCAACTTCACCCTTATGAAGTACCACCTCAAAGGCTTCAGCTACATCCTCACAGTATAGATAACTTCTAACGTTAGACCCATCCCCGTGGATCGGGAGAGCACTCCCTTTCATGGCCAAAAGAATGAATTTGGGAATCAATTTTTCAGGAAATTGATTTGGCCCATAGACATTGTTTCCTCTAGTGGTAATCACAGGCAACCCATAAGACCGGCCATAAGCCATGACAAGCATTTCTGCTCCGGCTTTGGTAGCAGAGTACGGGTTTGTTGGGAGGAGCTGAGATGCCTCATGGTTGCCAACCACAGCGTCCTCGTCTGTTTCCCCATACACCTCATCAGTACTAACATGGATGAACCTCCGAATCTGGCCAGTGACTTTGCACGCTTCTAGAAGAACATGAGTCCCGTATATATTATTTTTGGTGAATTCAAAGCTGTTACCAAAAGAGTTGTCAACATGGGTCTGCGCAGCAAAGTGCATTATGGTGTCGATGGACTCAGTGACGAGAAGGTAATTGACAAGATCAGCACTACCGATATCTCCCTTCACAAACTTGAAGTTGGGAGACGGCTTGGATGGTAAAAGGTTCTTCAGCTCTGAGCAATAATCAAGCTTATCAAGCACGACAATCTTGTAGTCAGGATATGTCCTGACAAGCCGGTTTGCAACATGAGATGCAATAAATCCAGCAGCCCCCGTAATTAGAATGTTCTTTGGAGTATATGAAGACATTTTCTGCACATGTAGCATTGCAAATTCAGTTGAAACGAAAAACTGCGTAAGAGTACCAGAGCAAGAACAATTATTTCACAACTTAACAAACTGAAATAAGTCCCTCCCGATAAGAAAAACTACCCAGAGACCCACATGAATGGTCATTAAAAACCATTCCAGTAGGGTTTCTATTTTCGGCTATTCTATAACACATAATGCTGCAGATGACTGATTTATACCGGCTTCGGCCATCTCCAACAAAGAACAAAACACAAAAACAAAGCCCCATTTATGGCAGCAAATCGATGAATTAATAAATCAAAGCACTATTCTACAAGTAGATGCATTACATAATCCATAAATTAATACTAAAATAAACACAAAAAAGGCCACACAGTTTGGGAAACATATAAAACCTCCAGATCAGATACAAACAAAACCAAATCAAAATCATTTCTTTACTGCATTTTGAGAAACCCAAAATGCAGATCTAATCATAAAAACCAACATTACCCTTACCACAAACATTCTACATTCAAAGCGGATCAGCCACCAATTACTCAAAAAAGAGAAAGGAACGTGGCATCCCGATTAGATCTAATCGAGCCAGAAGCAGCCCAGATCAAGCGGGATCAGCATCAATTTGTCAGAATCAAAAACAATAAGCGTGATTGGAAAGATGTGACTGACCTGACCAAGGCTGGAGAATTGATGAGGCAATGCAATAGACAAGTATGGAGGAAAGAGAGGGTTGAAATTGTATGAATGGAAGATGGGGAGAAGGAGATTTATACAACCCGGGAACGCAGTGCGGAAGCTCGAGAGAGAGAGTTAAGGAGAGCCGACGATAGCTACTACAAAATTTCTATTCCTAAAATACCCTCATAAATTCCATTCTAATTTCTCTCTTTTCTTCTTTCGCCACCTTCCTAAACTTATTTTTGTATCAATCAAATCAGATCCGCTCCAATCAAATGGAATTTAATTATACGAATACATTATATTTTGATTTACAATTATTTATATTTTATTTGTTATAAAAATGAAAATAATTAGCTGAACACATTACAAATTTTCATACGAATATTTTCCATTTAAATATTTAAAGATAGAAATGGAGGCATAGATAGTTTTCCGATAAATAAATATTAAACGAGCACAGTCAAACCCTAGTGGAGCGCGTTTGATCCCGAGCCAGAGTGGACCGGCGACGTTGGTGTAGCTTTCACTTCACACAGTTATGCTGTCTACTCATCTAGGACGACGGGACCTCTCCGTCTCTGCATTTCCCGTTGACGCATTCCGTTGGAGTCAGACCCGATCACGACACGTCCAGCAACTCATCTCCAATAATTCACTCTCCGTCTCATCCCCAATTGGCTCACTTGATCTCAGATCCAGCCGCAAACCCCACTCCATATCCAACCACCCCTTAAACGGATCCACCCACTTTCTCTCAACTCCATCTGGCGACGCTCGTGCCCGCCTCCGCTGCGACAGCTCATCGATCGTCGATGGTTCTACTGATGGCGAGAAGGGTGTGGGGGATTGGATTGTGACGGTTGGGGAAGCCCTGTCGACGGCTTTTCCTTTATGGGTTGCTCTGGGATGCCTTCTGGGTCTCCTGAGACCAAGCGCTTTCGATTGGGTTCAACCCAGGTGGACTGTGCTCGGTATCACGCTCACAATGCTCGGTATGGGTATGACTCTTACTTTTGATGATCTCGGCAAGGCTCTGGCTATGCCTAAGGAGATACTTACTGGATTCGTGCTACAATATTCGGTTAGTTATTCCTACTTTCAGTTTCAATTCTCTGTTTAATGGACTTCAGCAACAATTTATAAGTCTTCAGTTTGTACGAGTATGCATATTTCCTTGGGATATCAACATTCGGGTAACTTCGAAATTGTAGTGTCACGTTTGAGAGGAGTACGCCAAGATAAAAGTTTAGCTATGCAAGCGTAAGAGGACAAACAGTTTTCAGTCGTAGATAGTGACACTAGCTTTCGGTTCACCGTAATGGCATTAATGGGTGTCAGACAAGAAAGTCTACTGACTTGGGTTCTTAAAATTATCTACAATATATTAGGATTGGTTACTTATTCCTAACTGGTCTTACCGTTGCAATCTGATTTGCATCTTTAATTTGAACCAGGGGTTGTCACTATCACATTATGTGAAAGTTATCTTCTTTAGCAGGGGCCTGTAAATTGTCTCTTAAATAATGATACTCTAGGATGCAGTACAAAGCAAAATAATAACCATAATATAAGGACACTGTATTAGGTACATTTCTTGGTGAATCAATCACAAAAATGTGGCTAGGTATTACTGTGTGTTATCAGGCAGCCTTTACTGATGAACTTATATGCAATTAGTCGTCTTTTGGGGGTTAGTTGCCTATGCTTTCGTCTGAAAATCTCCTTGAAAACACGCATTCTTGATCTGACCACCTTTTTATGATTGTCTCACCAAGAAAATTATATGTATATGGTGGAATGGTTATTGCAATACCCTTTTAAACATACTACGAAGTCCAGCAACTCGGTCTGTAGTCCAAGTGGCAATAAGATTAAACTTCTAGAGTCCTCTGCACCACTCAACTATGATTAATTCTCAAATGTATTAGAAATATAGATCTATTGACACAATTCATAACACGTGTCACTTATTTGATTCTACGATAAAGGAATTTTAAATAACAAAAACGAAGTTCCTCAATTATAATGTCAAATAATAACTTCGTTTTATGAATTTCCAATTGATACTGATGTGAAATACATTTAAGAAATCATTGTATTACGGTTCTGCAGTTTGCTAAGTTAGATTTTCAGTTCAACAAGATAGGCAGCGGTTATACTTATTATTGTTCGTGTCAATTGAAAGATGGCCTAGTATGACTGCTTTTCATCTGATTGTGTTCTGTCTATATACTTGGGTACGCATTATCACCCTTGATTGTGTTCTTGTGTCAATATTCCACTATTTCCTTTTTCATGTGAGTGATAGAGTTTGTCATTTGGCGATGAAGTATTTGGTTCTGGACTGCTCAAGGTGCTGAAAGAGAGTGGATAAAAACATCGTGAAGAGAGAAGCAGGAGTGTTTATGATTTGTTTGTGGGATCGTGATTTTTGTTATTTCTGTGGCTTGAACAATTGTTTACATCTTTTTATGTGCACTTTAAATGTTTCAACTAAGACCGCAAGCAAACTATAGTTGGCATGCCTATTCGCTCTCCTTAATGTTGGCTGTGATTTGCTTGTGATTGGTGCTGGATCAGATTTTGTTCATGATCTCAGTATATGCTGTTACGAACTTAACCAACTATAACGGGTGACTTGTCGCAGGTAATGCCAATTTCTGGTTTTCTTGTGAGTAAGCTTCTGAATTTACCGCCCCATTATGCTGCTGGTTTGATACTTGTCGCTTGTTGTCCTGGTGGTAGGTGTATGTTACATTTGGCTATGCATTTTCACTTTAGCCTCTACTACCTATTAGGAGTGTTAAATGTTGATATAGTCTAATTTCAGGAACTGCAAGCAATATTGTCACTTATATTGCACGGTAAGTAAATTTTAATAAGGCAGCACAGATTGGCACTCCTTTTCTCTGCGGCCTTTGCTGTAGTCCTAATGATGTTGTATGTGTTGCAGAGGAAATGTGGCTCTTTCAGTGTTGATGACAGCTGTCAGCACGTTCTCAGCAGTGGTGGGTAAAATTAAGGATGACCTTTTCATTATAATTGTGCTCTTCTTTTGTGTTATTTACAGAAGAGTGGGTGGTATGTTCTGCTCTATTCATGTCATCGCATAATGATTATCAGAAACACACCTTGTTCAAAGTGCTTAGAAAACATCTCGTTCTTGCTTTCTTTGTTGCTGACTTGCCGTCAGAGTGATCCAATCCTGTTTTCTGTTTCATGTCAGATAATGACCCCCTTTCTTACAGCCAAACTCGCTGGGCAGTATGTTGCAGTTGATGCATTTGGACTTCTTAAGTCAACTATGCAGGTCTTCTTCGCATATACACTGGTTTGCGCGATGTCTTAAATCTGTGGCCTTTATAATGTTTTTTAAAATGGAGATTGCAGGTTGTCCTTCTTCCTGTATTGGCTGGTGCCCTCCTGAATCAGTACAGTCAAAGGCTTGTCCAACTTGTCTCGCCTCTCATGCCACCTATAGCTGTGGGGACAGTTGCTGTTTTATGCGGTCACGCCATTGCCCAAAGCTCTTCTGCAATCTTAATGTCTGGCAGACAAATTGCTCTGGCCGTGTTTCTTCTTCATTCATCAGGATTTTTATTTGGATACATGCTTTCCAGGATTCTAGGCATAGATATTTCATCATGTAGAACCATCTCTATCGAGGTTGGCATGCAGGTAAGTGAATAATTTCCGTTCCCTTTCCAAAGAAAAAACATGTTACTTGCGTTGATTTGAAACAGTATCTCCTTACATGTTTTGATGACTTCTTATATTGTTTGCAGAATTCGGTACTGGGTGTTGTTCTTGCGACCCAGCACTTTGGAAACCCTCTTACTGCAGTACCGTGTGCAGTATCCAGCGTCTGTCACTCGATATTAGGTAGCATGTTGGCAGGAGTGTGGCGGCAAAGTATGCCTCCCAGTCAGGATGTTCCAAAAGCCTCTACTTAAGTATTCGTCTCTAAACTGAATGGGGCTGTGGCTGTTGAAGTTATGGATATGACGAGGCATTTGGGTGGTGTTGGGGGTATCCTTCTTTGTTTTTTTCCTTCATGAAATTCAGCAACTGCAAGCCCTGCGAATTCGCAGTGTCTTGTGAGAGACTAATTTAGCTTGAACACAACACAAACTGTTACCAGGTAATAATTATTTTCCATTATGATTCTTGAATTTTTATGAAAGTGAATTCCAGTGAAGAAGAAAAGTCTTCCTTTCAAATTTACACTTGACAGGAAAATAACATGAACAAAAAATTGTCTGATGAGTTTTGAGTTTGGCGAAAAGGTTCATAGCTTATGTTTGTTTCCATGTTCAGAAGAAGTGAATTAACAGGCCTCCTATTACTCCTGAAACAAGCACCAGAACAGGTAGGCCAGTAGCTGCGGCCGCATTGCTTTTTTGATCCTTGACTGATGCGGTTTCTGTTGCGTTTTCAGGGCAGGCAAGACCTTCTTTCCCTTCGCGACACAAATTGGCAAACAGGCCCGGTGGATATTTTCCATACAGATTGATATAGCTGAACATAGTTGTGGCACAGTCACTGTTTTCGTCGTTGATCTTGTCTACAAAAGGGCAGGCGAATTCCTTGAATGCCGTGCAGCAGGCCTCGGCCGTGTACCTTGGACCCTTGCATTGGCTGGTTAGGATGGTGTAGTTCTTGTTCTCAAAGTCCTCTGTGCAGGCTGCAAAATTGAAATAGATGGGTCGATGATTAAAACCAAGTCAAATATAACAAAAAATTTAAAAATCCAAAAAGTAGGTATTGTAAAAGACAGGCAGATCGAGGAAACCTGTTTTGGCCTGAAGGAGGAAGCGGCCGGTGGAGGCATGGGACTGGAGTGCATCATCTGCACGCAAATTTATCATTAAAGAAATCACAGAAAAACAACGTTAAATTGGCATAATAACCAGCTTACCAGAAATGAAGCTTTGAGAGGCCACGAAGCCTATGAAGAAGAAAACAAGGTGGGGACAAAAGCCAATCTTAGCAGACATTTTTGCACCTCCTTGGAGATGTTCAAATCTCCAAGTTTGATATTTCCTCTCTTTTTTCTCTTCTTGTTTTGTTTAAGAATGTTGTAATGCATCCTCCTCTTTTCTCTCCCTTTTTTCATTCCCTGCCATAACAAATTTGGTAATTGGAGGAGTTGCTGACTTGTCGGGCTGACTAAGGCCCTGTTTTTTTGGAACACCATGTTGGCGTGAGAACTGGTGGCAGGCAGAAGCAATAGAATTGTACATATTTCTTCTTATCTTTGTTGTAATGCTGTGCTATGCTATGATGATAGTTGATACTATACAACAACCCCACTTTTCAGAGGTAATAAATAATGACTGGCCGGAGCTCAAGAATGCTCTCCTCAGCATGCAAATCTGAAGCTGCTTCTCATACACTTGTCTAATCTATCCGTTCAAGGTTGAAATGAACCATCTCTTCAAGGGCTGAACGGAAAATGCTCTCGGGAAGGCATTTGAGGTTTCTTAGCGCCAGATCTGCCTTTTCCTTGGCCAGTTGTCGAGCCTTTTCAATTCCTCCACAGCTCTTCACCAAAGTGATGGCTTCATCGAGGGAACCTGGCTCGCAAAATTCAGACTCTATGATGTCCCTCAGATGGGGTGCTTCATCAAGTGAGAAAATTACAGGTGCTGTCAGATTGCCTTTGGCCAGATCACTGCCTGCTGGCTTCCCTAGTTGTTCAGCAGATTGTGTGAAATCAAGTATGTCGTCTACTACTTGGAATGATAGACCGAGATTCTTCCCATATTCGTACATCTGCCCACTTATGCTGATGTCCACACTGCTGAAGATAGCAGCTCCTTTTGTACTCGCGGCTACTAACGAAGCTGTCTTGTAGTAACTTTTCATCAAGTACTCCTCAAGGTTGACATCACAGTCGAACAAGCTCGAGGCTTGCTTTATTTCACCACTAGCAAAATCTTTAATCACCTGTTTTAACAATAAGATGCAAGCTTTTACACTTCAGCTTCATGAAGTCATATCGGTCAACATAAGATGTAAGCTACCATACGGAAACTGGACATACCTGGCTGACGAGCTTAATGACTTCAATATTCTCAAGGTTAGACAGATACCAAGAAGATTGGGCAAACATAAAGTCCCCTGCCAATACTGCCACTCTCGTGCCATATAATTGATGAACCGTCTCCTTGCCTAATATTTAAGATCAAACGAGTATCAATATTTTCTGCTTCCAGTAAATTTGTACTCGAATTACTATCCTACAGCTTGAAGTTTATGCTGTATTTGGTGGTTTAATCTATGCAACATTGCAAGAACTGAGCGAGTTAATCATATTTTTCACTGTTACAAGGAATAATTATGCTTAATTCCAAGAGCTGTATACAAAGCAACTCGGGGATCAATTTAGAGTTTCATTAATTTCTAGCTTTTTTATATTTTATCCTCATGACAGTTGAATCCATGCGTTCATATTCAGGGTGGCTAATCATGATTACACGTAAATATATCTTTCCGAGAAACTAGATTAATTATTCCCTAACGTCACTTCATTCCTTGGTCATCAGTTCATCACTCCAACGCGTTCAACAATATCTTTATTAAACATCACAAAATACATCAACCTATTGCTTAGCCGCATCTTAATTCCTCGCCATAATAGAAACATAGTTACACAGCATAGTGATGCTTCCAAATAAAGTTTACTTCATCGAAAGCATAGAACGACGTCTGATTGATAAAATGCCAGAATGCAATAAATTATCACCACAGTGGAGTTTTTGTTATTGCATGTTATAATCCTTAAATCATATATTCACCATTAGACTGACTAACCTCGTATAAAAATGGGTAAAAAGTCATACCTCTCCGTAGATCACTTTCATCCAAAACGTCATCATGAATAAGGCTGGCCGTATGTATCATCTCTATAATCTCTGCCAGGCGCCGATGCTCTGTAGTAAGTTCCCTGGATTAATAATATCAAATAACATATCCCTCGTGTTTCAATTGTGCAACTACGTATTAACAAGATTTACTCAATAAAAGATTTACTTCAGTCCAGCCATCTCTGCAGTTGCTCTTGATACAAGAAATACCAAAGCAGGTCTCATCCTCTTACCACCAGCACCAAATATCTGCTCAGCCGCAGACATCAAAACTGGGTTTTCTGCCCCTATAATCTAGAGGAGTATTATAGTGCAATTCAGAGCAGTATGTTAAGAGCTTGATGTGTATAAATACTGTAGTCAGCAACTAGTCCATATTGTTTGAATGAATGAGAGGCGCAGACAGTAAAAGCACGAGACCAACAATTGTGAAAGGAATATTGTCGTAATCAACTGACAAGTTTGTTTTAAGTTCACAACAACAAGGCCAACATATACAAGTTCTAAGGTCTCACAAGGAACAAGCACAACCAAGAATCATTGCTTCAAAGCAACTGGAGAAAACCTATCAAACAACCATATTTGAAAGTCATTGACGAAGTGCAAAGACGAGTCATTACGAACTGTTGTATAAATGAGCCTAGTTGAAACTGAAGCTATACATATGAAGCCAAGGTAAGGTATAAATCGGCTGGAAAACCTAAGGCAAAAACATAAGCTGTCAGAGCTAACTTTTTGGCACAGCGAGTACACTTGTCAAGATATAGAGGGGCTACTTGCAAAAAATCGGACCGGCTATTGAGAGGGGATATCTGCTTTAAGAAGGGCCACTAGAAATAAGTAGGGCCAAAGAGAATATAAACCGATTACAAAAATGCATTGCAGATTGAAAAGCATCATCATGATTTCATGAGCATTAACTTTAGTGTGCTTCCAGCAACATCTGCATGAAACATACACATTGAATCTGAGTTTCTGTGAAAAAGAAGGCTTACAGATTTGAGGTTCTGATTCAGGGTAAGAAGGTCATCCGCAACCGGTTCAAACATACTTGCCAAGGAAACTGGCCTCATGTAATCACTCTTCAAAATCAACAATGAACTTGGAGATTCAGCCCCAATTCCTGAATGAAAGTAGCCCAGCAAAAAAAACAACCAATGTTAAGATAAATCCCTAAACATCTGTAAAAGTGCAGAATTTGTACCATTGAGCAGAGTTTCAGGCCTCTGAGCGGAAGCTATTGCTTGGGGACGAACCAATCGCCTGTTGCAATGAACCAGCTTTCTAGTAGAACGATTAAACGAGGCGCTGGAAGAACAGCCGGCGCAGGTAACCAAATCAAGAGTGTGGCACGCTGCTGACATCGTTCAGCCCAGAGAGAGGACTGGATAGTGAAAACCCTCAATCGCAATTCGGTTGGTACTGCAGATTGAATGCTTACAACCATGTGGGTATTGGGAAAATGCTGTGCAAAAATGCAGCCTTTTTATTTAACGGTAGGCCAAAGCAGATGAGCAGAAAGTGGGTGTCGTTTATCTGATGATTACTTCAACTGTTGTGTGAAATTGACAAGGTTAGATTTTGGTTTAGGGTGGAAGGAAACATCCAGTACAAAACGGAGTGAGGAGCAGAATGAAGAAGCCTTCCTTATCTGCTTCCGAACTTGAGACCCTTGATGATCGTAAAATGCCACTTTCTCTTCTCCAAATTTATTTCTCACTCTTCCTACCAATCACGTTTTTGTGAGTTTTTCATTTCTAATTGTCTCGTACTAAATTACAATAATAAATATATAGAGATGATTTGAATGTATTTAATAACATTTTATAGCTGAAGTAGATCGTTTGAAAATTAAAAATGGAGTGTTAGAAACGATTTGTATAAACAATCACAAAAAATAAAATAAAAACAAACGGCCATTTACATTGAAAGTAGTAAATCATTTTGAAAAAAATGACATTTTAAATTTAAATTTCAGAAAGTGGCATTATCAAAAAAAATTGTTTGCGATTGCTAGTTTTAAATATTTTGATTAAAAATTAAAATTATAAACTATGTATGTAAATTATTTTTTAATTAGGAAATTAAGTTACTCAAATAATGTTTATTAAGTCGCAAAATAAAAGTGTGTATCAAGTGGTTGAACTTGCTCATGAGGAACGCCGTTCGAAAAAAATATTATTTATTAAGAGTCTGTTTTTTAGAGTTGAACTTATACTTAACTGAATTTAATTTAATTTAACTTAACTTAAGTACTTAAGTTAAATACTGTAATTTTGCGGTAGTGTAATAGTGGTATGGTTGGGTGGTGGTGTTGTGGTGGTGGTACTGTGGTGGTGTGATGGTGGTTTGAGCGGTGTTGTGGTGGCGGTGGTGTGGTGGTGTAGTAGTGTTACGTTGGGGGTGGTAGTATTGTGGTGGTGTAGTAGTGTGCTGTGATGGTGTAGTAACGTTATGATTGTGGTGGTGGTGGTGTAGTAATGTTATGGTTGGGGTGGTGGTGTAATAGTGTGGTGGTGGTGTGATGATGCAGTAGTGTTATGTTTGGGGTGATGGTGTTGTGGTGGTGGTGGTGTGTGGATAAAAGACATGATGAATAGTGTTGGTGGTGTTGTTATGGTGGTAATGAATAGTGGTGGTACTTAACTGAACTTAATTTAACTGAATTTAGCTTAATTTAACTTAAGTACTGAAAATTTAAGTTGTAAAGAACAGACCCTAAGTCATGGACTTAATTACAAATGCAAATCTAATTCAAATAAGAAAAATGTAATATTTATTAAAAAGCGGAACAATTAATACATGCATCTACGTTCATAATTTTTAAGTATGATAATAATAAATTATTATTTTTATTACAGTTAAGTATAAATAAAAAGAGAGTAATTTAAGAAAAAAGTACAAATACATATTTGACTAATGTCTCATTTCAAATCAAGTACCGAACTATCAAATTTTCAATTTAGGGGCCAAACTATACCAAACTAAATAAACAATTTCAAATTAAGTCCGGAGTATAAAAAAAATTCATTTTCGGATTATTCACAATTGGTACAAATTCAACTAATGTGATTAATTCTTATAACTTAACATGAGAAAATTATTATGGGACGTCAGCAAAAAGCTGATCCGTCCGTCAAAGCCTTCTGCGTGAGAAAGGACAACCAGATAGAGAGAGCTGTCGGTGGCCCCATATTCTTGGCCTCAGCCCATCTCGCCTCTACGGTCCTGATCAGTTGATCTGTTCTTGCTCTAAAACCTCATAACAATTCCATGATAAAGGGCACGAACATAAGCTCATTGGCTGAACAACCACAACCGTCCTTACAGACTGTCCTCTCCTCTGCCCTCTTAGCTCCCTTCCACTGACTCTAGCCACGCCCCTCCCTCACAAAGGGAGAGACATTGGACACATCCACACAAAGATCTCTACCTACATCGCACGCTGGCACCAAAATGGCCCCTAGCTTCTCTCCTCTTGCAAGAAGACCAGCCACCTCCAGCCAAGGCCAAAAATTAGCCTCCCTAAAAAAGTGAACAAGGCGGCTCTCTCCGCATTGTGCCTCTGAATGCTCCTTCCTCCCCCCGGTGAATGGAAGTCGTGATCATCAACCGCATCAGAAGTGTGCAATCCTCTACAGGCAGCACAAGCGCGAAAAATAGTGAACACAATGTGACCGATACGGTATTTGAAGACGAAACACATATGTATATTTCAACATGAAGTATATATTAAAATTGCATAAAAAAGTTTCTACAACACGGGATCCATATGAAGCCGGGATAAGATGATTATTCACTTCTCATTGTAATAAACCAAAATACATACATAAAAAGAGAATCAAAGATAATTGAAACTGAAGGTAGAAAAGACGTCTTGTCTACGAAGCCGAGTCTTCGATCTTTAATCTTCTTGAAGTCTTAAGTCGTCTTTCCTCTCTTCAAGAAGTAGGTTGAATTTTGCTCGGTTCAGAATTCTCCTCCTTGAGCTTTAGGTCTTTATTTATACTAAAATCGATGGGTTGATTTAAGAAATCAAATTTCGGACCAGTTCAATGCAAACCAGCGGTTGACTTGTCACAACCGCCGGTTCATTTAGTGAAACCTAGTTTAGTTCGGAACCGGGCTATCTCAGAGGGTCTCGAAAAAATTCATATTTTGGGCCAGTTTATGAACCGACGGTTTGGTATCGACCTGAGCTACTGTTCACTATGTATGATGATTCTGATTTTCTCACTTGTTTGACCCTTTAAACCTTTGAATTTATCTTCGAGTAAACTAGAAAGTTGACTATCTTTGAGTTAGATTTCTAACAAGCTATAACACGCATCAATCAGAAAATGATCATGCGCTCGGCAAACCTTTGAAAACGAATACGTCAATCTACCCATAGTTGGTATGTTTTCATCTGAATCTTTGTAGTTTGCCTTTCTGCCTCTAAACGAACTTCAATGCCCTTATTTAATGAAGTTTGACCCTTAAAATAAGAGTATCATGGAAAAATAGCAATGAAAAGTCCGTAATACAATCAAAATTCTACTATGATTTACCGTGTAATTAGTTAATAAAGTCGACTGGTCAGTTCTACATATGTGCATTCATGGTCATTTCTCAACCTCTTTATCTTTAGGTTGAGGCGATTTTCAACTTACAGTTTGTATATGACTGACAAGCGTATTTTTAACCTTTTATAGTTGTCTATTTATGTTTTAGGGGTCAAATTGTAGGCAAAAATAATTTATAAACCTTGGTAAACCAAGGTTCAGTCCAAGGAACAGGTGTATGTATATACTAGTTAGCAAATAACGTGCGTAGCTATTTCTAATAGAAATCCAGAAAAGTTATGCTAACAATCCTAATGATGCTAAGAGTAAAAGGTTGATTTTATCAGAGAAGGAGTTCTAGGATCAAACTTCACTCACCCCTAACGTACAAATCATGCAATGATTCTAATAATCCGATTATATTATAGAGTAATGGAAATAACCTATAAACATCATGCAAGCAGTCCAATCACAGATCATTGTCTGAATTAATCTAAACTGTTGAACGCCACTCAATCACGGATTATCAATAATTTCGATTTATTAAGCATAGGGTTTTTAGACAAATAATGTCGACTTTCCTATCTGTAAGTCTAATACGGATGATAGAACTTGTCCCACCGGTTGTTATAACAACTGCTGAGGAAACGCGTTAGGAGTGTTTCGACTGTTTCGAGTGAAAGTAAATACTGAAGCGTAAATACGAAACACAGAGATTTGGTAACCCACTTCGGGATAATGTGTCCGTAATGTGGGGGAAGGGGTTCTCCTAACCCCAAGAAGTACAACGAAGTACACTAGAAACGATCGGACAACGAAGTACAAACTTGCAAGACTGCCTCTTCAAGTCTTTCTACCACCGACTCTTCTGGATGCGCACTGTGCTCCCCTCGGTGTAGAGATTCCTCTCTATGGCTTGTCACAACAGCTTTGTTCTCTAGAACAGCTGCTCGTCCACTCAACGTCCTCCCGGATACCTGGATAGATCTATTTTGCAACAGGATTTGTGGAATGTATATCTTCAGCAAATACTCCTGGTTCTCGTACTTGAGTGATAACTTTGCTCCGATCTTCGATGAGTGCACTCAATCATTTAACCTCGACTTCTCTTGTATATTTTCATAATGCAAGAGAGATGCTTGAACGTATGTGTTCTTCAACTTCATTCCACCATCAATTTATGGCCAACGACAATCTCCTCAAATATCTCAACCAATATTCGAAAGAATATATTTGAATATTTGTTGATCTTCATCTTGTTCCCAAACCAAGAGATTGCGTTCCCAAAATATAGTTGAAGATATTCCTAGTAATCTCGGAGATATGCTCCACGCCATAGATTCTCGGAATCTGCTGATTCCAAAAAAAATACGTCTTTGGTTTACAGCCAGTGCGAATTCGAGCGCTTGCTATAACACCTTGCGTTGCATCTCCTGACTTCAGAGATGCAGATTTAGCTTCTGGAAATTCTACGCATATTTCTAACTTACTTGAACAACTCTTTGCACAAAAATATGCCATACAAAATCATGGGACTAACACTATCGATTCATGTACTAACAATATAGCTACCATGCTTTGATATTAATTCACTTAATCCGGTTAATTCTCTCAGACCAAGTCATCTTTTTGGTTCTTAACCTAATTTTGTTCTAATATGAAGGCATCCCTAATCAATGTCAGACATGCAGGAACGATAAATTAAGAACAATATAATTGAAGAATTTCATTAACATAATCTAAAGTTACTAAGATAACATGAATTGTTGAGTACAAGCATGAGATCCGTAGGATTCCAGAATTAAAGGACTACTCGCTACTCATGGTGATTACCACCAATACAAGAGTGGAGAAAATAGGGAACGAAGAAACCATGACAATGATCTTTGCTTCAATCTCTTGTCTTTTTCTCTGCTCGCCTGCCTCTAGTTTCAGAAAATATTCAACCCTTGTGAATGAGTTCTAGGTTTTCATTTATACTAAAAATCAATTGACCTGATTTTTGCATTTTAGGCCGGTTCTAAACTGAACCGTCGGTTAGATATGTGAACCAACGGTTCAGATCTGAACCGAGCTACTGTTCACTCAGCACTGTGGTTCTGACTTTGACTGCTTGTTTGGCCTTCTAAACCTTGAATTTGGTCTTGGTGTAAACCAAAGAATTATAGCTCTTCGAGTTAGCTTTCCAAAAATGTATGGCACGCCTCCATCGGATAAGAATCATGTGCTTGGCAAGCCTTTGACGATGATCAAGTAAATCTGCACATTCTTTGGTCCATGTTCGTCTGAATCTTGTAATTTTTTTATTTTGCTCCAAATGGGCTGCAAAGCTGTAGTTTAATATGATTTGACCTGAAATGAGAGTGAAGTGGTAAAAATACATAGAAAAGTTCGGGAGAGAAGCGAAATTCATCATCGAGTGGATGAATGATTGATAAGTAAATCAACCGATCAATGACAAATTTCTAAAGTGCCTCATCTTTACTTTTAAGCAAAATTTACATAATAATGTTTGTAGTATAATCTAGGAAAGTCACGAAATATTTGTTACCAAATAAGGTGGGCATGATTTTCAAATCACTATGGATTAACTCAAAGGGTTTAGTTTTTTCTTTCAACACTTGAAAAGGAGGTTCACATTAATTTTGCTCGGACACATCCACACTTGGATTTGGAATCTATTTCAGATTTGGATATACACTCCGAATTCATCAGTTTATTTACTGTGTCATAAGTCATGTGGCTTGATATATTATCTCACAAATTGGAGGACTCAAATAAACAGAAGAATTACCGTTATTGATTTTGATGGGTATGATGGTCGTTACATTCATCTTCCACATTCATTTTTAATATAAGCTCAACCCACATACATTCAATTCTTATTAAGAAAATTTCTAAGACTCAAAATATCATCTTGAATCTATGGCTATGCAATAGTGTCCTAGAAATTATGTCTTTCGTTTGTTGGATACTTACATAACCTCTGTCAGCTTTACCTCCTTGCCCGAGGTTAGCTTTAAGATCACCGTCCATTTCCCCTTAATTTCGGAGGTGTCAGAACTGCCCACTTAAAAAATTTCTCCAGCTTCTGTCAGCTTTAGCTTAGAGAATGCCTTCTTGCCTAAGCAGATATGACATGTTACTGTAGTGTCCAACCATCACTTCTTTGGGTTTGAGTCCACCAAGTTGAGCTGAAAGAGTACCGTCACTAGGAAGTCTTCGTTCACATTGGTTGCATTGGCTTTCCTCTTCTTTCTTATGAGTCGCTTACAATCAGTCGTCTTGTGACCCTCATTGTTCTCTTGAAGCATTTATTCAAAAACTTAGGTTAGTTTTTCTTTTAAAGGCGTTCCCACTGAGCTTAATCTTTTCAGAGGATGCCTTCAGTTTAGAGCTTACCCCGTGCTCCACCATGTTTGCTATTTCTGACGGTGTCATAAACCTTTTGTTAGAGCCACACATGTCTTTAATATCTAAAGATGAACCACCATGTCTTCAAGATTCGGCTGCTTGCGCTTGTGCTTGAGATAATTCTTGAAATCCTTCCATTTCAGGAGACACTGGAACATTAGCATCAATGTCTATTTGTTTTTTTGGTTATCCAAGAGACCAAGACTACAAGAAATTTAAATTGTTTTTAACTTCAACATTAACTGCCTTTAATCGTGAAATAAAGCTATAAGATTGTTGTTCAAAATACAATATATGTGTGCGAATAATATAAGAAATTAAATAAAATGTAACAAAATCAGAAAAGGAGAGCCGAAGCTCGTTAGACGATCTTCTTAAAGCATTAATGACCTTCTTTTGGTGTTAGAATTTATAATCGACCACTTTCAAAGATACAACGAATCAGCTAGCAACTCTTCTAGGTAGTGGTATGCGTGCGACGAGTTTGGACGAATTTAACTTGTCCTAAACCCGACCAGAAATATTAGGTCACTTATTTGAACCCAAACCTAATCCTAAACTCAAATTCTGCCCTAAATTTTTTTTTTTTTTTAAAAGATGGTATGCGAGGTTGTATAAATCGAGACCGGACCAATGTAGAACAAGATTGTGCTAAAATGGAGTATTGACTAGTTGTAGATTGTAAAAATTTGAAATTATAGTTTTGTTTTTCAAGTATGCAATCAGTACCTAGTCTAATATAATACCACTTTTTATCAAAAGTATAGATAATTAATTGACATGTTGTTCTTTTGATGAAATGAAAGTATTAGTTTCAAGTTTTAGTGAGAAAAATAAAATTTTACGAATTAATTTATCAGGTCGAGTTACTCGATGGTTGACCCTAATTCGAGTCGACTCATAATTGTTTAAGCCATGCCAGGTCTTGCACACCCCTATTCTTGACCAAATAATTTGCTCGTCAAATTTTTGTGTGCCTTTAACTATCACCGGATTTTGAAAAGCTCAAAAAAAATACTCAATAAAAGTAGTCCACGAGAGTGTGTGTTTGTTGTTAGTTTTGGTTAGAAAAATATAATTTTATGAATTAATTTATCAAGCCGGGTTACTCGATGGTTGACCCCTAACACGAGCCAAACTAAATACCGAGCTGGTTCAAACACAACCAGTAAATGTTCAGATTGATTCTTACACACCCTTATATTTTGCACCAAAGAATTAGCTCGTTGAACTTTCTCGTGCCTTTGACTATCATTGGACTTTGAAAAGCGCAAATGAATACTCGATAAAAGTAGCTCGCTAGAGCGGAGGACTGCCGGAGAGAGTTGTGCTTGTTGTTGATTCGATATCAAATGAAGAAAAAGTTTCTCTTTTTATAGGCTACCTGATAGTAACGCTCGAGCATCGCCTTAAATTCAGCTAGCCAACCCTCACTTTAGACATCGTCTCATATCATGTCAGCCGATGCCTAAGACACTAAGGCCATGTTCTTTTGTACTTATAAAGTACTTATTTCAGTACATATAAATAAATAAAAGTAAATAAAAGTAAATAAAAATAAATATAAGTAAAGTAATAAGTTTAAGTACAAAATATAAGTACAAAAGAACATGGCCTTGTGTGTTCTTTTGTACTTATAAAGTACTTATTTCAGTACATATAAATAAATATAAGTAAAGTTCAGTACATATAAGTAAATATAAATAAATATAAGTACATATAAGTAAATATAAGTAAATATAAATAAATATAAATAAAGTAATAAGTTTAAGTACAAAATATAAGTAAAAAAGAACACACCCTAACTGTCATTATATATAACTAATGGTCAATCAAGCATTACCTTAGTTAAGCCCAAAAACTCAAGCGATAGATCATTAACTGTATCTTGTTTGAATTAAAAGCATCTTTGAGTGACTTATTCTTTGTTTTATTGATCTTCCACAAATTTCGTCTTCCGATTTTATATATTTGTTGAAGGAAGAACCTTCCTCATATGCCTCGTCACGAATTTACTTTTTCATCTCTGAATTGTGCAGCCGGTCTTATTCTAATGAGGTTTTACTAAATTCTTAACTTCCAATCAATATAAAAGGAGTTTGATTCTGTATTGAGGCATCTATTTTCATCATTGATATATAATTATTATTCATCGTTTCAATGGATATATTTATTCTCGTCTACGTGTGATTGTATCGTGACGCCACCAAATCAACTTCATTTTATATTGTATACTAAATAATTTTAAATTAATAAACGGATTTTATAATTTAATAAAACGACGGTATATGGGCCTGGCCTATGAAAAATTGTACAGCGGCCCAAAAGAAACAACAACCATCAAACCCAAATCACCATCCATCTAGGGTTTATACTCCGTCTCTCCGATCCAGAATTGCATCCTCAAACGCCACACTTTCACATTTAGGCATCGTTGTTGACAGCATCCATGGCCGTCTTCAGGGTATCCTTCCATCGCCAAGCCATCTGAATATATTTATTATCTTATAAACCCTGATCCGAACTGTAATTGATTTTCTTATTCGAAATCTCTGTGTGCAGTTTCACCAGTACCAGGTCGTGGGCAGGGCGTTGCCGACTGAAACTGACCAGCATCCTAAGATCTATCGGATGAAGCTATGGGCAACCAATGAAGTCCGTGCCAAGTCTAAGTTCTGGTAACATTTCCCATGTTTCTCTTATTTTATGATGATTTTTTGTCTAGCAAAATTCAAATTCTAGGGCTGATTGTTGTGCTTCGTGGTTTGGTATACACAGCCTGCAGATGGCGTTTTCTGAACTATCTAATAAAGTGTTGACTTACTAGCTAAAAATCTAAAGCGATTTTTAGCAAAAAAATGTTTGGTGCGCGTGATATGGTTTTCAAATTATTGTCTCATGTATCCGTCAGGTATTTCTTGAGGAAGTTGAAGAAGGTTAAAAAGAGCAATGGACAAATGCTAGCCATCAATGAGGTAACAGTTTTATTTTTTTAGCATATGTCCTTCTGTGATATGGTAGTTTTCTTTCTTGTTATCTCCAATTAAATTAAAGTAGCTGTAGTTTTGTTTTTCTTCTTTTTTCATCTATTTGATTATAGCTTCTTGCGTGATACTTAATATAAGGCTGCCTCTGAATATGAGTTGGCTTTCATCTGTGATTTTTAAATTGTTATGTGTCATCAACACATTCATTAATTATATATCTCAACGGAAGTTAGTTTGTCTATTTAAAGGAGTGTTACCTTGTATCATAGTTTCTGCGGCTATTTCCAGTCATTTATGTGGTTTTTGTACTTTGGTAGATCTTTGAGAAGAATCCAACCACTATTAAAAACTATGGAATTTGGCTGAGGTACCAGAGCCGAACTGGTTATCACAACATGTACAAGGAGTACCGTGACACCACACTCAATGGTGCAGTTGAGCAGATGTACACTGAGATGGCTTCTCGCCATAGAGTGAGGTTTCCTTGCATTCAGATAATCAAAACAGCCACCGTTCCGGCCAAGCTTTGCAAGAGGGAGAGTACCAAACAGTTCCACAACTCTAAGATCAAGTTCCCATTGGTTTTCAGGAAGGTACGCCCACCCACCAGGAAACTGAAGACAACTTACAAAGCTTCTAGGCCAAACCTCTTCATGTAAATGTAAGTTAGTTTCTCATGCTATGGTGATCTTGAGAACTTTCTTTTACAGTATTTGGAAAACATTTACCGTGTAACATTTTGTTTTCTGGTACCCCTCTTAAAGGCTCGCTACATGCAATTTTTGCCGGCATATATACTTGAATTCAAGCAAAATTAGAATGTCTTGTAATCAGTCCTTGTTCAACTGTAACTAGATTGAAAAATATCCCAAATATATTTTTTTGTACTTATAAAACACTTATATAAGTACATATAAGTATATATAAATAAAAATAAGTAACTATCAATTAGGTAAATTAAAGTACATCAGTAAAGTAGTAAACATTTGTATAAATTTTTTAATGGCGAAAAAGTACAGTCTCGAAATTTAATAAATCCTCGCGCAAAATACTATAATTTTACATTTATTTTAATAATGAAACTATAATGTAAATGTTTTCATATTCTTCCATATCTTCTACTTCATTCTCAGGATGTGTTTGCATAATTTAAGATGCTATTGTGTTTCGTGCATGATTTATCTGCTCTTTTCTACTTGTATCAAATAGGTTACAATCAGATGTATCAATGCACCGACTCGTATGATGCATGCAAATAAAGTTGTGTAAAATAAATGTAGCAAGTATTAAGTCAATTTGTCGCATATCTGTCACCTTAGGCATGATCCGGAGTATCTTCCAAGTGATTCTCAACACCAAATGATCTTTCAATGGTTATCTCTAAAGATGAATGACGATAGTTGAACATCAATACCGGTCATTCTGTTCATTTCGTGCTGTCCACTTATGCTTACAGGTATTGTAACGATTTAACATTTGCTTCATATTTTTCTTAATGGTGGATTAAGAATTGTATCTACTCTCAACAAGTTTCCAAGCAATACTGCTAGTGTTTCCGGCATTCTTCATTTTAACTATAATTTGCATCAGGAGACCACATAACCATCTAAGTTTTCAATATTAATATAGTTTCACATTTGCAACACTAAACAAAAAATTTCAAATGAGAACATGCATGAAAATCAATTAACATCAACTGACAACAAACATGTTATTGACATCAACCGACAATATCAGTTCAAATGCATAAACATCACAGATGATAAGAAATGGCACATATTGCATCACAAATATCATTACACATCGCATCACAAATTTTATGACATATCTATTTACCAACTTCATTTGATGTATAACATCATGTCACAAAGTTTATGAGACATGGCAGCGACAAATATGAGACAAAGATTGTCCGTCAATCAACTAGAAGCAACTCCCTCGCCGTGCGATTTCTTCCTCAGCAGATCCGTAGCACAGACGACTCGAGCTTCGCTACAACCTCCATCCCGCGTCAATCGCTCAATAATGCTAGGTTTACCAACATTCCATTTCAACTCCATTTCATACATCAATTGGTTCTTTGGTTCAATCCAATAATGTCATATAACTCGAATTATTGTGATCTGGTTCAATCTATCAAGTTTTAACTTATGTAAAAAGCACGTAAATGAGGGTGTGTTCTTTACTTTATATTGTGCAAATACCGGTAAATATAAGTAATTATCAGTAAATATAAGTAGATATAAGTAAATATCATATGCAAGATCAAGGATCAAAGTGAGATTTATGCAAATTATGGTATCAGAGTCTGAGTAGAAATATTATATGATTAGTTAAATTTTTTTCACATATTATCTTCTGAAAATATGAATTTCATATTTAAAAAACACACTGTTAAAAACAGTATTAAGAAGGAATATGATATTCCTAAAAATCTTGACGAACTTAACAAGTGGACGATTCCAAAAGTTGAACCAAGTCTAATCTATAAATTAGAGACTTTTGAAAAAATCGATTTAAAACAAAGAGTCAAAACTACAAAGAAAACAGTTCCTCTCGACTCAGATGAACCGATAGTTAAATTGGCAGATGAAATGGATATTTTAACATATAAAAATACTCACAAGTTTATTCATATTGCACTTGTCCAAATTGCTTTCAAACTCTTAACCTTAGAAAGTTTACCAGATAGCTTTATAGCGGCTCTTAGGGATGGAAGAAATTTAAGTTGGAAATAATCCTTTATGGGAATCATTCAAACTAGTTTGACTCTTAGAAGGTTTACCAGAGAACTTACAACTTTGTTTAACAGATATCAACATTCTGGATTCATTAACATTATATGTTAAAACTCATGGTTATAATTATAAATCCGGAACAGAAGTTATAGCAATATGCTATAAAATTTATTATAAACCTTTATACACCCTGAATCCCATGTGCAGTATGGTCGATAGACAAGTTAATGAAACTATAATCATTGAAACCAATTTTAACAAGTATAATATCACTATCAGAAGAAAGATTAAGTGAGAAGAAATAGAGTTTTCTACGAACTGGACTTTGGAACAAGTGGTTCCACCCCAGCCTATTCCTAATAAGAATCTAGTTAATATTACCCAAACTCCAGAAGAAACTATTAACCTTCAATTTGATAACTTAAATATGCAAAGCTTCTCTATTCCTTCGGCCAATAGACACATAAGGTCTAGTTCAATGCACTCTTATACCTCTCCTCTTGATTATAAAATTGAACAACCTCTAGATCCCCCTAGAGCATCTACCTCTCAAATAAGAGAACCAGGAAAAATTGGACGGTTAATAATTGATCAAAATAATATTATCAGAGGATTAGACAGTCATAAGGGTAACACTTTAGGATCGGAATTAACCGAGTCAGAAATGAATTTTTCTATTTAATTTATGGCTAGTCCAACCATCGACTTCAGTCCTGAATCCCAAGCTAGAAAAATTATTATGCTAGAATTTGAAAAAGAACAATGGAGACAATTTAGAACTTGGTTATATGAAGTTTTACACAAACTGAGGTTAGGGAAATCAGCACAGAGTTTTATAAGAATTTGCTTGCCATGTTGAGCCAGAATATCTGGTTGTCTTCTTCTACCTCTTCCTCCTCGAGAGGAAGGATATCTGCCTCCTCCTCTATAAGAAGAAGGAAAATATTCTTGCCGTGACATTCCTGGAGGAGAGTCAAACAGACGCATGTTATGAATTAATTTTGAATGTCTTCTCTAGTAAGAAAATCAAGGAGACAATTATCTTCACTTTTCTTCTATATAATTTCAAAATCAAATGTGGCCAAATGAGCCTGACAACGAGCAAACATCTGCTTCGAAACATCTTGCTTAAAGTCTTTTTGGAACATAAATTTTGTTGCTCTACAATCTCTTGTAATTATATATTTCTCATTGTATAAATCACCTGAAATTTCAAAATGCATTTAACCATGTATAAAATTTCTTTGCCACCGTAGCATAATTTTTCTGTGCACCATTCCATTCACCTGAGTGGAATCTAACAAGATATTCATGTTTTATATCAGGGTTAACCTGTTTCGAAATACCTCCGTATCCAATATCATAAGCATCGGTCTCAATGATTTTTTCCCAATGTGGATTCAAAAGCATTAGACAAGGTAAAGCTTTAACTTTATTTTTAATCCTTTTGACAACTTCAGTATGATGATATGTCCAAAGGGTAGGATTCCTTTTAAGTCTATCTACAGGATTGCCGAATCTTTTACAACATCTTTATAATAAGCTGAAATATAATTCAAGCTTCCTAAAAATCTTTGTATAGCTGAGTTTTTTCTGTAATAATATCAGGAAATTTATTTGCAAATTCAATACTTCGGTTAATTGGGATAATATCCCCTTTGTCAATATTATGTCCAAGAAATCTGATAGAGGTTTGGAATAAAGACATTTTTGGTTTGGATATAATTAAACCATTTCTCATGATAACATCTTTAAATATTTTTAAATGTACTTCAATAGCATTAGAGAAAACTAAAATATCATCAATATAGACAATAATAAAGTCAATGAAAGGGGTGAAAATATCGTTCATGATTTTCTGGAATTCAGAAGGGGCATTTTTTAAGTTCAAAAGGCATAACATTCCATTCATATTGTCCAAATTGGACATTAAAAGTGGTTTTATAAACATCTTTTTTGTCAATTTGAATGTGCCAAATTTCTGATTTCAGGTCAAATTTTGAAAAAACTGCCTCATACAACCTATCAAAAAGATCTTTCTTGTTAGGGATTGGATATCTAATCCACTTAAGAGTTTTATTAAAAGGCTTGTAGTTATCAATCTTGGTACACCTCTTTCTTGCTCACTATGTTTATTAACATAGAAGGCCGTGCAGGACCATGGTGACTAAGAAGGACTAATGAGTTTTTTTTACTTATTAAGGTGTCAATCTTCTTTTTACAAATATCAAGATACTCTTTATTCATTTGACAAGGCCTTGCCTTAGTTGGAATTTTATCTTTGCTGAAGTTTTCTTCATATGGGAGAGAAACAATATGTTTCTTTCTTTCCCAGAAAGCATTAGGGAGTTCGTTGCAAACTTCAAATTCATTAGTCAAGAGATTAATCTTATCCTTTAATTAGGATTTTTAAGCCTATCTTCTATAGTTAAAATATTTAACTCTTGTTTAAGGAAGTTAAGTCATGGCCCGTCGTAGGTTTTTCAATACCTTTCTTATTTTTATTTCTCCTATAAACTTTCGGCATTAGATAAAGTTCTGCTGAGGAAGTAATACGTTTATCCTTGACGATATCTACAAGTTTCTAGAACGTCTTTTAATTGATTAATTATTTTTTATCTTATTATGGGGTCTTAATGATTTTTAAAAGTTCAAGAGGTACTTTTATTATCTAAGAAATTAATTTTGCTTGAAATTGTGCTTCAATCTTATAAAGTTGTTCTTTCTCAAAATCACTATTCTGTTTTTTCTTTGGACAAGATTGTCCTAGGACACAGGGTTCACATTCCGATTCTGAATCCGATGAGAGGTTTCCATTTCTGAGAATTCTCAATTCTTCACTCATAGAGGATTATTCTCTGACATCTGAATCTGATTCTGAATTGTCAGAGTTAAGAAGGATTTTAGAAAGGATTTCTTTCATTTTTTTCATTCTCATTAAGATTGTTAATCTTCTTTTTTCGCCAACATGTTCGGGCAAAACGGCCTATTTTACCACATTTTCTGCAAATGACAGATTTATTTTTGTCCTACCTTTTATTTTCTCTTGCATAACTGCGTTGTTTCTTATCCTCTATTTTCTTTATAGAATATTTTCTTTTCTTTTTCTTATAATCTGATTTAGGATTCTCTTTATTCTTTCCGCAAATAAACTGGGTAACCCGTCAATAAATTTTGACTTCCAGTTGGTGCTATAACATTCCGGGAGTTTCATAACTCTACTAAGGAAGGTATCTCTATACCATCTAAAGTCTGTTAGTGTTTTACACTTCAAGTTTTGTAATAGTTTTCTAACATTTTCACTATTTTCGGTATATCTACCCGTAAAGTGTTCAATGATGTTAATGACTAGGGTGTACACAACGTCTTCCCCGATTTCATCATTTTCCCTTTTAATAGTGTTAATGATGCTTAATTTGTCTATACCACCAACATTTAAGCTGGCCTGTGAATCCTGATATTATCATATAAGCTATGCACTTATCAGTATTACCATTATTTTTACAAATTGTTGAATGCATTAGCATTCTATGAATAGTGTTGTGAATCTTTTGATGAGCAAAACCATCTATGTTCCATTCATATATGCTACCACCATAATTGTTTGAAAATATTTCATTTGATTCTTCTATAAGAACATCCATCGGAGTTGGTGTAGGATAATAATATTTACTGGTTATAGGCTTATCTGCCCATATATGGATCTTATTAATTTGATCTGCATAAACTTGTCTATGATTAGGTTCATTTATAAGCTCTTCTCTAAGCTCATTATCTAATGTGCTAAGTTTAAGATTATTAAACTGCTATGTAAGAAAGTCTTCTAGTTCCCTAATGGGTCTTAGTTTGAATCCTGTTATCTCAGGTGGAGGCTGGATGTTAGAAGTTGCAGTAGGAGTGGCAGTAACTGTATTTTTAAATACAGGACTATCTTCAAGTTTTTCTATAAGAGTATTATAAATTTGGCCAATTCTATTCTGCAATGACAAAATTTGTTCTCCAGTAACATTCAGATATAGATTAGAGTAGTTATTTTGTTCAATGAGCTTATTAATTTGTTCACGGGTGACATTTAATGTCTCGTTTTCAAGAAGTTTTGAGAAAGCAAGGAAATTATGAATCTTGTCATTCTTTTCAATTTGAAAAGGTTATTGAGGAGGGAAGACCTGGGAGATGATCTTTCCTGTAGAAAATTTATAATTTCTTTCTAGAATAGAAACATATTGTTCCACATATGTGGTAACAAACCAGGGAACGAACAACATCAATTTGTTGTTCTGGGCACAGCTAATAGCTGCAGACTTGTCCCATGACAAGGAATACCAGGAAATCCTAGCTTACAAAAAACAACAGGAAGCATCTTTTTCCTTAAGCCAAGCGCCTACCGAGCAAATTGCTCCACCTTATGCCTCAATAGCAGGCAATGAAAAAAGTGAATCTAGTAATATTGGATTCCTCTTATGTGATGAAGAGAAGATTATAATTCTTCTTGAAGGAAGATGCTAGACGGCTAGATGAGCCATGGCTCCTTATGTCAAAATTTTTGGAGGAAGAATTCTTCCCTTCCAGGATATATAAATCCAGAAATTATTATGAGAATATTCTCATCAACAATGACTGCGAAGTCCAACAATTCTCCAGCGGCCAAGCATGAGTTTATAACTTCAGCAAGATTATTATCAAGAGAGTTCTATCTCTTAATGACTGAGGATTCTCTCCCCTTAAGACGAAGGAATTCAGCTTCGGGCAAAATAAGCCACCCATTAAATATAATTATTGGGACTATTTGGATGCCTTCCACAATGTTCTCTTATACGAGAACCAAAGGTATAAACATTCTTGGTTGATAAAAATTTGTTCTGAAGTTTTTAAGACAAAAATACATGTCTGGTATGTCAAATGGTGGCAATTCTTCGGAACTAAGGAAGATATTCCTCCTAAAGATTTCAAGGACAAATTTGTCTGTTGGGAGAAAATTTCTCCAAAAATTAAAGAAATTGAAAAAAGGGATTATTAATGCCTCTTATTTTTTTATGGAGTTCTCAATTCTTTGGATCTGGAAATGGGCGCCAATATTTGGCTATACTCTGGACATTATTCCATGTCTAAAGAGAATTTCTTATTCAAAATTCTGAGACAAGATGATCAAGATTGATCCAGAAACGAAGAAGCCCTATGGGGAAGATACAACATGCAAGATCAATGATCAAATTGAGATTTATGGTAATAATCAGAAAGTATTGAAGGCCAATTCCCGTGATAGCCTTAGCAACAAAATGAAGGACAAGACCCAAATGTTGTCCAAAGAAGAAATTATTAATGCCTATCTTGAATCTCTCAAGAAGGCTATTTTTGATCTTGATGAGACCAATTCCAACAAGACTGACGAATCCATGACAGCCGCCAGTCAAGGGCAAGGGCAAGAAAGGGACATACTCCTACCTTGCACCAAGAAAGCAAAATAATTCCAAGCCATGTGAATGAAAAGGAGTGCACAAAATCATCTCCTCGTGTCTATCATTTGGCAAAGCAAAAGGATAGGTGAATGCCCACCACAAGACAAGAGTGGAAAAGATCTCTCTTTAGCTTTCTATAGCTTGGATTCTTGTGTGCAATGATATTTCCCTAATAGTGCGTGGCAAGTCTAGTCTTAGTAGGGAATAATATTGTCCCTATAGTACGTGTCCTAGTCGAGTCCCAAACGAATGAGGACTCTAAGTGTATTTATTTGGGTCTAGTGTTTAGGGAGAGGCATTCGCCAATTCCCTACTCTCTCTCTCTCTCTCTCTCAAAAATCTTTCATTGTAAAAATCTTGAGGTTAAATAAAGCTTGAAGACACAACAGAGTCTTTGTAAGTTTATTATTATTTTAATTTCTGTACTTATTTGTATCAATACAAATATTGTGTTTTATGAACAACCTTATAGGCTAATTCCCCAGATATGTGAAAACACCGGTGCTAATCATATACTACTTTCTGTGATGACTCGATTCTGTATGGAACTCAAGACTCTCAGCTTATAATCCAAAGTAACTTTGTACCAAACACAACATGATACTGTAAAAATCAATTTTGTAGTCAAATCAAAGATTAAAAGGTTATTAGTTCTAATAACAGGCCTAGTTGTATAATAAGACTAGAACCTGATTCTCCACGCTTTCTTGCCCGTAGAAGCCGAGGTTGGCGTTTTAGGGCGTTTTTGGTGTGTCTCTTGCTGTGGGTTAGTCAGGATCTACTCCCATTATACATCATAGTGATAGAACCACTAAAATTAAGGCATCTCAGCCTTACTCCTCGGATAATCTCTTGATTGCACCTACATAATTGTCTAGCAGTGTTTGTTGTTGTTCTAGTGCAGGTTGGCTGGAAAGTAACTCAAGAGTCTAATAGAAGTTCTGTAAGTTATGGTAAGTAAATATAACTGGATATTAGTAAATATAAGTAAAGTAATAAATATCAGTATAATAAGTACAAAAGAAAACACCTACTGCATGTGCAGCGACGGTAATGTTGATATAATTACTGATTAGATAAAACTTATTAATATCAATCAGGAAATTAGTGCAAATAATTATCATAGAATTGAAATTTAAATTTTAAAAATTATTTGTATAATATTAATATGTTATGAATTAAAATGTAAATAACTAATTTAGGATGTGTCCGAATGGTTCGGTGGAGCCTAAATAACCCTAATTTTAAGATTCAAATCCCAGATCTTTATTTTAAAAATTAAGGCCCATGATTTAAACAAAAATACAAGGGAAAAGTACAAAAATATAACTTTAACTACGGCCTCATCTGAAATCAAATAGCGAATTATCAAAATTTTCAATTCGAGTACCGAACTATAAATGTTTTTAATATAAGGACCAAACTATATAAACAATTTCATTTCAATTACGGAATTAACAAAAAATTTCAATATTGCTACCTAATTATTTAAATATAAAAAATTAACAAATACTAATGACGTGACATTACAATAGATCGGTACTTGTATTAAATTTTTTTAATAGTATGATACTAGATTTGAAATGAGGAACAGTTCATGATATATTTTTGTACCTTTTTTCATTTGTTTATTTAGTTCGATACTTGTATTAAAAAATTTTATAGTGCAGTACTTAATTTGAAATGGGCTGTTCTTTCGACTATGTTTTTGTACTTTCCCAAAATACAATTAAAAAAAGCTAAGGTTTTTAAGTTATGAGAATATTAAATATAAAGTAAATGAATAAATGAAGTGTTTACTTGAGCATTTTAAAAATTAAAGAAAATATTAATAAGATAACATAATTAACCTAAGCCCATTTAATAAATATATATTATATGTGAAACTGGTCGTTAGACCTATTTTAAATTTTAGTTTGGATTTCTTTTGAATTATTAGACGGGGTATTTTTAGAATTGTTAGTTTGGACCTATAAAATATGGATCTATCTCCTAAAGTTGGTGCTATGCTCTCCGGGCCATGTTCAAAGTCCGACATGATTGCAAGTAAGAGATCGATTTTTGAGCTCAACTTATTTTCTTAAGTATTTAATGTAATTGAACTTCATTTGAGTACTTAACTTTAATATTTAAATTATCAATATTATACTCATTTTCACTAATATTCCATTATGAGACAGTAACTTTATTTAATTTAACTTATCTTATTTACTGAAGTTTTAAGTGCAAACCAGTAGGGCCTTAAAGCATGTTCTTTTGAACTGATAGTGAACGAAACTGAACTTATTTGAATTGAACTTAACTGAAAATGAAAGTAGTGTAAAACTACAATCATGTTCTAACAACCCAAAGAACATGAATACAGCGGAATACATAAGCAGGGATCGAACATACCTCCAACCATCCACTTGGTTCTCTCAATTGATCTCAAATTTCCTAACCCTCACTGCTCACAATATGATGATGTATTTTTTCTTAATATGAGAGTCTGTCTGATGAACCTCAATCGATCGCAGTGTTTTCCTTATATTGACCACGCAATTAAACAAATGAGATAATTACATTAAGTGAACCACTTAAGTTTCCAATTTAAATAATTAGAAAAAAATTCCAACATTCTCCCACTTGGTCCATTTAATAAGAGACAAAACATATAAATCATAGTGATGAAATCCCTTATAGCGAGAATTAATCTTCCGTGTATCACAGTATATCAATTTTATTCCACCACACAATTTTAACTTAATGAGAAAACCTTATATTCAGCCTAGGTTCAAACATAATGATATTTCTCTAAAACAATATCTTCAAAGCTCATAAATAAATGGAGAAAATATCAAACTGAACGAAAGTTCACTAAAACATTAATGATGTTCTACATAGTGGAATCAAGTCTCATTTTAGCTACATGATCCTTGAAATTCTTGATTGACATGCTTTTAGTCAAGGGATCAGCTATCATCAATTTAGTGCTAATGTGTATGATGATCACTTTCTTTTCCTGAACATGTTCTTTTACAACCAAAAACTTTAGGTCGATATGTTTACTTCGACTTCGACTTTTATTGTTCTTGGTCATGAATACCGCATCTGAATTATCACAGTACATCCTTATTGGCCAACAAATAAAGTCAACGACTCTTAGCCCAGATATGAAACTTTTCAGCCATACACCATGTGATGTCGCTCAAAACGCAAAACTAATTCTACTTCCATCGTTGAAGTGGTTGTCAAAGTATGCTTTGCACTCCTCTAGGATATGGCTCCTTTGGCTAGCATGAACACATTCAGATGTGAATTTTTGTGAATCAATGCAGCCACCATAACCGGAGTCTAAGTAGCCTACCACTTCAAGACAATCAGTTCGTCTGTACATAAGCATGCAGTCATTTGTACCGTGAAGGTACCTCAACACTTTCTTTGCAGCTTTCCAGTAATCTATGCCTGGATTACTCTGATATCTTTCTAATTCTCCAACATCATATGCAATGCCAGTTCTGGTGCAGACCTGAGCATACATAATGCTTCCAGCAGCTGAAGCATATGGAACATTTTTCATTTGTTCCCTTTCAATATCATTCTGGGGCACTGGTCCAAACTGAACCTATCACCTTTCACAATAGGCGCTACACTTGGTAAATAGTTTTTCATTACAAATCTTTCTAAGACTTTGTTGATATAGGCCTCTTCAGACAAACCTTAAATGCCTCGAGATCTGTCTCTATAAATCTTAATGTCAATGACATAAGATACCTCGCCCATATCTTTCATATCAAAGTTCTTTGAAAGAAATTGTTTTACCTCATATAGTAAGCCCATATCGTTTGTTGCCAGAAAATTATCATCCACGTATAAAATAAGGAAACAAAGCTTACTCCCACTAACCTTAAGGTATATGTATTGATTCATAGGATTTTCTTCAAAACCAAATGAACTAGTCACATTATGAAACTTCATATACCATTGTCGGGAAGCTTGTTTCAAATCATATATGAATTTCTTAAGCTTGCAAACCAAATGCTCACCATCTTTAGAGAAAAAACCTTCAGGTTGTTTCATATAAACCTCTTCCTCTAAAACACCATTAAGAAAAGCGGTTTTCACATCCATCTATTATAGATCATAATCAAATTGAGCTACTAATGCCATGATAATTCGAAGAGAATCTTTCTTTGACATAGGAGAAAAAGTCTCTGTGTAATCGATTCCTTCGCTTTGAGTGAACCCTTTAACATCAAGTCTTGTTTTATACCTCTCGATGTTGCCTTGTGAGCCTTTCTTTGTTTTAAAGACCCACTTACATCCAATGGATTTTACCCCATCAGGCAACTCGACGAGAACCCAAACTTGATTACATGTCATAGAGTTCATCTCACCATTCATATCATTCATCCATAAGCTTGATTCTGAAGAGCTCGTGGCTTGTGAAAACAACATAGGATAATTTTTGGGTCCAACATTACCATCCAAATCTTGTAGACACACCAAATAATCATAAGGAACAGCTGATCTTCTATTTCTAACAGATCTTCTTAAATGGAATTGTTCATCCTCATGAGCAGTAGTTTGTTCCTCATGTACATCATGATCTATTTTATTATCATCAACTTGTGGATTTTGCATATGTGTTTGCCTTACACCCGTTTGAACTTGAGGGATGTGAATGATAACTTATCAGTATGTGGATATGAATAATGATCTTTTTCAGAAACGGTATCCTTAAAAATATCACTCCCATTAATCAAGTGATTCTCAAGAAATTTAGCATTTCTTGATTCCATAATACTGGTACTATGAGAAGGTCAATAGAAACTATAACTCTTAGATTTTTTGACGTATCCAATGAAATACCCATCAATAGTCCTTGAATCTAGCTTCTTCTCTTGTGGATTATAAACTCTCACCTCAGACGGGCATCCCCAAACACTTATATGACGTAAACTAGATTTTCATCCTTTAAATAATTGAAATGGCACTTTTGAGACGGCCTTTGAAGGAACCCGATTTAGTAAATATGTTGCCATCTTAAGAGCTTCAACCGATAATAATGTAGAATTTTCACATTACTACGCATACTTCTCACCATGTCCATTGATATTCGATTTCTTCTTTCAGCTACACCATTATGATATGGAGAACCAGGAATAGTGTATTGGGCAACAATCCCATGCTCTTAAAGATATTTCGCAAATGGGTCATGTGCTTGTCCATTCTCAGTGTATCTACCATAGTATTCTCCACCTCTATCTGATCTCACAATCTTAATGTGCTTACCACATTGATTCTCTACTTCAGCCTTAAATAATTTAAAGACGTTTAAAACTTCATCTTTAGAAAGAAGTAAATGGAGAAACATATATCGTGAATAATCATTAATAAAGGTGATAAAGTATTTTGGATTACTTACATCCATATCCGGACAACATATATCTATGTGTATGATCTCCAATAGATTAGAACTCCTCTTTGCACCAGTTTTATACTTGTTAGTTTGCTTTCCCTTAATGCAACTAACACAAGTATCAAAATCAGTAAAGTTGAAAGTATTTAGTACTCCATCTTTTACTAATCTTTTAACTCGTTCAATGGAGATATGCCTCAATTTCCGGTGCCATAAAATAAAGGATTCTTCATTCATAATACATCGCTTTATCCCAGTAGTAACATGCATAGAGTAATGAGTGATATCATTTTGCAAGTGAAGACGATATAAACCATCAGACAGAGGCAAATTTTGCAACCAATTTCTAAAAATACTGAAACCAGAATCTGAAAAATTAAAGGAAAATCCCAAAGGTGCAAGTCTTGAAACTGAAATCAAATTTCTAGCGAAATTTGGTACATAAAACGTCTTTTCTAAATGCAAAGTAAAACCACTACTTAAAATTAAGTTGCATGTCCCAACGGCTTCCACACGTGAACTCATCTTTCTGCCTAAATAGATGTGATGTTCATTGCCCATCAGTTTCCTTAAGTTTTGCATATCCTGCAAGGTATTCAAAACATGGATTGTAGTTCCGGAATCAATCCATAATGCATAATGATTAACACTAACCATATTGGGTCCATAGGAAACGAATGCAAGAAAATTACCTCTTTATCAAGCCAAGTCTTAAACTTATTGCAGTCTTTCTTCATGTGTCCCCTCTTTTTACAGAAGTAACACTTTGACTTCTTCTTGAGGACTTGGTTAACATGAATCTTTCCCTTGGCATTTTCCTTAATGTGATCCTTACTCTTCCTCGAAGAAGTAGCAAGGTTCACTTTTTCACCCTCTTCCATCAATTATCTACCCTCATATTGATCACACATGATCATAAGTTCATTAATTGACCATTTATCCTTATGTTTGTTGTAGAAGATCTTAAATGAGGTATATTGCTGAAGAAGAGTGCATAAAACAAAATGCACAAGGAAAGACTCAGACATGGTAACTTCCAAAAGCTTAAGTTGGGCCGCACTATCCCTCATGTGCATGATATAAGCACACACTCCCTTACTCTCAGTGAGCCTCATGGATGAAAACTGCATATTCAAAGTGCTTGCAATGGCCTTATCAGAAGTTGCAATTTACTCATCGATGGCCTTAAGGAGATCTTTCACCTTAGTATGTTGATCGACAGAACCCCGAATGGTGGAAAAATTTTGGTCTTTATGAACATAACTGAGAGACTATTAGATCGCTCCCACTTTTCATAAAGATCAACTGAATCTGGACTATTAGTATCAGTTATGCCAGCTGGTTCGTCTTTCCGAATAACATAATCGATATCCATCCATTCCAAAGACAAAAGCACCATTTTCTTCCACATCTTGTAGTTTTCACCCTGTAACTCGGGAATGTCACATTTGACATGAAAAATATTTCCAGGTAAAATTACTGTAAATTCACAAACTTATATGCTTATAAATCACAAAAGTGAGATGTAAAATGAGTCAAGATTTACATTCGTAAATCATGCTCAAACAAATGAATCTAAAGACATAAAACTTGCATTTGTGCTAAAGTCATATTTAAACAAGATTCATAAACAAATGGTGATTCATCAAATTATATGTATTTCTTAATCCTTATGGCAAATTAAGAAACATATTTCAATATATCACCCTAATTAATCATATAATCACCATGAAATATCCTGTGGGTATGTATGTGCACGGGACGGGTTGGGACGGATTTGGTCCGACCCGTACCCAACCCAAAAAATTAACGGGTCATCTTTTTATATCCCGATCCGATCCGAAAAAAATATGATTGACCCAAACCCGTCCCGAAAATATTTGACGAAAATATTTTAAATAAAATAAGACAAATATTATAAAATATAATTATATTCAAATAAACTTGTATTTACAAAAAGTTTGAGGAATGAGAGTGGAGCTTTAACATGCAACTATCAATCTCTAGAGTGATTTTTTGCTTTGAGTGAGTTAATCTTCAAAAAAGTGAATGCATATTTTGGAATAAAAATTTTGAAGCACTAGCTCTCCGGTCTACATCATCAAACTGCAAGACAAATTAGAACAAAAGGAAAGCAAGTTATAAATAAATAAGAAAAGTTATCCACTTTTGGGATATGGAAAAAGTACAAAAAAATGTAATCATTGTGAAGTTAGTCTCCAGAGCTCAGTTTCCAAACATAGAAAATGAATAATATTAGGGAATCAAAATGGAATGTGAAGGAGGATAAGAAGAGAAGAACAGTGAAGATGTTTAATGTAAAAAGAAGTACAAAGAAGAGAGCATTCATTGCAAGTAGAAATATTAAAAACTTATAAGAAAAAGTATATGGAAATGCATATAAAGTGTTAAATTATAATAGAATGGACAAAAAAAATATATTAAAACAATTTAAATGTAAATAGATGTAATAGAATGGGCAGAAAGAATATAAAGTACAAATGAATATAAATGTAAATAGAATGTGCAGGGACGAGTTGGGTAACCCGAGGGATAACGCAAACCCGTCCCAAAATATACGGATTACATTAATTTGAACCTGTTGGGACATGTACCCAGCAGGTTTTGATGGAACAAACACCAAGCTAAGCAGATGGACAATTGGACAGGAAGAGTTGAATACTGCGCAGAATGAAGTCTGTGTGGACGGGTAGGGACCCTTCCACAGAGAGCAGCGTGTGGATGGGTTCACAGAGCAGCGTGTGGACGGGTTCACACGCGGCGCAGCAGAATATTCCTGAATTTCTTATTATTAAGTTTCTAAATCTGTATTGATTAGATAAATATCTTTTGATATTTAGAATCGAGATAAATAAGTAATCTAGGAAATATTCGAAATATTGTTAGGATATTCTTTTAGATATTTCGTAACCATAATTCAAATATTTAGAAATATCTATTATCTTGTTATTATCTTTTTGGTTTCTTGATTAGAAAACAAGAAGATTTGATATAAGATAAAGATGGAAATCCTAGCATTAATTAGAGCTTCAAAGTCTCTAATCAAGACGGGGGTCAAACAAAAGTGAGTTCAGATTTTTGGTGAGGTCGATCTGTGTTTTTCAAGCTGCTGCACGTTGTTGCGTCTGAGGAAAGGTTCGATAGACCAGTCAAGTGAGCTGCTGAATAACGCAAAGGGGAAGCGTCCGCAGGGCAGTCCGGTTTATTCATAGAAGATAGAAGGTGGGTCTAGGGCGAATTGGAGATTCGGGTGCTATTCAACTCGTCCAGTCTTTTGTGAAAAGTATATCGATACACTGTAATAAAAGACTGCTTCTCAAAATCCTTTCAGTGAAATCTGAAAGGTAGTGGTTTTTCTCTGAGTACTGGTTGTACTAGAGTTTCAACTATATATTACTGTGTACGAGTCCCTTACTTTACCTTTCTGCATTACATTATTTATCCGCTGTGCAAACTGTATTTGGGGACACTTCCACAGTGAACCCAAGTTAAACTTAAGCTAACACAACGATCCAACAAGTGGTATCAGAGCCCGGCTCTAGATTTTTGTTAGCTTTGCAGGAAGATGGGATCAAACGAAGACTCATTCTAGAAGCCGCCCATATTGAAGGTCGGCCAATACGAGTGGTGGGTATGGGACATGTCTGTTTGCCAGATGGACAGGTCTGGAGGGTCATTGAACAAGGACCATATATGATCATGGACAAGTCCGATCCAACCAAAGAAAAAGATAGGAAAGACTATGACGATGCTGACTACAAGGCCCTAGAAAAGAATATTAGAGCTATTAAAGTGATCCTTCTAGCACTATCCGATGGAGATAGGAAAATCGCAATTACTCAAAAAACCATAAAGGATATGTGGACGGCACTGAGGAACCTGTACTCAGGCAATGTAGAAGTTCAAAGGAACAGGATACTAGCGGCCTCAAAGAACTATGAGAAGGTTGTCCAGGGAAGGGACGAGTCCCTTGAAGAATTCTTCTCAAGATTTAAATGATAAGTGGGCCAGCTGCTGTTCCTTAGCGAACAGATCCCTGACTGGAAGGTTACACACCAGTTCCTAGGAGCATTGAACTCGAAGTGGGATGCCATGTATATTGCCTTCCAAGCTCAAAGCGACATCAAAACCATCACCCTGGAAGAGCTGGTCGCCCATCAAAAGATCAATGCTGGAATTCATCAACGGAAGGTTGAGCGTAGAGAACCTAGTAAGGACAGGTCCATTGTGTTAATGTATATGGCATCATTGACAAACTCCTACAAGGTGCACATGAGTCTGCTACAACAAACGTGTGAAAACAGCAGCTGATGCAGAGCGTTCCAGAATGACCAAGCAGAGTGCACAAGGCATTGCTACATCAACCTGCTGCTGTTCCTTAGCGAACAGATCCCTGACTGGAAGGTTACACACCAGTTCCTAGGAGCACTGAACTCGAAGTGGGATGCCATGTATATTGCCTTCCAAGCTCAAAGCGACCTCAAAACCATCACCCTGGAAGAGCTGGTCGCCCGTCAAAAGAGCAATGCTGGAATTCATCAACGGAAGGTTGAGCGTAGAGAACCTAGTAAGGACAGGTCCATTGTGTTAATGTATATGGCATCATTGACAAACTCCTACAAGGTGCACATGAATCTGCTACAACAAACGTGTGAAGACAGCAGCTGATGCAGAGCATTCCAGAATGACCAAGCAGAGTGCACAAGGCATTGCTACATCAACCTGTGTAGTAGAGAGCTGGAGCATCCTAAATAGTAGATTTTCGTGTGAAGTATAAGTTGCCCATAATTGAAGAGAAGAGCAACGTTCTAAATGCAATTCCCACAGTCAATAGCATGCCGATTGACTTGGACCAGCCCAAAGAACGTACGGAGGGTTGCTGCCAGCATCGCAACAGTTGGTAGAGTATCGTGAAGATAGAGAGCAAGATGATGCAGCTGCCCGTGTGAAGACAACTGTTGGTGCAAAACCAGCCATAGTGAACAAGCAGTTGCTACAGTAGGAGCTGTAGCAGCAGTATTGACGCAAAGAATAATCTGCCCAGATATGATCTTGTTGAGATCTTGGAGGAGCTTCTAAATATTCAGAGAGAATATTCCAGTGAAGATTTGTTTGGAGAAGATTAGATTTGCAAATCAAATCTAATCTCCTACAAATTAGGAGATAAGGTCTTGTTGAGATCTTTAAGGAATCTAGGAGAGCTTTTTGGAAGGCTTCCTAAATTTGATATTGATGGAGCATGGAGTTCCTATTTAAAGGAGGCTGGGCAGAGCAGCAAAGTATCCATCCAAGATAGAATCCAAGCAGAAAGAGAGCAGAGTAGTATACCGAGAGATATATTCAGAGTGCTAGAGCGGAGAGATTGGATCACCACCGAGAGCAGAGCATGAGCGCAGAATTGAGTGGTTAGAGAAAAGGCTGATCGAAGTAGAGAGCGAGAACAAAAACACACACACAAAATTCCAAGAGCAGAGCATGAGCGCAGAGCTGTGGTGACTGAAGCAGAGGGTGATCAGGACTTGCGTAGTCTGATCCAAGCTTGATCTGGAAGCCAATTCAGAGCAGCAGTGCTTGTTGGTTGATCAAGAAAGGCCGAGGAGGAATTGTCGAGTGGAGGGACTCGGGCAATCGGTAGAAGGTCAGCTCTCGCTAGTGGCAGGAGGTCACTGAGTGAGGGGGAGTATTCCAGAGTGTGCAACGCTCGTGGAATCATTCGAACGGCTCAGCGGAAGGCTTCGGAGCGACGCAGACAGTTTGTGCATCAGCTGTATGCTACAGCAGATGCTATAACAACCCTACAGAATCTGAGTATTATTTAGAATTGGCTGAGTTTCATGGAGACAGTAGCTATTATAGATTGATATCAGTAGAGGGTGTGCAGACACAAGTCAGAGCCTGTTCTGATTGTGTTCGAGGATCCACTTAAGGTTAAGTAGCATAGGTGGCGTAGAGTTGTAACCGTGTGTACTTTGAGATCTTCGTGTTTAGTGGATTGAGGACATGAGGATAGTCCTCCCCAGACATAGGCAATTGGCCAAACTGGGTGAACAAACATTTATCTTTGTTCATTCTTGCTGAAACAGTTTTCGGGTGAACAAGAGTGTGCTGTAGCAACTGCTTGTTCACGAATCTATTTATCAGAGGCGTGCGAATTTCACATTGCACTGAAAATTGAAAGAGCGTTTGAGCTAGCCCAATCCGATGAGCCCCCAGAGGAGGACGACCCCGACATCGCCCTAATGACGAGAGCATTCAAGATGACCAGCTTCAAACCAGAGAATAAGGTAAACGCCAAAGAATCCAAAACTTCAACCTTTGAATGCTTCCGATGCGGAAAGAAAGGACACATGGCAAAGGACTGTCGTGTGAAGCTGAAGGACGTCATCCAACCCCATCAGAATAGACGAGCTATGATTTCAGCATGGGGAGCATCAGATGAAGAAAGCGAGGAGGAACCTTCTGAGGAAGTGCTGTGCATGATGGCTCATTCTGAGGACCCGTCCACAAAGGTACATTCTAACCCTTCTCTTTCTTAAAATGCTAAACTATCTCTTGCTTTAAAAGTCATGGTAACTAAGAATGAAGAGCTACTGGAAGAAATAGAACAGCATAGAGAACTGGTTGAAGGCCTTGAAGAAAACAACAGCTTATGGGCAAGGAAGGCTAGGGAGCTAGAGAACGATCTGAACGAGACACTTAGTACCTGCAAAGATCACACCAAAGAAATCCAGCTCCTAAGGAATGAGAATGAAAGGTTGATAACCGAACGGAAGGAGCAGGAGAAGCAGATCGAGGTACTCAAAGGACGAGTACACGATCTGGAGTCCGAGAAGGAGATAATGTCCGAGGAGCTAAAGATTCTCAAAGCCGATGAGGAGACAAGGAAATCTAAATGGCTAATGGAAAACAAAGTCAAAACCCTTGAAACGGACTTCAAGGATAGGTTACGCCCAGGTTTAGGATCAAACAGAACCATTGCTGCCATAAACTCGTCCACAACAACGAAGGACGAGAAAAAATTAAAGGAAGGAACTCCATCAGCGCAGCCACACCCGTTCACACGTGACAACGAATCTGCCTACAAGATGTGAAAGAAGCAAGCCAGTAACAAAGAACCACCGTCCATTGACTTTCAAGCAAGGATAAAGAACAGGTTCATTCCCTCTGGACAGAGCAAGTATGTACGCTTGAAAGATCACACTGTGTGTTGGCACTGTGGAAAGGTAGGACACGTTCTCTCAACCTGTCCTGAGAAAAAGAGACTGATCGAAAAGATGAGGAGTTATGCCAGATCTGACAAAAGAAAAAGTCAGAATAGGAACAGGGGTAAGGAGCCCGTTCACTAGAACAGGACAAGGGAACCCCACCACAAGAACACATCAGCTTCTGTACCTAAGTCCACCGTGAGCACTCTTTCCTTCAGAGGAGTCTGTGCACCTAGAGGCAAACCCAGAACGACTCCTAGAAAGAAGATTGATCTAACCAACCCTTCTCTTATCACTGATATTGTTGCTACTCCTGCTTCTATTTTGAAACCCAGTAAGCCCAAGCTTGTTTGGGTTCGTAAAAACTAACTTTACTTTTGCAGGAAGAAGTGAGGAGCAGTCCCTGGTACATAGACAGTGCATGCTCAGGACATATGACATGAAGCATGGACTGGTTCACCTCACTTCAGCAACATACTGGAAGAAACGTGTCCTTCGGTAACAAAACATTCGGTAATATATTTGGCTTGGGAAAGGTACGTATTTCAGATAATGTTGAAATTGGTAGTGGTCTTGTGGACAATCTGAAATTTGATTTGCTAAGCGTCTCCCAATTATGCCAAAAGGGATACAAAGTCATCTTTACTGCTATTGATTGTGTGGTTGAGTGTATGAGCACAGGGAGGGTGATATTGAAGGGTATATGCCAGAACAAAGTCTACAAAGTGGACATTTCCTTTGTACCAGATGGGGAAATCTGCTTGTCATCAATCACAGAGGAAACGACTCTATGGCACAAGAGATTTGGGCATGCAAATCTACGACTCTTGTCCACACTCTTCAAAAGGACTTGGTTAGAGGGATGCCAAAGGTGGATGATAGCCTCCAACCATATGCAGCTCATGTACATTGGAGAAGCAAGCTAGGTCCTCATTCAAATCCAAGGGAGCGGTAAGCACCACTAGATCTCTAGAGTTGATCCACATGGATATGTGCGGACCCATCCGCACAAAAGCCGGGGAGGTAACAGATATGTATTTGTCATTGTTGACGATTATTCTAGATACACTTGGACTTACTTTATGCCATCCAAGGATGAAGTGTTTGCAGAATTTGAAACATGGCTATTAACTACGGAGAACATACTGGACACGTCCCTAGCATCAGTCCGCACTGACCATGGAACTGAGTTTGAAAACTCTCAGTTTCTAATTTTATGCGGGGAAAAGGGTATCTCTCACAACTTCTCAGCTCCCCGCACTCCTCAACAGAATGGTGTCGTAGAAAGAAAGAATAGAACGTTGGAGAACATGACTAGAACCCTTATGATCGATAGTGGACTTCCAAAGAGCTTCTGGGCAGAAGCACTAAGCTCAGCATGCTACGTATTGAACCGAGCTTATCTGCGGCAGGGTCTGGACAAGACATCGACGGAAGCCCAACGTGTCCCATCTAAGAGTTTTTGGCTGCAAGCCTAGAGGTGATGAAGGAACATTTGTGGGCTACTCCCTCCACAGTAGAGCTTACAAAGTGTATAACCTACGCCTACGTAAAGTGGAAGAAAGCATACATGTCGTCTTCGATGAGCAAACCACGGGAGGGAACCTTGTAAAGGACGGGAAATATACTCCTCTACAGTTCGAGGAAGAGTTCTCACTCACGGAGACAGTACCTGTGGACAAGTACCATGAAGTTCCTGATATGGATCCACCAGAGGCAACGAGCATGTCCTCAGGGGGAACTGAACATTTGGAAACTGTGGAAGAGGAACTAGTCCCTGAGCAAGATCAGACTCCAGAGCAGGAACCGGTACCCAATGAAGAAGCTGAGGACACGTCCACTGAAGACATTCAGAAAACAGTGGATCCTCGAAGGAGTGAACGTGACAGGATACTGTCCAGACGACTCGAAGGCTATGAACTGTTCTGTTCTCAAGTTGAGAACCTGTCCACAGACACTACATCCCAAGGCGAGGAGTCAGCATACATGCACGGACAGATCGAACAGGTATGCACATCTAATGCTTTTCTGTCTCTATCAGAACCTAAGAAGGTTTCAGAAGCCCTCAAAGATCCAGATTCGGTAAACGCAATGCAAGAGGAGTTGTATCAATTTGAAAGGAACAAGGTCTGGAGACTGGTCCCTAGACCCAAAGACCGCACTATCATTGGGACCAAATGGGTATTTCGAAACAAGCTTGACGACCAGGGAAGGGTAATTAGAAACAAAGCAAGACTTGTTGTGAAAGGGTACAATCAACAAGAAGGAATTGACTACGATGAGACTTTTGCCCCGGTTGCCAGGTTAGAAGCCATACGATTGTTAATTGCATATTCTACTTATCATGGTTTCAAACTGCAGCAAATGGACGTAAAGACAGCCTTCCTCAACGAAGTCTTAAAGAAGGAAGTATACGTTGAGCAGACTCCAGGGTTTGAGGACCCCGTACATGGCTGATCTTGTATACATTTTGGACAAAGCCCTGTATGGACTGAAGCAGGCACCACGTGCATGGTATGAAAGACTATCCCAATTTCAGATGGCACATGGATATGTCCGAGGACTGGTAGATCAAACCCTATTCCTATATAAGGAAGGGAAGCATACTTAATAGTTCAAATATACGTTGATGATATTATTTTTGATTCTACTAACGACGCTTTGGTAAAAAAGTTTACAGATTTGATGGCGAGTGAATTCGAGATGAGTATGATGGGAGAACTAAAGTTCTTTCTAGGACTTCAAGTCTCACAAGAGAAGGACGGCACTCGCATACATCAACAAAAGTACCTGCGGGAGATGATAAAGAAGTTTGGACTGGAAGGGTTCAAACCCTTCCCCATTCCCTGCTCATCTAATGAGTCTCTAGGGAAGGATGAACACTCGTCCGCAGTGGACCAAACCCTTTATAGAGAAATGATAGGATCTCTCTTATACATAACTGCTAGTAGACCTGACATAATGTTTAGTGTTTGTTTGTGTGCTCGATTTCAGGCCGATCCTAAAGAAACACATCTGAAGGGAGTGAAGAGGATTCTGAGGTACCTAAAGGGGACTGAGGACCTTCCCTTTGGTACCCGAGAGGAGGACGCTTAGACCTAGTAGGGTACATTGACGCCGACTTTGCTGGAAACAAAGTTGATAGAAAATCTACATCTGGCACGACACAATACTTGGGTCCCAGCCTAGTCTCAAGGGGATCAAAGAAGCAAAACTCAGTGTCCCTCTCTACAGCTGAGGCCGAGTACATAGCTGCTGCAGCATGTTATACCCAACTCCTATGGTTAAAGCAACAACTAAGTGACTATGGTATCTCTGTATCTCATATCCCTATCTTGTGTGATAATATTAGTGCTATAAATATTTATAAAAATCCTGTACAACACTCACACACTAAGCATATAGAAATCAAACATCACTTCCTAAGAGATTGTGTAGAGAAGGGACTGGTGTCCATGGAGTTCTGTAGAACTGAAGAACAAGTTGCGGACATCTTCACTAAGGCATTGAGTCGTGAACCCTTCGAGAAGCTACGGATGGAACTAGGTATGGTCTCTCTTTCAAATTAATTGACTATCCGTGCCTCCCTCAATGACTGGCTATGAAATGAAGGTATGATATATTTTAGCCATAGGACACTAAAAATTTAACTCACTATGTCTTATGTTCATTATAAGTTGGGTGTATAAGCATGCATGGGAAACGTCCGTTGGTAATTACACATGATTATTTAAGGCATGTTCATTCTAGCCCAAAGGACCCTTCCGGATACTCGTACCCTCATTACAAGCCTAACATGAAGGAACAGGTCCACAGCCATCCTTAGCCTACTCATAGCAAGCAATGGTCATATGAACCCCTTGAATACTCCTCTGGACTACTAGCTATGAGGTACTCTCTTTTATATTATACATTCATGAATATTGTGTGTGATGCATTTCATAAAACCACTTGGGTACCCGTCCGCATCATACAAAACCCCTTGAAAGAACCATGACAATCTCTAAGGTCAGTGGAGAGACAGTTGGGGAACCCGTCCACAGAATGGGTAACGTGTCCAGCTAAGAATAAACTATTGATACACGCAACAACTCATCACTGGACAGCTCATCAGTGGACTGGTACACAACAGTAATATAGACTACTTGCGCTACGCACAAGGGACTGGTTGCGTGACACAATGAACGAGTCTGCAACGGCTCCAAAGCTTGTGTGACACGCATGGACGGATGCAATGGATGGATAGGCAGAAAGAAAAAAAATAGTCGTTGAATTTTGGGTGGAAGAATCTGGACCAGTTCACATACCCTATTTAAGACAACCAACAGTGAACCCTTCCTCACCCAATCTCACAATCTGCAATCAAGTCAAAAGTAAGCCATCCTTCCCAAACTGTCAAAGCTCAAAAATGGCCGAAGGCCAACAGAGGACTAAAGACAGGCTCCGTCGGTTGGAGGAATACCAAGGACAGGCTAATACGGCGCTGGCCGAAATCCAAAGGCTCCTTGGGGTATTGGTCTCTCGGACGGACCCCTCCACTGCTCCCCCAGCACCTTAGATTTGTCATGGTTCAGCCCCTCTTTGTCACCCTAGCATATCATTCCCTGTCATTTCATCCTTCTTTTTTGCCTCGTTCATGGTCTCTGCATTCCAACTTTGATATACACTGAGACATTTTGGATTATCTATTTAGTACTCTTTTTGGCTTAAATATTTTACTATTTTCTTTCTGATGATGCCAAAAGGGGGAAAGTAGACAGGAAAGCATTACTTGAGGGGGAACCAGTTCCCGGGTAACTTGTGTGGTTATCTGAGGGGGAACGAGTCCAATGTCAAGGTGAAGTGTGGTAAAGCTGCTCTTTAGAGTTGTGCTTTAGAATATGATTGTGGTACTGCTTAGCTATGTTTCACTACTTAGCTATACTAACTTTCCGGTTTTATGGAAGGGTGTTTGTCACCATCAAAAAGGGAGAAATTGTTGGGACATGTGGGGACATGTACCCAGCAGGTTTTGATGGAACAAACACCAAGCTAAGCAGATGGACAATTTCACACGCGGCGCAGCAGAATATTCCTGAATTTCTTATTATTAAGTTTCTAAATCTATATTGATTAGATAAATATCTTTTGATATTTAGAAACGAGATAATTGAGTAATCTAGGAAATATTCGAAATATTGTTAGGATATTCTTTTAGATATTTCGTAAGCATAATTCAAATATTTAGAAATATCTATTATCTTGTTATTATCTTTTTGGTTTATTGATTAGGAAGCAAGAAGATTTGATACAAGATAAAGATGGAAATCCTAGCACTAAATACAGCTTCAGAGTCTCAAATCAGACATGGTCAACGAAAGAGAGTTCAGAATTTTGGTGAGGTCGATATGTGTTTTTTGAGCTGCTGCACGTTGCTGCGTCTGAGGAAGGGTCCGATAGACCAGTCAAGTGAGCTGCTGAATAACGCAAAGGGGAAGCGTCCGCAGGGCAGTCCGATTGATTCATAGAAGATAGAAGGTGGGTCTAGGGCGAATTGGCGATTCGGGTGCTAGTCAACTTGTCTAGTCTTTTGTGAAAAGTATATCGGTACACTGCAATAAAAGACTGCTTCTCAAAATCCAGTGAAATCTGAAAGGTAGTGGTTTTTCTCTGAGTACTGGTTGTACTAGAGTTTCCACTATAAATTGTTGTGTACGAGTCCCTTACTTTACCTTTCTGCATTACATTATTTATCCACTGTGCAAACTGTACTTGGGGACACTTCTACAGTGAACCCAAGTTATACTTAAGCTAACATAACGATCCAACAGAACCCAGACTCGACCCGAAGCCCTCGGATTGGGACGGGTCAACAGGACGGGACGGGTCGGGTCCTGCACACCCCTACCTGTGGATATATCTAATCATATTACACATAATTAATTACAACCAATGTCTAGTTTACACATGTGATTACAAAATAAATTTTTAAATAATTAGAGATGTTGTGACTATTCCCTAACTAATTACAATTTTAAATTAGTCGACATTACTTTAATCTACATACCAGAACTAAATATACATAGAAATAGATTTATGACAAGTTCACATACACATGCTCTCTCAAAAAACATGTCAATATGGGTCTGTTCTTTTGACTTTAAGTTATTGACTTAAATATTAATTTAACTTAAGTTTACTTAACTTCACTTAAATACTTAAATTACTAATCATCACCACAACAACACCGTCATCACACCACCACCACCACAACGCGTACACACCAGCACCACCAACAACACCACCACTCCACTACCACCACCACACTACCTTAACCTCACAATCACAATATCACCACCACAAAAATACTACCACCACCACCCAGAGACAATTTTAGGGGGGGCTGGGGGGGCACGTGCCTCCCCTCCCCCAAACGTAATTTTTTTTTTAATCTAATCCTAAAACCCTGCCCAAATCAGCCCAATTTCTAGACCCGACTGCCTCTTCAAACCTAAATCCAACATCAACACGAGAGTGACGAGACGACAACACGATAACACCCACGCCTAACCGCATAACAACATCAACAATTCAACATCCAGTTTACGGCATCTCAACTCGGCGCCGTCGTTTTCTGAGGTAAGGTTCAATTTGTGCCGCTCTCAGCCTCTCACCCCTTTCAATTTGACTCGCCCAAATCACTTCCCTTTCAATTTGACTCGCCTGAATCACTTGTCAAAGCTTACACGAATCACTTGATTCGTGCAAGCTTTGACAAGTGATTCGGGCGAATCAAAGTGTGTGCATAAGCTTGGGCGAATCAATTTTGATTCGGACAAGCTTCAAATTGATTCGGGCGAGTCAGATACTCAGTGTGCAATGGAGCTGGGCGAATCACTTGATTCGGGCAAGCTTCAAAATGATTCGCCCAGTAGTTCTAGCCTAATTTATTTCTTACAACTCATTAACATACACAGGCTACACACTACACTACCTCATTATAAGAATTAGTCTCAATTTTTCAACTCCCAATAGTGAATTTGGGTCATTCATTTGACGCAAGGTTGTTATTTTGTGAAGCTAATGAATGGCCCATTTCTTTTGGATTGAAAGATATTAAGCAATTAATGGAGTCTGACTTAGCAATGGGCTACTTAAGAAAATGTGATTCCAGCTAGCATCAACGATTCCAGCAATAGGCTACTTAAGAAAGATTCAGGGCTCAAGTCTAATTTTTCCACTAATCAATCACCTGCTAACTTCTTCTTCAATAATACTCTTCCTTGACCTCCTTTGTCAAATTTCTACTATTGTTTAACAATGTTTCATAAGTTATTTTAATGTCGTTCTTATTGAATTTTATTTTATTGTGTTTGTTTGTGAACTAGGTAATACAAATATGGATAAATTTGTAGTGCGCCGTAAGAGACGGTTAGAATCTAGTGTTGAACCTCCTTTGGATAATCATGTTGAATCTGAATTTGTTGCAAATGTTCCTCTTCAAATTGAAAATTTTATTGATGAAGAGGTTGGTGCTTCGGGTGAAAAAAGAGACCGAACAAAGAATGATAGTGATGATTTTATTATCATGAGTGATCCGGCACTAAGGTTACCGATCAATCAATACGATCATTTAGTAAGAGACAACGTCCGGAGGGCTTATGTAGTTCAAGGTCCGTGCCAACCACATTCACATATTTTTCCAAAAACGAACTTGGGAAATACGTTGAGGTGCTTTCGAAGTGAGTGGTTTATGAAATGGGAATGGTTGGAGTATAGCGTTTCTAAAGATGGAGCATTTTGCTTTTGGTGTTATCTCTTTAGTAGAGATAGCCGAAATGATGTATTTGTGAAGCAAGAATTTCGAAATTGGAAAAAAGCTACCGTCAAATTTAAAGAGCATGTTGGCGATATGGGTAGTGCACACAATAATGCCAAGACATTATTTTTCTCTTTCAAGGATCAAAGACATAGTTTGGTGAGAAAGATATCTTCCGGAAGTTGAGCTTTGGAAGTTGCATACCGTACTCATTTGACCGCGGTTGTTGATGTTGTTCGATTGCTTATTCAACAAGGATTAGCTTTTAGAGGTCACGATGAAATGGAAGGTTCACTCAATAAAGGAAACTTTTTAGAAATTCTAAATTGGTATAGTTCAAGAAATGATGAAGTTGGAAAGGTGATGAATGAGAATGCGCCGAGAAATAATAAACTTATTTGTCATTCGATTCAAAAGGATATTGCAAGGGCATGTGGATATTTAACAACAAAAGCCATTATTAGTGATATTGGAAATAAATTCTTTTCTTTATTGGTTGATGAGGCACGTGCTTGCTCGATCAAAGAGCAAATGGCTATAGTCTTGCGATATGTCACCGATGATGGAATTGTGATGGAGCGCTTCATTGGACTCGTTCATGTTGTCGATACTACATCACAAGCTTTAAAAAGAGGAATCGATGAAATCTTTTATAAGAATTGATTGTCTCTTTCTAGACTTAGAGGTCAAGGATATGATGGAGCTTCTAATATGCGAGGTGAGCTTAATGGATTGAAGACACTTATCTTGAATGAAAATCCAAGTGCAAGGTATATCCATTGTTTTCCACATCAACTCCAATTACTTGTTGTGGCCATTGCTCAAAGCAATCGATTTGTGAGTGATTTTTTTGAATATTTATCTATGGTCATAAATATGGTTGGTGCTTCGTGCAAAAGAAAGGATGAATTTCGACAAAAACAACATGAACACTTGGTAGAGATGTTAGTCAATGGTGAAGTTTCTACGGGAAGAGAGTTGAATAAAGAATCAAGTTTGGTTCGTCCGGGCTCTACTCGTTGGGGTTCACACTACACATCAATTGTTCGTCTCTTATCTTTGTGGTCATCAACCATCGAAGTTCTTGGAAATATATTTAATGATGGAACCGATTACAAAACTAGAGGATTTGCTTCTAGCTTGGTTCATAAAATAAGAAGTTATCAATTTGTTTTCATTGCTCATCTGATGAAGCTAGTATTGGGAATGACAAACACTTTGTCACAATTCTTGCAAAAAAGATATCAAAATATTATAGAGGCCGTTAGTTTGATTCGTAATACCAAAACAAGATTGATGGAGTTGAGGGAAAATGGATGGAAGGATCTTTTACAATCCTTGAATGACTTTTGTGTCACATATCATATTGACATTCTCAATATGGAAGATGTAGTCAAAAGTCGCTTTCGCTCTACAAAAAATTACTCCCACTTTCAAATTGATATATATTATCAGGTATTTTTTAATATTCTACTTTTTGTGTTGAAGTATTTTTTATAATCGTACGTTAATATTATAAAATATATTTTATAGGTGATTGATCGCATTAGTCAAGAGATGGAGAATCGCTTTTGTGAGTCAAACACAGAATTACTCACTTGTATCGGATATCTTGATCCTAAGAACTCATTCTCCAACTTCAAAGCTTCAAACATAATTCACCTTGCGAAGCTTTATCCACAAGAGTTCTCCAAGTGTGCTTTGATGGAGTTGGAAGAAGAACTTAAAGATTGGATTTATGAGATGAGAGAAAATGATACATTTTTAAAGATACAAGACATTAAAGATGTGGCCAGAAAGATGGTTGAGGTTGGTGCATTTCCCTTGGTATATCGCATTATTGAGTTGATTTTGGTGTTACCGGTTGCGATGGCTACAGTTGAAAGAGCTTTTTCTGCAATGAAGATTGTTAAGACGGATTTGCGTAACAAAATTGGAGATGAGTTTCTCAATGATTGTTTAGTGTGTTACATTAAGAGGGATGTGTTTAAGAGCATCGACAATGAAGTTATAATGCGCTATTTTCAGGACATGAAGACTCGCAACAAATTCTACCTTCTTTACCGCCTTCGGCGGCAAAATGACATAGTATTAGTGGCTATTTAGCTATAACATCTTTTTGATGACTATTTAAATTGAATATTTATGTTTCATTATCATTTTATATGAAGTAAAATGATTCAAATGCTCAATGTCTTTTTGTAAAAGATATATACTACTGTATACAATTTTTTGCCCCCCCCCCCCTTTATTGATCGGCTGGATCCGCCACTATCACCACCCACTACCTTAAATCACAACCACCACATTATCACCACCACAACATTATCACCACCCTCATAACAACACATCCACCACCACAACAACCGATCATCACAAAAACACCACCACCACTACAACCCAACAACAACCCACCAATACCTGAGATTTTTCTAATCTTCTAAAAATTGAAGTCAGTGACAAAGACCGTTTCACTTATGACAGTCTTGGGTTTGTTTCCCCTCTTTTTTGTTGGGATGTTTCAAATTCCTTAATGGTCTTTCAATGAATTGTTGGAAAAATTGAAGAAAATGGGGTGCCCATTTAGTGACCAAAATTGAGAGTGGAAGCTAATGACATAAGGGTGTCATTCTCCCACATTGTTCGGAATGGAGGGAAATGCCTAGTTGAGTGTTGCTATAAATAAGTCCACTCCTAACCTCTTCTAACATGTGCTTAACTTACGGAAAGTTAAGAAAAGTCTCCTAAGTTCAAATTTTGAACTAAAAGGAGATTAAAATTGAGGGGCTTCGAGATAAGCAACTCAATTCAAAACTTTGATTATCTCCATGGAAGTTCAGCCGAACCTCCCACGCTTGGGAAGTTTTCGGCAGTTGAGCTGCGACTTGGGAAGTTCCTAGGCAGTTGCGTTACGGTTTCAAGCAGTTGCGCTGCGACATGGAAGTTCCTAGGCAGTTGCGCTGCGACTAGTTGCGCTGCGGTTTTAAGCAGTTGCGCTGCGACATGGAAGTTCCTAGGCAGTTGCGCTGCGGTTTTGGGCAGTTAGATGATGAACACGGAAGTTCTTCAAGGAGTGGGCAGTTCGTCAGTTGCATTTCGGTTGCCTTTGAGCTGCTATAAAAGGAGGCTTGAGTTCTCCTTTCGAAATCATCCGAAAATTCACATCAATCCTCCACTTGTTTTATCAGTAGCATAGCTCTCTTTGTTTTGGTGATAGTGAAGGCAGTGAGTGCCATTTCGCTTCAACTGGTTGGTGCAGTCACCTTGAGGTTTTTGTTGTCGTATCCTGGGAAGCCGGTTGCCAAACCACACTCCGCACAATAGGGTGGCAATTACGCTTTAAGGAAATTGCCGAGCAAGCTTCAACACGGTTCTGGTTTTGTATTTCTGATTCTTCAGTTATTTCAAAATACACTAGTTCCTATTTTGCTATTATTATTGCTAACAATCTTAAAGCGTAATTGGTGGTTACAAACAGGTTCTGAGTTCGTTTTTGAAGTTACTGATTTTTCTGTTTCTGTGTAGAAATGGATAATGAAAACCAAACCATGGATGTTGACCAGAACATTCCAACCAATGATTCAGTGCTCCAGATGCTGACTTAGGTGGCAATGGGAGTGGACCCGGCTCCGGTTCCTAGTGCTGCCGGAGTGCAGCCTTCTGTAGGAACAAGTGAAGTGCAGCGGACTCTTGCTGTTGCAGCTACTGGGCCTGTACCTACGGCTTCAGCAGCCGCCCTGCCAGGGTTTAACCCACTGCTGGCTGCGGCCGGGAATGGACCCGCGGGTCCTATTCCAAGCGGGACTGTGGCACGAGTGCACCCTGCAGCAATGCCTGCTGAAAAGCCTGAGAAGTTCAATGGGTTGAACTTCAAGAGGTGGCAACAGAAGATGCTGTTCTACCTGACCACTCTGGGCCTGGCTCGTTTCCTGACGAGGATCCTTCTTTTGTCAGTGAACATGACACAGATACCCAGAAGCGTATGGCATACATGATGTGGAAGGATTCTGACTATATGTGCAGGAATTATGTCATGAATGGCCTGGCTGACAGTATGTACAATGTGTACACATGTATGAAGACGGCCAAAGAATTGTGGAAATCACTGGACCACAAGTACCAAAGGGAGGATGTAGGCTCCAAGAAGTACATTGTCGGTCGATTCCTTGAATTCAAGATGACCGATTCTAAGACTGTTGTGAGTCAAATGCAGGAATTGCAACTCATATTCCATGAGATTGCTGTGGAGGGAATGCTGCTCAGTGAGTCATTCCAAGTTGCGGCTGTGATTGAGAAGCTGCCTTCAGGCTGGAGAGAGTTCAAACACTACCTAAAGCATAAAAGCAAGGAGATGAGTCTGGAGGACATCTATGTGAAGCTCTGGATTGAGGAGGAGAACCGAGGCTCTGACAAGAGGCTGAAGGTGACAACTGAAAGGGCCAATGTGGTGGAGCATGGTGAAAGCTCAAAGAAGAAGAAATTTTCACACAAGCTGGCTCCGAAGGGTATATCCTTCAAGAGGAAGCAGCAGCCCAAGTTCCAAAGGAAGTGCTTCAATTGTGGCAAAACAGGTCACAAAGCTGATGAGTGTTCTAAGCCCAAAAGGAAGAAGAAGGAAGTCAATACTACTAAGGCTGATGAAGACTACCTTGTAGCTGTCATTTCTAAGCTGAACCTGGTGGACTCAAATGACAGAGACTGTTGGCTGGACACTGGTGCTACCCGCCACATCTGCTCAACTGAAAGTGCTTTCTCCACTTTGAACAAGACTGGAACTGGAGATAAGGTGTACATGGGCAACTCAGCCACTTCTGAAGTGAAAGGGAAGGGCACAGTGATCCTGAAGTTCACCACTGGCAAGAAGTTTCAGCTAAATGATGTTCTGTTTGTGCCTGACGTTAAGAAGAACCTGATCTCTGGGACAGTGCTGGACAGCCATGGATTCAAGATGACCTTCCAGTCTCAGAAGGTAGTACTTGTCAAGAATGACATGTATGTTGGTAGGGGCTATGTGAAAGAAGGCTTGTGGAAGCTGAATGCTATTGATATCAAGTCTGACGTAACTGATGTCAAACCAAAAGCTATGAATAAAATTGGTTCTTCTGCTTATTTGATTAAGTCCTCTAATTTTTGGCATGAACGTTTAGGACATGTGAATAATGAGTCCATCAGAAAATTAATGAATTTGGAGTGTATACTCAAAGCTCAAATTAACTTCGAACATAAATGTGAAACATGTGTTGAAGCTAAATTAATGAGGACATCCTTTCATAGAGTTGAAAGAAATACTGAGCCCCTCGAATTAATACATAGTGATCTATGTGATTTGAAATTCTTGCCAAGTAGAGGTGGAAATAAATATTTTGCGACTTTCATTGATGATAGTACAAAATATTGCTACATATATTTACTTAAAAGCAAAGATGAAATTGTTGAGAAATTTTCCACCTACAAATTAGAAGTTGAGACACAACTTGACAAGAAAATAAAAAGAGTGAGAAATGATCGTGGTGGTGAATATGTTGAACCGTTTGGGGCGTTTTGCGCACAACACGGTATTATTCATGAAGTGACCCCACCATACTCACCTCAATCTAATGGTGTTGCTGAGAGGAAGAACAGAACACTAAAAGAGATGATGAATGCAATGCTGATAAGCTCTGGATTACCCCAGCCAATGTGGGGGGAAGCCATCTTATCTGCAAATTATCTCTTAAATAGAATACCTCGCAAACGAAAGGACAAGTCTCCTTATGAAATGTTTTTAGGGCGTAAGCCCTCTTATAAACATTTGCGAGTGTGGGGGTGCCTAGCTAAGGTTTTGGCACCAGGACCTAAGAAAATGAGAATAGGACCAAAAACCATCGATTGTGTTTTCATTGGTTATGCACACAACAGTAATGCATATCGATTCCTGGTTTATAAATCACAGAATCCAAATATTCATAAAAATGATATTTTGGAATCAAAGAATGTGTGGTTCTTTGAACGTGAATTTCCATACAAAGGTATGGTAAGTAATTTGGATCCTCCTAACCAGGAATCACCTCCTGAAGAAATTGGAGAATCATCTCAAATTCAGGAAGATGAACTTGAGAATGAGAGTGATTCAGAAGATCTAAGACACAGCAAGCGAGTGAGAGTCGAAAAGTCTTTTGGTCCTGATTTCTTAACGTATATGCTTGAGGCAGAACCTCGAACATATAAGGAGGCTGTAAACTCTGTTGAGGGTCCCTTATGGAGAGAAGCCATAAGAAGTGAAATTGACTCCATTATGCAGAATCATACATGGGAGTTAGTAAACCTTCCTCCTGGAAATAAACCACTGAGTTCTAGGTGGGTATTTACTAAGAAGATGAAGGTGGATGGCACAATAGATAAGTATAAAGCGAGACTTGTAGTCAAAGGGTATAGACAGAAAGAAGGTCTAGACTACTTTGATACATTTTCTCCAGTGACAAGAATCACTTCCATTAGAATGATAATTGCCATTGCAGCATTGCGCAATTTGGAAATTCATCAAATGGATGTGAGAACTGCATTTCTCAATGGAGAATTGGAAGAAGAAATCTATATGGAACAACCTGAGGGTTGCGTTGTACCAGGCCTAGAGAGTAAAGTTTGCAGACTTGTTAAATCTCTTTATGGTCTAAAACAAGCGCCAAAACAGTGGCATGAAAAATTTGATAGTGTGATGCTGTCAAATGGTTTCAAAATCAACGAGTGTGACAAATGTGTGTACATTAAAAACACTAATCATGGATATGTGATTTTGTGTTTGTATGTTGATGATATGCTTATCGTGGGAAGCAATGAAGGCATGGTGAAGTCAACAAAAGCAATATTAAACTCTAAGTTTGATATGAAAGATTTAGGACTAGCTGATGTGATTTTGGGAATCAAAATTACACAAACAACAGATGGTCTCAAATTAAGTCAGTCACATTATGTTGACAAAATTCTGGACAAGTTTGGGAAAGAGAGTTCCGGTGTGTCTAGAACTCCAATTGATATTTCAAGACACTTGTCTAAAAACAGAAAAGAAAGTATCAATCAATTGGAATATGCCAGGGTGATAGGCAGTCTGATGTACTTAATGAATTGTACAAGACCAGACATACCTTATACCGTAAGTACACTTGCAAGGTATACAAATAATCCAGGATCAGAACACTGGGAAGCAATCGTGAGAGTGCTGAAGTATCTACGATGCACTCGGGAATATGGTATACACTATACTCAAGACCCGAGAGTCATTGAAGGATTCAGTGATGCTAGTTGGATTTCTGATATAAAAGATTCGAAAGCCACGAGTGGTTATGTTTTTACCTTAGCAGGTGCTGCTATATCTTGGAAATCCTCTAAGCAAACTGTGATAACCAGATCCACAATGGAAGCTGAGTTTGTTGCATTAGATAAATGTGGTGAAGAAGCTGAATGGTTAAGAAACTTTGTGGAGGATATTCCAGAGTGGACAAAACCTGTGCCGGCAATTTGCTTACACTGCGATAATCAGTCAGCTATTGGACGAGCACAAAATGTTCTGTATAATGGTAAGTCTAGACATATTCGTCGACGACATAATACCATTAGACAGCTACTCTCTACAGGAGTCATTAGTATTGACTATGTAAGGTCCAAAGACAACATTGCGGATCCGCTAACCAAAGGGTTAAATAGGGACCTAGCAGAGAAGTCAGCTAAAGGAATGGGATTGAAGCCCTAATGAAATAAGTCAATTTAAAAGGAAAAACTCAACCATGATGACTGGAGATCCCAAGAACTTGGTTCAATGGGACAACCTCTTTGCTGAGACGAAGTGAGAGCAATGTGGGGGGTAAAACTACAGACCCATTCCTTAATAATCAGTGATTCCTATACGAGGTTAAGCTTGAAGCTTTTAATGATTCTGTGGAGTTGGAATTGAAAATTCCAAATAGGGTAATGCGGGATTACCATAATAGGAATCACCTATGCGAGAGAGAAGTGTGGCCGCTTCAAAGTAGAATTATGTGGGCTTAATTCTTTAGCAACTCTCGCAGAACCAGGCAGGGGTTTCAGGGCCATAATGAACCCAACCATGAAAAATGGATGTATGCCAGGACAATATCTGTGGAAGATGTGTACTTCATTTACACAATAAGATGAACAGTTCAAGGACATCGCGTCTACTGAATAGTCAGTAAAGAATGCATATCTTTCAAGGGAAGGTTCAAAGGTTAGGCCTACCTATCTTATGCAGATATTGACCGTAGAAGCTATCACCACAATGTGCCGAGTTTGATTTCATTTTTATTTTCATTACTTGATTTTCTTCATGTGGGGGATTGTTGGAAAAATTGAAGAAAATGGGGTGCCCATTTAGTGACCAAAATTGAAAGTGGAAGCTAATGACATAAGGGTGTCATTCTCCCACATTGTTCGGAATGGAGGGAAATGCCTAGTTGAGTGTTGTTATAAATAAGTCCATTCCTAACCTCTTCTAACATGTGCTTAACTTACGGAAAGTTAAGAAAAGTCTCCTAAGTTCAAATTTTGAACTAGAAGGAGATTAGAATTGAGGGGCTTCGAGATAAGCAACTCAATTCAAAACTTTGATTATCTCCATGGAAGTTCAGACGAACCTCCCACGCTTGGGAAGTTTTCGGCAGTTGAGCTGCGACTTGGGAAGTTCCTAGGCAGTTGCGCTGCGGTTTCAAGCAGTTGCGCTGCGACATGGAAGTTCCTAGGCAGTTGCGCTGCGACTTGGAAGTTCCTAGGTAGTTGTGCTGCGGTTTTAAGCAGTTGCACTGCGACATGGAAGTTCCTAGGCAATTGCGCTGCGGTTTTGGGCAGTTAGATGATGAACATGGAAGTTCTTCAAGGAGTGGGCAGTTCGTCAGTTGCATTGCGGTTGCCTTTGAGCTGCTATAAAAGGAGGCTTGAGTTCTCCTTTCGAAATCATCCGAAAATTCACATCAATCCTCCACTTGTTTTATTAGTAGCATAGCTCTCTTTGTTTTGGTGATAGTGAAGGTAGCGAGTGCCATTTCGCTTCAACTGGTTGGTGCAGCCACCTTGAGGTTTTTGTTGTCGTATCCTGGGAAGCCGGTTGCCAAACCACACCCGGCACAATAGGGTGGCAATTACGCTTTAAGGAAATTGTCGAGCAAGCTTCAACACGGTTCTGGTTTTTGTATTTTTGATTCTTCAATTATTTCAAAATACACTAGTTCCTGTTTTGCTATTATTATTGCTAACATGAATTACCCCTCATAAAAATTAAAAAATCCTATTGACATGTCACAAATTTTCATTTCAGCGAGTAGTTGTTTCCCATGAACATCCTCTACCTGATGATAGGTCACCTCCATTAAATAGTTGTCTGACATGTCCACATTTTCTTTTCCTGATGGCTTTTCTTGCTGCTTTTGAATGTGTTGAAGCATAGTTCTTTGAGTGATGAACATATACTTTTTGCAGGTCTTGTACATTGAACATACTAGATTTAAGGGATGGCAAGCGGCATGACATGTGGATACCTCTCGAGAACATAAATACGGGAAGGTTGGATCTTGGGACTACTGTCCTTGAGTGTGTTACCTCATAGAATCTATTTATGTATGGTCTCTGTGGTGAGATTTTGTTACTAGCAATATAAGATATGCTAGATGTCAACCTTGACCTGGATAAATGCGTTTGGTAAACTTTTAAAAAAATTTATATTTCGAAAAATATTTGTTCTCACAAAATGGTTGAGGAATAGTTGAATACTAGTTATTTTCTTGCATATGCATAATTATGCTTTTGTAGAATTGATGACCCAAGTGAAAGCATTTTATCTGTTGTGCCCTATGATGATTCAGATGAGGAAATAAAAATGTCAGATACTAAAAACTCATCTGCATACAGAACCTTTGATTGAGATTCTACTCCGTCTGTATCACTGGAGAAGTCCATTAAAGTGGCAGATGTTTTTGAACCAATCAACATTGAAGGACAGAAAGTGACTGGGATATGGGTCCATCGCCCTGGAAGTGAAGGTCCAAGAACATGGGATATGGGATAATTGGTTTTCCATTTGCACTGCTCTCAAGTTTTTCGATCCTCTTCCACCTCAGATGATTGGTCATGAAGAAGTCGATGTTGATAGACCTCTGACTGACCCTGTAAATAAATAGTTTGATGGATCGTTAGGTTAGCTTGAGTTTAATCTTAGATTCACTGTGGAAGTGTCCCCAAGTACAGTTTGCACAGCGGATAAATAATGTAATGTAGAAAGGTAAAGTAAGATAATAGATATTTCTAAATATTTGAATTATGTTTACGAAATATCTAAAGGAATTTCCTAGATTACTTAATTATCACGTTTCTAAATATCAAAAGATAATTATCTAATCAATACAAATTTAGAAACTTAATAATAAGAAATTCAGGAATATTCTGCTGCGCCCCGTGTGAACCCGTCCACACGCTGCTCTCTGTGGAAGGGTCCCTACCCGTCCACACAAACTTCATTCTGCGAAGTATTCAACTCTTCATGTTCAGTTGTCCATCTGCTTAGCTTGGTGTTTGTTCCATCAAAACCTGCTGGGTACATGCCCCCACATGTCCCAACATTTTCCCCATTTTTGATGGTGACAAACACTCTTCCATAAGACAGGAAAGTTAGTATAGCTAAGTAGTGAAACATAGCTAAGCAGTACCATAATCATATGCTAGAGCACAACTCTAAAGAATAGCTTTGCCACACTTCACATTGACATTGAACTCGTTCCCCCTCAGATAACTACACAAGTTACCCGGAAACTGGTTCCCCCTCAAATAATGCTTTCCTGTCTACCTTCCCCCTTTTGGCATCATCAAAAAGAAAATAGTAAAATATTTAAGCCAAAAAGAGTACTAAACAGATAAGCCAGAATGTCTCAGTGTAAATCAAAGTTGAAATGCAGAGACAAGGAACCAGTACATATATGGAAAATGCCTGCACAAAATTAACAAGACAACAAGGAAGGATGAAAAAACAAGGAATGATATGCTAGGGTGAAAAAAAAGGGGCTGAACCATGACAGATCTAAGGTACGGGGGGAGCAGTGGCGGGGTCCGTCTGAGAGATCACTAACCCAAGGAGCCTTTGGATTTCGGCTAGTGCCGTATTAGCCCGTCCTTGGCAGTCCTCCAACTGACGGAGTATGTCCTCAGTCCTCTATTGGCCTTCGGCCAATTTGCGAAACTCATCATCAACCAGAGTCCTCAGATCAGTGGACCCTACCCCACTGGCAACCTTGGGAGATGGAGTTGGCAGCTCCTTAGTCCACCCTTGTCCGGGAATAAACCTGAACCCCATCTTGCGGATGGTCGCCTCATCCAGGTCCCCTCTGCCCCCTGATGTGCTACATATGAGTCATCACTAAAAAATTTCTTTTTTTTCTCTTTCTCTTTTCTCTTCTTTTTTTTTCTATCCGTCCATGCATGTCACGCAAGCTTTGGAGTCGTTGCGGACTCGTTCATTGTGTGGAACGGATGCAATGCACGTGTCTGGTCATACCAGTCCACTGATGAGTTGTTGCTTGTGTCAGTAGTCTATTCATAGCTGTACATGCTACCCATTCTGTCGACGGGTCCCCCAACTGTCTCTCCACTGACCTTAGAGATTGTCATGGTTCTTTCAAGGGGTTTTGTATGATGCGGACAGGTACTCAAGTGGTTTTATGAAATGCATCACACACAATATGAATGTATAATATAAAAGAGAGTACCTCATAGCTAGTAGTCCAGAGGAGTATTCAAGGGGTTCATAGGACCACTTCTTTCTATGAGTAGGCTAAGGATGGTTGTGGACCCGTTCCTTCATGTTAGGCTTGTAATAAGGGTACTGTTAAGGTAATGGCATTTTTGACAAAACCTGAGCATCATTTAAGAGAGCACCTCTTCTCTTCTTCTCCCCTTCTCCTCTTCTCCTCTTCTCCCCCTTTTTGTCACAAATGATAGAGGGGGATACCAGCTAAACTCAGCGAGTATGCCAACGCCTCTTCTCCATCCACAGGAGAGGCCATTCCAATGTGTCAACATGTGCTTCTTTGGTTGGCTTTGAGGGAAAATCAGGTGGCTGCTTCTCCACCCATACTTGTACTGGTTTTCGAACATGCTCCTTCCTAGATTTGTTGTGACCAGCAACTCTTCCTTTCCTTCCGGCATTGTTTCGGTGTCTCATCTTCTCTTTGCCAGAATCCTTCTCGATCCTCATTCTCCAGCTCGTTGTCCCTCCAACGTATCTGTTGTTTTCTTGCACAACTGGACAGTGATAATCCTTCATCGGCTTCGATGAGTTGAAGGTCACCTGCATGCCACGTCTAATCCTTGGCTTCTTCTGGTGTTGTCCGCCTGTGGGCGATCTCTGAGGTCTCCAATACTTGTTCAGGATCGGACATCTTCTCTGGATGTGACCCTCCTGATCACAAAAATAGCATCTGCGACTTTTGCTCCTGGGTTTCTTTTCTGCTACAGGTGGTTGATACAATGGTTGCTGTAGCAGCCTCTTGTTCACCCTTCTATGCACCTTCTTCTGAACTGGTTTCTGGGACAGGACTGGTTTCTCCACTGCAATCTCAGCATCTTCTAGCTCCATAGCTTTGATGAATACAGTACTTTCAGCACCTTCTTCTCCAGTGTATCCAAGACCAGAGTAGCCTCCTCCATATCTTTGGCGTGCTAGAATATCTTCAAGAGTGCTTGTTCCACTGTTAAGCATCTTTGTAGTCTTCCGGTAGAGATTGAGCTCTTCCTTCTCTGTAGCAAACTTCTCTTCTTGATGGGCAACCTGATCCGTAAGAGAAGTTATCATCTTCAGCAGCTCCTCTTGTTTTTCTTGTAGGTCTAAAACTTTGGCAGTCAATCCTTTGTTGACCTCTGATAATGCAAGTGTGGCAGTTTGACAAAACCAGCATGAGTGAACAAGGAGATGCTGCAGCTCAAACAATCAAGCAAACCAGTAGAAGTAAACCAGCAGCAGATGCAGCAGGGGATGCTGCAGCAGGTGCTGGTTCAAGTGCTGGTTCAACTGTCCGAGTAGCAGTTTTGTGCTGGGTGCATTTTGAAGGTATAGCAGCTTTGTGAAAGTGCTTAGAAGAATTTCTAAAATACCGTTGAGCATATTCCAGCAAGGTTTGCTAGTCAGAGAAGGAGATTTGCATTGAAGATATTAATCAAATCTAATCTCCTAGATTTTAGGAGATAATTGATCTTGTGGGACTATGGCCTAAACCTGGAAATTGCTTAAAGTGGTGAGGGTTTTTAAGCAGAAGGTTTGAGGGCTGAAGAGGTGATCGAAGCTGAGTGATACACGAGAGTAGACACAGAATTCAGAGTGAGGTTTTTTCTGAGTGTGCTACAAGAGTTGTTCTTCGATCAACACACACGGGCAGAGCGTTGAGCGCAGAGCTGTGGTGCAGAAGAGAATCAGGCCTTGCAGAGACTGATTCGTGCTTTGATCTGGAAGCCAATTTAGAGCTGTGGAGCTTGTTGGTTGATCAAAGGCAGCCGCAGGAGAACTGACGGGTGGAAGGCTCGGTCGAGGTTCGTGCGGAAGAACTCACTAGTGGCAGGTGGTCACTGAGTGAGGGGGAGTTACTCAGAGTGTGCAGCGCTCTTGGAGTGGTTCGATCGGCTCGGCAGGAGGCCTTGGAGCGACGCGGACAGAGTGCTTCAGCTGGTGTTACAGCTGTTGCTGCAGCAACCCTGCTGAGTAGTGTAGTATAGAATAGGCTGAGTTCTTTGAGAGGATTGTAGCTATTCTAGACTGACATATTGTAGAGGGTGTGCTGACACAAATCAGAGCTTGTTCTGATTGTGTTGAGTGGTCCACACGGGGTTAAAGTAGCATAGGTTGCGTGCGTTGTAACCGAGTGTGCTTTGAACCTTTGGTTGAGTGGATTGAGGACTGGAGAATAGTCCTCCCCAGACGTAGGCAGATTGGCCGAACTGGGTGAACAAATTTGTGTCTTATTCATTGTCTACTGTGCCTGCATTTAAGTGAACAAGAGTGTGCTGCAGCAACTGCTAGTTCACAAATCTGCATAAGTAGAGACACTTGAAATTTCAATTGGTATCAGAGCGGGAACTCGACACACAGAGTTAAAAAGATCCTACAGTGTCTCTGAAGAAGCCAAGACAATGAAGGAAGGACAGAGCACAAGTAGACCTCCACTTTTGGAAGAGAGCAATTATGGTTATTGGAAAGCTAGGATGAAGGCCTTTCTCAGGGCCATTGATGAGAAGACATGGAGAGCTGTCATGATTCAGTGGTCTCCCCCAATCACCATGGATGAGCAAGGAGTGACCAGAATAAAACCTGAAGAGCAGTGGACTGCTGAAGAAGGTGCTGCAGCAACTGGTAATTCAAAGGCTTTGAATGCAATTTTTGCTGCAGTTGATGCTAACAATTTCAGGTTGATATCAAACTGTGATTTGGCCAAGCAAGCATGGGAGATTCTGCAAACTGCCCATGAAGGAACTGATAGAGTGAAGCTATCAAGGCTCCAGATCATTGCCACACAATTTGAAAATCTGAGGATGCTGGATGAGGAAACAGTCACTGAGTTTAATGCTAAACTCTGTGATCTTGCAAATGAAGCTCATTCCCTTGGTGAGCCCATCCCAGAAGAAAAGCTTATCAGAAAGGTTCTCAGATCGCTGCCCACAAAGTTTGACATGAAGGTGACAGCCATTGAAGAGGCTCAGAATGTCAGATTCATGAGGTTGGAAGAGCTGATGGGGTCTCTCAAACAATTTGAGATGAAACTGGTCAAAGAAGACACCACTTCCAAGGACAAGAATGTTGGTTTGAAGGCTGAAGCAGAAACCAAGCAGATAGTGCAAGATGATCAGATGAGCATGCTTGTGAAGAACCTTGGGAAGATTCTGAAAAACATGGAATCCAGGACTGAAAGAAGCTCTTCTTCGCAAAGACAATTCAGAAGGGGCAGTGAAAGGAAAGGAAAGGAACCGGCTCAGAGAGAAGACGAAAAGAAAGGAATCCAATGCTGGAATTGTGCAGGCTACGGTCATCGACAAACCAACTGCCCCAGCAAACGGATGAAAAAGAAAGCTCTTTCTCCCAGTGGAAGTGAAGATGAGAAAGACCTGAGTGAAGACGAATGCAACATGGCCAGATACAAGTCAGCAAGAAGAGGCACAAAAACACAGAAAAGGATGAACCAGGACTTGCTGCAGCAAGGTCTATTTCACCGTAACAAGAGAACTTTAAAGTTTAAAAAATGTTACAGCTGTGGCCGCAGAGGACATATTCAAAGAAGCTGTTTCTCAGCTCATGCCAGAATTGCCTCGCCCAGGGAATTTGTCAGGCAGAAACATGCGCAGACTCAGCTCCTCGCTCTTGTCAGCACAGCTAGCACCTCAGACAAGATAAGCTGGTACTTTGATAGTGGGTGTTCAGGGCATATGACAGGGGAAAGATCCTTTCTGAAAAACATTACTCCCTGTTTGGAACAACGTGTGAAGTTTGGTAATGGTCTGAAAGGAAGAGTTCTGGGAAGAGGAACTTTGGCTGTGGAAGGAATGCCAAATCTGAGCAATGTCCTTTTGGTGGAAGGGTTAAAAGCTAATCTCATCAGCATCAGCCAGTTGTGTGATGGGACTAAACAAGTCAAGTTTACGAAAGACTCATGCCAAGTCCTCGACAAATCTGGAAAGTGCATAATGGAAGGAGCTAGATCCAAGAGCAACTGTTACCTTCTCAATGTGAGTTCAAACTCAAGGATTCAGAAATGTATGTTGACAAAGGCCGAGGAAATGACTTTATGGCACAAAAGGATGGGACATGTTAACCTGAGAACTCTAAAGAGAATTGCCACAGAAGGGTTGGTCAGGGGAATTCCACTGCTGAAAGGAGAGACAGACTCCATTTGTGGAGATTGTCAGATTGGGAAACAGAAGAAGGCCTCGCATCCACGAGTCAAAGACATTGGTACCACCAGGCCTCTACAGCTGATTCACATGGATCTGATGGGACCAATGGAAGTGGAGAGCCTAGGCAAGAAAAGGTATGCATTTGTCTGTGTTGATGACTATTCTAGATTCACTTGGATTGATTTTATCAGGGAAAAATCAGATACTGTGAGTGTCATTGTGTCACTGGTATCTCGGTTAGAGCAAGAGAAGAATCTCAGAATCAGCAGCATCCGCAGTGATCATGGCAGAGAGTTTGAGAACAAAGACATGGATGAATTCTGTCAGCAAAAGGGTATAACACATCAGTACTCTTCTCCCATTACCCCTCAACAAAATGGTGTTGTAGAACGGAAGAACCGAACAATTCAAGAAATGGCCAGGGTGATGATCCATGCTAAGAGAATTCCTCTGAAATTCTGGGCAGAGGCTATGAATACCGCTTGCTATATCATCAACAGAGTCACCTTGCGAAGGGGAACCAAGCAGACTTGCTATGAGCTCTGGAATCAGAAAAAGCCCACGGTTAAATACTTTCATATCTTTGGAAGTGACTGCTTCATTCTGAGAGACCGGGAGTATAGAAAGAAGCTCGATCCTAAGAGTGATTCGGGAGTGTTCTTGGGGTATTCAACAAATAACAGGGCATATCGTGTTTTCAACCAGCGAACAAAGACTGTCATGGAGTCCATAAATGTTGTTGTCAATGATGCAGAAGAAGTATCTATCTCTGATTCTGACACTGATGAAGAAGACTCTGATCTTGAAGAAATGCCTGGTAGACAGACAAGGAGTGAACAAGCTGCGGTTCCAGAAGATGCTACAGCAAGTGCTGAAGCAGAAATTCCAGATGACCAATCAGGAAGCCTGTCTGATGATCTCCAAACTGTGGCTCCTGATCCATCTTCTAGGCAGCCCCCAAAGAAGATACAGAAGGATCATCCTTTGACAAATGTGATTGGAAATCCCTCAGACAGAAGAAGGACCAGAAGTCATGCCTATCTCAATACATGTTTCATGTCCAGCATTGAACCAAAGAATTTCAAGGAGGCCATGAGTGATGAATTCTGGATCATGGCTATGCAGGAGGAATTGGCAGAGTTCGAAAGACACGATGTTTGGGATCTGGTAGACAGACCAAATGGGGTTAACATTATAGGCACTAAATGGGTGTTCAAAAACAAAACAGATGAAAAGGGCAACATTACACGAAATAAAGCCAGACTGGTGGCCCAGGGATATTCTCAGATTGAGGGTCTAGACTTTGATGAAACATTTGCTCCAGTAGCTCGCCTGGAGGCTATCAGACTGCTGCTTGCAATGTCTTGCTGCCTGGGATTCAAATTATATCAAATGGATGTTAAAAGTGCATTCTTGAATGGAGACCTCTCTGAAGAAGTTTATGTCGCTCAACCAAAAGGTTTTGAAGATCCTCATCATCCAGAGCAGGTGTATAAACTGAAGAAAGCCTTATATGGACTTAAACAGGCTCCTCGGGCATGGTATGAGCGGTTGACAGTTTTCCTGGAAGATCATGGCTACAACCGAGGGGGAGCTGACAAAACCTTGTTTGTCAAACGAACTCAGTCTGATGTGATCATTGCTCAAATATATGTGGATGATATTGTCTTTGGATCAAAGTCCCAGCACCTGGTGAAGCAGTTTGTGAATCACATGCAACAAGAATTTCAAATGAGCATGGTAGGAGAACTTTCATACTTTCTTGGTTTGGAGATTACTCAGAAAAGGGATGGGATCTTTATTGCTCAAAGTAAATACAGCAAGTCTCTTGTGAAGAAATTCCAGCTAGATTCAGCAAGTCACAAGCGTACTCCTGCTGCTACTCATGTGAAAGCCATTAAAGATGAGCAAGGTTTGGAAGTAAGTCAGACTGTCTACAGAAGCATGATTGGGAGCCTTCTTTACCTGACTGCCAGCCGTCCTGACATTTCCTATGCAGTAGGAGTCTGTGCCAGATTCCAAGCCAGCCCAAGAGACAGCCATATGCAGTTGGTCAAGCGCATTATTCGGTATGTCGGGGGAACTGTGGGCTATGGCCTATGGTATACTAAAGACACAAAGGCTAATCTGGTCGGATACAGTGATGCAGACTGGGCAGGGTGCTCAGAAGACAGGAAGAGCACCTCGGGAGGATGTTTCTTCTTGGGGAATAACCTGGTCTCTTGGTTCAGCAGAAAACAGAATAGCATCTCTCTATCCACTGCCGAGGCTGAGTACATTGCTGCTGGGAGCTGCTGTGCACAAATGTTGTGGATGAAGCAAATGCTGAGTGAGTATGGGGTTGCTCAAGATGCCATGACTCTCTACTGTGACAATATGAGTGCCATCAGCATATCCAAGAACCCTGTCCAGCACAGTAGAACCAAGCACATTGACATTCGTCATCACTTCATCCGTGACCTTGTTGAACAGAAAGTCATCTCGCTCCAGCATGTTGTGTCTGCCAAACAACTTGCTGATATCTTCACCAAAGCTCTGGATGCAGCTCGGTTTGAAGACCTGAGGGCCTCTCTAGGGCTCTGTGTATTGCCGTCTTAAGTGCTCTCAGCAGAAAAACCCCCTCGTCATTTGTTCCAAAAAGGGGGAGAAGAAAGAGCAGGCTGAGAAGTGGAGTTATGAAGTGGTTTTGTCAAAATGCCAAGGGGGAGATTGATAATGCAAGTGTGGCAGATTTGACAAAACCAGCATGAGTGAACAAGGAGATGCTGCAGCTCAAACAATCAAGCAAACCAGCAGAAGTAAACCAGCAGGGGATGCTGCAGCAGGTGCTGGTTCAAGTGCTGGTTCAACTGTCCGAGTAGCAGTTTTGTGCTGGGTGCATTTTGAAGGTATAGCAGCTTTGTGAAAGTGCTTAGAAGAATTTCTAAAATACCGTTGAGCATATTCCAGCAAGGTTTGCTAGTCAGAGAAGGAGATTTGCATTGAAGATATTAATCAAATCTAATCTCCTATATTTTAGGAGATAATTGATCTTGTGGGACTATGGCCTAAACCTGGAAATTGCTTAAAGTGGTGAGGGTTTTTAAGCAGAAGGTTTGAGGGCTGAAGAGGTGATCGAAGCTGAGTGATACACGAGAGTAGACACAGAATTCAGAGTGAGGTTTTTTCTGAGTGTGCTACAAGAGTTGTTCTTCGATCAACACACACGGGCAGAGCGTTGAGCGCAGAGCTGTGGTGCAGAAGAGAATCAGGCCTTGCAGAGACTGATTCGTGCTTTGATCTGGAAGCCAATTTAGAGCTGTGGAGCTTGTTGGTTGATCAAAGGCAGCCGCGGGAGAACTGACGGGTGGAAGGCTCGGTCGAGGTTCGTGCGGAAGAACTCACTAGTGGCAGGTGGTCACTGAGTGAGGGGGAGTTACTCAGAGTGTGCAGCGCTCTTGGAGTGGTTCGATCGGCTCGGCAGGAGGCCTTGGAGCGACGCGGACAGAGTGCTTCAGCTGGTGTTACAGCTGTTGCTGCAGCAACCCTGCTGAGTAGTGTAGTATAGAATAGGCTGAGTTCTTTGAGAGGATTGTAGCTATTCTAGACTGACATATTGTAGAGGGTGTGCTGACACAAATCAGAGCTTGTTCTGATTGTGTTGAGTGGTCCACACGGGGTTAAAGTAGCATAGGTTGCGTGCGTTGTAACCGAGTGTGCTTTGAACCTTTGGTTGAGTGGATTGAGGACTGGAGAATAGTCCTCCCCAGACGTAGGCAGATTGGCCGAACTGGGTGAACAAATTTGTGTCTTATTCATTGTCTACTGTGCCTGCATTTAAGTGAACAAGAGTGTGCTGCAGCAACTGCTAGTTCACAAATCTGCATAAGTAGAGACACTTGAAATTTCAACCTCCATGACTTGCAGCCACTCTTCGTACAACAGGTCAAAGTTTCTTGCAGTGGACTCCTCAGTGATTTCCTCATCATCACTACTGTCTGACTCATCAACACTATCAATAATTTCTGGCTTTGTTGAAACGGTGCTCTTCATATCAGTTTCAATCATCAAAGCAACATTGCTAGTTTGGTCAGATTTTTCTTTACTATCTTCGTCTCTCCAATTTGCAGCAACAATCTTGTTCCTTTCATGCGCCGTCTGGAGGATCTCCCATGCTTGCTTGGCAACTTCACAGTCAGAGATCAACCTGAAATTGTTTGCATCAACAGCGGCAAATATCGCGTTCAAGGCTCTTGAGTTACTGGTTGCTACAGCTTCCTCTTCAGCTGTCCATAACTCCTCTGGTTTCTCCAGTGCAACTCCTTTGTCGTCGATGATCAGTGGGTGTGACCATCCAGACACTACTGCTCTCCAAGTCATCTCATCCATCGTCTTTAGGAAGACCTTCATTCCCGCCTTCCAACATCCATAATTGCTTTCTTCCAACAATGGGGGTCTGCTTGTGCTCTGTCCTTCCTTCATTGTCGTGGCTTTTTCAGAGACACTGTAGAATCTTTTACTCTGTGTGTTGAGCTCCCGCTCTGATACCAATTGAAATTCACAGTGTCTCAGTTCGACAAAATTTGTGAACAAGCAGTTGCTGCAGCACACTCTTGTTCACTCGAAAATTATCTCAGCAAACAATGAACAAGGCACAGGTTTGTTCACCCAGTTCGGCCAATCTGCCTACGTCTGGGGAGGACTATTCTCCAGTCCTCAATCCACTAACTCGAAGGTTCCCACGTACACACGGTTACAACTCACGCAACCTATGCTACTCAACCTTGTGTGGATCACTCGACACAATCAGAACACGCTCTGACTTGTGTCTGCACACCCTCTGCAATATGTCAATCTAGAATAGCTACAGACTTCTCAAGACTCAGCCTATTCTAAACTACAACTACTCAGCAGGGTTGCTGTAGCAACTGCTGTAACACACAGCTGAAGCACAAATGTCCGCGTCGCTCCAAGGCCTTCCACCGAGCCGATCGAACGATCCCACGAGTGCTGCACACTCTGGAATACTCCCCCTCACTCAGTGACCACCTGCCACTAGTGAGTACTGCCGCACGACACTAGACCGAGCCTTCCACCCGTCAATTCTTCCGCGACTTCCCTTGATCAACCAACAAGCTCAGTAGCTCTGAATTGGCTTCCAGATCAAGCTTGAATCAGACTCTGCAAGTCCTGATTCCCTTCTGCTATAATCACCACAGCTCTGCGCTCACGCTCTGCTCTCGGGTGATGATCGAAGAATTCGTCCGTCCCACACCAAAGATAGCACTCTCTGAAATCTGTGTATGCACTCGTGTATCCCTTAGCTTCGATCCCCTCTCTGCCCTGAACCCCTCTTGCTTAAATAGCAGCACCACTTTAAGCAATGTCCAGGTTTAGGTAATGTCCCAACAAGATCAATTATCTCCTAAAATCTAGGAGATTAGATTTGATATTTATCTTCAATGCAAATCTCCTTCTCTGACTAGTAAACCTCTCTGGAATATACTCCACAGCACTTTAGAAATTCTTCAGATGCTCTCCGTAGGGTTTCCAGCCCTTCTAGACAAGCCCAGGTTGCTGCTGCTTCTCGGACAGATGAAACAACCACTTGAACAAGCTCCTGTTATAGCATCCCCTGCTGCAGCTGCTGCTTCACTTGTGCTGTAGCAGCTCATTCTTCACTTGCTCTGGAGTTGTTTGCTGCTGCTGGAATTTCCTAAATGCATTAGGAAACAATCCCATCAATTTTAAGGAAGATCCTCCAAGATCTCTACAAGATCATATCTCCTAATTTGTAGAAGTTTTGATTTTCCAATCAAATCTTCACTCAATAAATCTGCCCTTGTTCTTGAGAGACACTCCAGAAATATTCTCCTGAATATTCAGCTCTTTGAATTTCTGCTACAGCATTTTAGCTCCAGCATCTACTGTAGCACATGCTGTCTGAAGGTATGCGATACTTCTGCTCCAGAGATTGCTATAGCACTTGCTTACTCCACTGCTTGAGCACTGAGATAGTCACTCTGCCCAGATTGCACAAGCTGATGTCTTCATGATCACTTTCAGATTTCTGAGCGCCCCAAGGCAACATTAAGTCGCGCTCCTCGTGAAGACATTAAACTCAGGCGCCACTTAATGTCTTCCTCTGGAGCGCCACTTAATGTCTTCATCTGGAGCGCCACTTACTGAGTTTGCTCACTTTGAAAAGCTCTTCATCAGCTGTTTTCTTTCCATACTTGCTGTAGCAAGCTCTAGTGCACTTTGTAGGAGTTTGTCAATGATGCCACATACCTTAACAATCTCCCCCTTGGCATTTTGACAAAATCCAAGAACCCTTCTAATCTTAGGCAATCCTCCTCTCATCTTTGAACTCCTTCTTTTGCAGCTTCCTCAGCTTCAATCTTCAGGGGATGTTGTAGCAACTTCTTGCGCTTGTTTTGTCAAGGTTAATGGCATCCTTGACAAAACAAGCGCAAGAAGTTGCTACAACATCCCCTGAAGATTGAAGCTGAAGAAGCTGCAAAAGAAGGAGTTCAAAGATGAGAAGAGGATTGCCTAAGATTAGAAGGGTTCTTGGATTTTGTCAAAATGCCAAGGGGGAGATTGTTAAGGTATGTGGCATCATTGACAAACTCCTACAAAGTGCACTAGAGCTTGCTACAGCAAGTATGGAAAGAAAACAGCTGAAGACATTAAGTGGTAAACTCAGTAAGTGGCGCTCCAGATGAAGACATTAAGTGGCGCTCCAGATGAAGACATTAAGTGGCGCCTGAGCTTAATGTCTTCACGAGGAGCGCGACTTAATGTTGCCTTGGGGCGCTCAGAAATCTGAAAGTGATCATGAAGACATCAGCTTGTGCAATCTGGGCAGAATGACTATCTCAGTGCTCAAGCAGTGGAGTAAGTGCTATAGCAATCTCTGGAGCAGAAGTTCAGTAGCAGAAGTATCGCATACCTTCAGACAACATGTGCTACAGCAGATGCTGGAGCTAAAATGCTGTAGCAGAAATTCAAAGAGCTGAATATTCAGGAGAATATTTCTGGAGTGTCTCTCAAGAACAAGGGAAGATTTGTTGAGTGAAGATTTGATTGGAAAATCAAAACTTCTACAAATTAGGAGATATGATCTTGTAGAGATCTTGGAGGATCTTCCTTAAAATTGATTTGATTGTTTCCTAATACATTTAGGAAATTCCAGCAGCAGCAAACAACTCCAGAGCAAGTGAACAATGAGCTGCTACAGCACAAGTGAAGCAGCAGCTGCAGCAGGGGATGCTATAGCAGGAGCTTGTTCAAGTGGCTGTTTCATCTGTCCGAGAAGCAGCAGCAACCTGGGCTTGTCTAGAAGGGCTGGAAACCCTACGGAGAGCATCTGAAGAATTTCTAAAGTGCTATGGAGTATATTCCAGAGAGGTTTACTAGTCAGAGAAGGAGATTTGCATTGAAGATAAATATCAAATCTAATCTCCTAGATTTTAGGAGATAATTGATCTTGTTGGGACATTACCTAAACCTGGACATTGCTTAAAGTGGTGCTGCTATTTAAGCAAGAGGGGTTCAGGGCAGAGAGGGGATCGAAGCTGAGGGATACACGAGTGCATACACAGATTTCAGAGAGTGCTATCTTTGGTGTGCGACGGACGAATTCTTCGATCATCACCCGAGAGCAGAGCGTGAGCGCAGAGCTGTGGTGATTATAGCAGAAGGGAATCAGGACTTGCAGAGTCTGATTCAAGCTTGATCTGGAAGCCAATTCAGAGCTGCTGAGCTTGTTGGTTGATCAAGGGAAGTCGCGGAAGAACTGACGGGTGGAAGGCTCGGTCTAGTGTCGTGCGGCAGTACTCACTAGTGGCAGGTGGTCACTGAGTGAGGGGGAGTATTCCAGAGTGTGCAGCACTCGTGGGATCGTTCGATCGGCTCGGTGGAAGGCCTTGGAGCGACGCGGACATTTGTGCTTCAGCTGTGTGTTACAGCAGTTGCTACAGCAACCCTGCTGAGTAGTTGTAGTTTAGAATAGGCTGAGTCTTGAGAAGTCTGTAGCTATTCTAGATTGACATATTGCAGAGGGTGTGCAGACACAAGTCAGAGCGTGTTCTGATTGTGTCGAGTGATCCACACAAGGTTGAGTAGCATAGGTTGCGTGAGTTGTAACCGTGTGTACGTGGGACCTTCGAGTTAGTGGATTGAGGACTGGAGAATAGTCCTCCCCAGACGTAGGCAGATTGGCCGAACTGGGTGAACAAACCTGTGCCTTGTTCATTGTTTGCTGAGACAATTTTCGAGTGAACAAGAGTGTGTTGCAGCAACTGCTTGTTCACAAATTCTGTCAAATTAAGACACTGTGAAATTTCAGGTACGAGTATCCGGAAGGGTCCTTTGGGCTAGAATGAACAAGCCTTAAATAATCATGTGCACTGCATTACCAACGGACGTTTCCCATGCATGCCATATACATCCAACTTATAATGAACATAAGACATAGTGAATTAAATTTTTATTGTCCTATGGCTAAAATATATCATACCTTCATTTCATAGCCAGTCATCGAGGGAGGCACAGAAAGTTAATTAATTTGAAAGAGAGACCATACCTAGTTCTATCAGTAGCTTCTCGAAGGGTTCATGACTCAATACCTTAGTGAAGATGTCCGCAACCTGTTCTTCAGTTCTACAGAACTCCATGGACACCAGTCCCTTCTCTATGCAATCTCTTAGGAAGTGATATTTGATTTCTATATGCTTAGTGCGTGAGTGCTGTACGGGATTTTAAGAAATGTTTATAGCACTAGTATTATCACACAAGAAAGGGATATGTACTCGGCCTCAGCTGTAGAGAGGGACACCGAGTTTTGCTTCTTTGATCCCCATGAGACTAGGCTGGGACCCAAGTATTGTGCCATGCCAGATGTAGATTTTCTATCAACTTTGTTTCCAGCAAAGTCCGCGTCAGTGTACCCTACTAGGTCTAAGCTTCCTCCTCTCGGGTACCAAAGGGACAGGTCCTCAGTCCCCTTTAGGTACCTCAGAATCCTCTTCACTGCCTTCAGATGTGTTTCTCTAGGATCGGCCTGAAATCGAGCACACAAACAAACACTAAACATTAGGTCAGGTCTACTAGCAGTTATGTATAAGAGAGATCGTATCATTCCTCTATAGGGTTTGGTCCACTGCGGACGAGTGTTCATCCTTCCCCAAAGACTCAATTAGATGAGCAGGGAGTGGGGAAGGGTTTGGACCCTTCCAGTCCAAACTTCTTTATCATCTCCCGCAGATACTTTTGCTGATGTATGCGAGTGCCGTCTTTTTCTTGTGAGACTTGAAGTTCTAGAAAGAACTTTAGTTCCCCCATCATACTCATCTCGAATTCACTCGCCATCAAATTTGTAAGCTTTTTGACCAAAGCATCGTTAGTAGAACCGAAAATAATATCATCAACATATATTTGAACTACTAAGGTATGCTTCCCTTCCCTATATAGGAATAGGGTTTGATCTACTAGTCCTCGGACATATCCATGTGCCATCAGAAATTGGGATAGTCTTTCGTACCATGCACGTGGTGCCTGCTTCAGTCCATACAGTGCTTTGTCCAAAATGTATACATGATCAGCCATGGACGAGTCCTCAAACCCTGGAGTCTGCTCAACGTACACTTCCTCCTTTAAGACTCCGTTGAGGAAGGCTGTCTTTACGTCCATTTGCTGCAATTTGAAACCATGATAAATAGAATATGCAATTAACAAACGTATGGCTTCTAACCTGGCAACCGGGGAAAAAGCCTCATCGTAGTCGATTCCTTCTTGTTGATTGTACCCTTTCACAACAAGTCTTGCTGCAAGTCGATTCCTTCTTGTTGATTGTACTCTTCCCTGGTCGTCAAGCTTGTTTCAGAATACTCATTTGGTCCCAATGATAGTGCGGTCTTTGGGTCTAGGGACCAGTCTCCAGACCTTGTTCCTTTCAAATTGATGCAACTCCTTTTGCATTGCGTTTACCCAATCTGGATCTTTAAGGGCTTCTGAAACCTTCTTAGGTTCTGATAGAGACACAAAAGCATTAGATGTGCATACCTGTTCGATCTGTCCGTGCATGTATGCTGACTCCTCGTCTTGGGATGAAGTGTCTGCGGACGGGTTCTCAACTTGAGAACAGAATACTTAGTAGCCTTCGAGTCGTCTGGACGGTATCCTATCATGTTCACTCCTTCGAGGACCCACTGTTTCCTGAATGTCTTCAGTGGACATGTCCTCAGCTTCTTCATTGGGTACCGGTCCCTGCTCTGGAGTCTAATCTTGCTCAGGGACTGGTTCCTATTCCACAGTTTCCAACTGTTCAGTTCCCTGAGGACATGCCCGTTGCTTTTGAGAATAGAACAGTTCATAGCCTTCGAGTCGTCTGGACGGTATCCTGTCACGTTCACTCCTTCGAGGACCCACTGTTTCCTGAATGTCTTCAGTGGACGTGTCCTCGACTTCTTCATTGGGTACCGGTTCCTGCTCTGGAGTCTGATCTTGCTCAGGGGCTGGTTCCTCTTCCACAGTTTTCAACTGTTCAGTTCCCCCTGAGGACATGCCCGTTGCCTCTAGTGGATCCATATCAGGAACTTCATGGTACCTGTCCACAGGTACTGTCTCCGTGACTGAGAACTCTTCCTCGAACTTTAGAGGAGTATGTTTCCCATCCTTTACAAGGTTCCCTTCTGTGGTTTGCTCATCGAAGACGACGTGTATGCTTTCTTCCACCTTACGTAGGCTTAGGTTATACACTTTGTAGGCTCTACTGTGGAGGGAGTAGCCCACAAATGTTCCTTCATCACCTCTAGGATCAAACTTCCCTAAATTGTCCTTTCCATTGTTGTGGACATATACCTTGCAGCCATTCTGAGTAACTCATATGGTGACTTGTCCAGACCCTTCCCCAGATAAGCTCAGTTCAATACGTAGCATGCTGAGCTTAGTGCTTCTGCCCAGAAGCACTTTGGAAGTCCACTATCCATCATAAGGGTTCTAGTCATTTTTTCCAGCGTTCTATTCTTTCTTTCTACGACACCATTCTGTTGAGGAGTGCGGAGAGCTGAGAAGTTGTGAGAGATACCTTTTTCCCTGCATAAAATTAGAAATTGAGAGTTTTCAAACTTAGTTCCATGGCCAGTGCGGACTGATGCTAGGGACGTGTCCAGTAGGTTCTCCGTAGTTGATAGCCATGATTCAAATTCTGCAAACACTTCATCCTTGGATGGAAAAAAATAACTCTAAGTGTATCTAGAATAATCGTCAACAATGACTAATACATATCTGTTACCTCCACGGCTTTGAGTGCGGATGAGTCCGCACATATCCATGTGGATCAACTCTAGGGGTCTAGTGGTGCTTACCGCTCCCTTGGATTTGAATGAGGACCTAGCTTGCTTCCCCAATGTACATGAGCTGCATATGGTATGGAGGTTATCATCCACCTTTGGCATCCCTCTAACCAAGTTCTTTTTGAAGAGTGTGGACAAGACTCGTAGATTTGCATGCCCAAATCTCTTGTGCCATAGAGCCATCTCCTCTGTGATTGATGACAAGCAGATTTCCCCATCTGGTACAAAGGAAGGGTCCACTTTGTAGACTTTGTTATGGCATATACCCTTCAATATCACCCTTCCTGTGCTCATACACTCAACCACACAATCATTAGCAGTAAAGGTGACTTTGTATCCCTTTTGGCATAATTGGGAAACACTTAGCAAATCAAATTTCTGATTGTCCACAAAACTTACACTGTCAATTTCAACATTATCTAAAATACGTATCTTTCCCAAGCCAAATATCTTATCAAATGTTTTGTTACCGAATGACACGTTTCCTCCGGTATGTTGCTGAAGTGAGGTGAACCAGTCCATGCTTCCTGTCATATGTCCTGAGCATGCGCTGTCTATGTACAAGGGACTGCTCCTCACTTCCTCCTACAAAAGTAAAGTTAGTTTTTACGAACCCAGACAAGCTTGGGCTCACTGTGTTTCAAAATAGAAGCAGGAGTAGCAACAATATCAGTGATATGGAAAGGGTTGGTTAGATCAATCTTCTTCCTAGGAGTCGTTCTGGGTTTGCCTCTAGGTGCACAGACTCCTCTGAGAGAAAGGGTGTTCACGGTGGACTTAGGTATAGGAGCTGATGTGTTCTTGTGGCGGGGTTCCCTGGTCCTATTCCAGTGAACGGGCTCCTTACCCCCGTTCATATTTTGACTTTTTCTTTTGTCAGATCTGGCATAACTCCTCATCTTTTCGATCAGTCTCTTTTTCTCAAGACAGGTTGAGAGAACGTGTCCTACCTTTCCACAGTGCCAACACACAGTGTGATCTTTCAAGCGTACATACTTGCTTTGTCCAGGGGGAATGGACCTGTTCTTTATCCTTGCTTGAAAGTCAATGGACGGTGGTTCTTTGTTGCTGGCATCTTGTAGGCAGGTTCGTTGTCTCTTGTGAACGGGTGTGGTTGCGCTGATGGAGTTCCTTCCTTTGATTGTTTCTCGTCCTTCATTGTTGTGGACGGGTTCGTGGCAGCAATGGTTCCATTTGATCCTAAACCTGGGCGTAACCGATCCTTGAAGTCCATTTCAAGGGTTTTGACTTTGTTTCCATCATCCATTTAGATTTCCTTGTCTCCTCATCGGCTTTGAGAATCTTTAGCTCCTCGGACATTATCTCCTTCTCGGCCTCCAGATACTCGTCCTTTGAGTACCTCGATCTGCTTCTCCTGCTCCTTCCGTTCGGTTATCAACCTTTCATTCTCATTCTTTAGGAGCTGGATTTCTTTGGTGTGATCTTTGTAGGTACTAAGTGTCTCGTTCAG